>JAJHZJ010000537.1:6535231-6767731 GCA_023548195.1 Bettongia penicillata ogilbyi | reverse complement strand
TATTAACTTTCTTATTTTTTTAGAAAAAAGCCTGTGTGTTTCATTGAGTCGTTGCCAGTGAACCTCATTATTGGATGATCTTACTTGTCCTTTGGCCAAGTTACCAAGGCCTCCTGAGTGAGGGTGGGATGGCCTGCACACACCCCTGCTGGGGGGTCTAAGGCCCCCCAGGTGGTCTTTTACTGTTGTGAAGTTTTTAATATAAAAATGCATGTAGTTTTGTTTCCCACATGAATTAGTCATTAAGAAATTTAATAAAAGCCAGAAACAGGCACATTTGTGGCTTGTCGCGTTCTTTGCTTTTCTGGCCATTTATTTGACCAGGCAGGAGGGGGGGTTGCAGGGCGCTGTTCAGATGGGGGTCTCTCCTTTATTGGCCCTCATACTGAGTATGTTCAAGAGCGGTCCCTGGAGCCTAGAGCGCCTGCCTCTTTTCATGTTCTGTGGGGATGGGCTCTGCCTCCCTTCATGGCAGCTTTGAACACTGTCAGGGAGAGAGGGAGGGAACAGGGATTTGTGGCTGCTCCCTGAAGCTCAGTGCAGGGGAGGCTTTCAGGGAGTGGTCAGAGAGATGGCCCTCAGTGTGGGCAAAGTCAGCTGGCCCCCTAGCAGCCAGTCCCCATTGTTCCTTTAAAAGGCCCTTTACCACCCAGTGCTGAATAGCTAATGAATTCCTAATGCTGAAAAAGGAGCAAAATCATAGTTGCTGCCTATTTGTGGGAAAAGGCAGGACTAGAAGCTGAGTCTTAGGGCCTCATTCCTTGTGGCTGTCTATGGGCCATGGCTCAGGGCACTTTGAGCCTCTAAGGGGTGAATTTTGACCCTCTGTGTGCCTGGAGCTAGGGTGGGGCAGTTATTGTCAGCAGTCTATTATGAAGCTGCCCTCATTCCTTTGAATAACCTGGTGACCATGACCTTGAGTAAAATGTTTTTCATGGCTTTCTCAGCATATGTATTTTTAGTGCGTTTAACAACATAGTTCTGAGAAGGGGCCTCTTGACTTCACCAGACCCACTGCCCAAGGAGTCCAGGACACACAAAGGGTGAGAATCCCTTACTTAGCCCAATTGAAAGTGAGGCTGATGCTGTAGCAAGGGGTCTGTCCAGCTTTTTTGCTTCAGGTCCTCATGAGGTCTTGTGTTTGGTAGTAAAAGGATAGAACTGTACCCTGAGCCTTTACTCTAGGAACTTAAGGACAGTGGAGGAGATGGTGGGCAGAGACCCAAACAAAACCTTCCCACCTCAGGGAGCATCCGCTGTTTGTGAGAGAGGAGAAGAGCTGTGCCTGCCATGTCCCGTAGGTGGGCCAGTTCTGCCTCTGTGAGACCCTCCACATGTCAGGCTGCAGAGGGGCTCCCATCTCTGTATATGCAGTAAGTGCCTACTCTTGACCCGGGAGCTCCTTGTGCACAGTGACGTGCTAGTTACATGCCACAGGGCTCACTCCTTGTTGGTCTGTGCTCACAGTGGCCTCGGATATGGCTTGGACCCTGCTTCTCAGGCCTTCTTCCTCTGTGGGTTTTCTTGTGTTTCCAGCCTGATTGTCCCCATTTCACCGCTGCCTGTCACCTGACTTGGTGTGCAGAGCCCGGATAGCTTATTTGCAAAGTTTACTTGGCACCTCTCCCAGGAGCTTTGATTCAGGACAGTATGTGCATGCAACCCTGGAAACCATGTCAAGGAGTCCCCCGGTCCTCAAAGGTTGACTACCTCGTCAAGAAAGCATCACCACTAATGGACTTGCCTCCTTTTCCTGGGACTTCTGCTTAGAAGACCCTGAGCACAGGCATATTCACATCACATTTTATGTTTGCATTAGTAACCCAGCCATCTCCAGGGTCTTGTAAATGAGAGGCCGGGGTGATAGAGCTGGGGAGGGCATTGGGGGGAGCAGTCAGAGGAGATTTTTTTTTAGAAGGGTCATTTGACTGGAGAACCTGCTTTTAAAAAATGTTTAATCATAATGTTCAATGAAAGAGTAAATTGCAAACTATCAAATGGCTTTTACTATAAGTAGCAAACTGTCCTCCAGTGCAAGGCTTCTCACAGGAATGTAGTCTGATTTGTGTATCTTTGTATATGTTTTTGTGCCTGTGATTGTATATGTTTGTGTGTGTGTATATATGTCTTTGTGTCCCTGTATGTCTTTGAATATGTTTGTATATGACTTTATGTATTTGTGTGTGTGTTTTTGAATATGTTTACATATATGCCTGTGTATATGTGTGTCTTTGAGTATGTTTGTGTGTGAGAGATTGCATATGTGACTTTGTGTGTGTATGTCTTTTATGTATGTATCTTTGAGTATGTTTATATATGTGTGTCTTTTTCTATGTATGTATCTTTGCGTTTCTGTATATCTTTGTGTATTTATGTGTCTTTGTGTCTGTATGTGTCATTGTGTGTTTCTGCATCTATGTACGTGTGTGTGTGTGTTTGCAGACTGCACAGACAGCCACAGAGCTGGTGTACCTCAAACAGTAATGGTGCCCACCGAGGAGGAAACCTTATAGAGGGGCTTCCTTTGGTGGTTCCCATGGAAGAGAAGGTTTTATCCCTCATCGGGTGTTTGGGGGGTGGTTTTTGTTTGTTTTTTGTTGTTTTCCAGATGTTTTTCATCTCACATATGGTTTGATTAAAGATAAAATTCAACACTTAAAGGAAAACAAAAAAACCTTAGACTGTGCAGTGTGAATTCCATGTTGAGATCTCTATCATAGTTTTTTCAAAACTAAGAAAAGGGAGATTGCTTAATTCTGGCTGATTTGTTAAAGCTGTATGCCCTGCCTCAAGCATAGTGTGGATTTTCAGCATTTAACTCACTTAGGAAATATCACCTTCACTTGAGAGATGAGAATAGAGAGGACCAAAAGCAAAGGGAGGCTTTGGGGCAACACACCCATGTTTTTCTTGACTCCAGGAGAAGTGAGTGGCACTTTGCTCAGATGAGGGTTTGACTCAGTCCGAGAGGGGTGTCAGGGGCATGTCAGAGGAGCCCTGATGGGGAATCCCCACCACTACCATTTGAGAAGACTCCAAGGGCAGGTCAGGGGGTTCCTCAAACATTAATTCAGCACCTACTGGGTACAAAGAGAGTTCTGTGGAAACTGAGGAAATTGGGGTGTTGGCAGCAGCTGACTTGGTCTCTGTGTGCCACTGCTAGGGTCCGACCCTGAAGTGGGAGACAGCTTAGTGTCTGACACCTTGTTCTGGCCCCAGCAGTCCCTGAGGGGAGACAGAGAGTTCCAGCAGAGTGGAAAGAAGACAGTCTTTGAGAGCAAGGGGAGGAGAGCCGCCTGTTTGCGTTGTCCCTGGGGCGATAACAGTGTATCTTTTTGCAAAGTGGGAGCGAGAAGGGGACCAGGAATATGTCTGATCTCCTGGAGGGATGGGGAGGCCTTGCCTGAGCTGTTAGGACTCTTCTCAGTATGTGCATCTGTGCACGTCTCCATGTACCTCATGTGTGCATGAGGTACACAAGCCTTGAGAGAAATAGAAGCATTAACACCAGCCCCCAAGCATGGCAAAGGAGAGATAGAAAGGTGCTCGTCCCATTGTTGCTGGGTTTTTCAGTCACAGGGAGTATTCATGGAACAGGGTAGCCTACTTCCCGGCCCCTTTCTGGCTTCCCCAGAGGCTGGAGACCAGGCAGAATCATTAAAGAGAAGCTGTCTTCATATGGACAGACCCTTAGGAATGATGCCCTTTCCAAGAACATCTGGAAGTCCATTGTTAATGTGGAACATCCTTCCCCTATGTCCATAGCCCCTCCCTTAAGCAGCCATGTTGGCTTTTCCTCGAACTCACATCTCTGTCTGCCTGGCGTATTCACAGTGTTCATCCTCCTACCTTTTGAGTCAGGTCTGCCCCTCCATCCTTCAAGCCATCTCCCAGCCTGGCCCCATCTTGTCTCAGCCCTGTGCTAGCCTTGGCCCAGGTGTCCCTGGATGGACCACTCAAGGCTCTGACCAGCTTGGTCTCAGCTGTCCCATACCAGCGCCAGGGCCAGAGGGCCAGGAGGCAGCAGATGTCATCCACATATGGCCCAAAGTCCAAAACATCTGCTATGGTAGACTTTCTTCCCTCATCCTGACTCTACAGTAAGTCTACAGTCAGTTCAACATTTATCGGCACACTTGATAGGTGTACCTGTCTAATCATGTTCCACTCGAAAATGGAGGAGAGAGTATCCTTATTGATTCTGGCAGAGACTAAAACCAGTCCAAATGGACCAGGTGACTGCTCCCTGTGATGAGGACAGTGAGGACCCAGAAATCCACGTTTTCCTCCATAAATGGTGCTGGCTTCATTTGTGTTCCGATGGACTCCAGCCACCGCAGCCATCCAAGTGAGAAGAGAGTACATAGAGGCACAGGGGTTTCCCAAATGCCAGGTGAAGTGTTTTCTTATTTTAAAGAATTGTTGTTGTAGACAGTAGAGAGCACTGCATTTTCTTGTGATGGGGAAGCTGAAATGGAAAAGGGGAAGTCACAGGGTTTACCATCTGACCTAAGGTCAAGTCTTGTTTGTCAGCTTAAGGAAGTTCCTTACTTCATTCACATTTCTGGGCATCTGTAACATTTCTGAAGACCCTTCCTCTTTTAATATTGTATCCTCTGATTCTGGGCTGTCTATTTCAACCCAGAGCTTACTGACAGTCTCCTTGGTCATTGCCCTGAAATGTCCAGCCTGGTGAGAAGAAACTCATCATTTCTCAAAGCAACTCAGTTGTCATTGGAATAGCTGTGAAGTTGACCTCTATACATACCTATTTCTCACCCTACTCCTCCTGGTGCAGTGGGGAGGAAGCTGGGTAGGGCTGGGGATAGAATTTGGAATTTGGGGGTAGGAAGACCAAAGTTCAGATGCTACTTAAGAGACTTCTTGAGTCTGTAACCTGGTGAAATGACATCTACTCCTCTTCCAGAAGATCCTAGCACTTGCCTCATGGGGTTGATATGAAAAGCAAATGAGTTCTCTCACTATATACGCGCACACACATATATGCATGTGTGCATGTATATAGCACTTTGAAGACCTTAAAACAATTTATAGATCCAGCTGTTGTTATTTTTATCATCATCGTTAGTGTCATCAGCATCCTCCTCACCATTAATATGATGATGATTGCGATGGATGCCACACTGGTAAGTGATAAAGGGTAATCCAGCCTCCTCATTTTTCCCAGTGATGCTGAAATGAATTGGCCGTAAAGTTATTCCCAAGCCTGGTCAACTGTGGCAGAGAGGATCCCCTAAGGACTGCCAGCTCATGGCACATAGTAGGTGTTAAAGAAATATCTATCAATCAGGATGAGAGGGTGCAAGAATATCAGCATGAAATCAGGTGTTTTAAGATGTGGATGAAATGACTTCATGAAGCCCACAACTCAAGTCAGCAGAGAAAGATTCCATTAAAGACCAGGTAAAGGCACCCTGAGTCCGAAAGTCATTTCTCTCTGTCCCTCCCTGGCTGCTTTGACTCTTGGAGAGTCTCAGGAAAGCCAATTTAATTTTGTGGGTTACAAAGGATTCAAGGAAACTTGAGCCTCACCAAGACATCCCTGTTGCTGAATCTGCAAACCCTCGAGCTGCGGCAACTCTCAGACTCTCCCATCTCTCCATGGAGAACGTGTGCAAACCCTCACCCTCCCTGGGATGGTATTCCATGATGTTCCACACAAATGAATGTCCTTTTTCCCCCCAGAAATGCCCTCTCAAAACAGCTTTATTATTTCGATGGAAGGGTGACTCTGTTTACAAAGACAAGTTCCGCATCCATTTTAATAAGCATGTTAACTATCATTCGCCTTCATGTCAAGTTGCTTGTACCGACATTATAAAAACAATTACAGAATTCACTTACAGTTAATTATTTGGCCGAAAACCAACCCATCTCAAATTAAGTGAGACAAAACCCAGCAAGTAAGAGGAACGTGCTGGCTGGTTCTTCATTTTAGCCATGATTTCTCCTCTAAACTGCTGTTCTCTTCTGCCACATTTTAGAATTACCGAGGTCAAGAGGGTATATACTCAGCCAGTTCTCCTCTAAGGATCTTACTCCTTAAGGGGAGTGGGCTGGGAACTAAAGGGTCAGCGCTTCTCTCTCTCCAGCCACAATTGCCAAGGGTGAATCACAGGCATCATTTCTGGACCCACTGAAACCCCCAAGGTCCACCTTCCCAAAGCAGCCAGAAATGGACAGGCAGGGAGGTCTCTGCCAAGCTCTTGTTTCCTCTTGTGGAATTTTGGCTGGTGATTTCCATCTGTTTCTGTGCCCCCGTTCATATGGGACTTTAAGAAGTGAGTGGAATGCAGATGGGGAGTCCACAAGGAAGGAAGCTTGGTTTACTGTAATCCTCTGAAAAAGGAAAAAAAAAATCACACATTGGCCATTTCTAAAATGGGGGTGCAGGAAGAGACCCGCTTCCTGCCATTGGCTGCACATTGCCTCCAAGAGGGAATTCCTCGGATATGTTTGGGTTTGCACGGATGCTCTTGCTTGCTGAATCTTGCTGAAGAGAGAGTGTAGAAACACAAACAACAATTTTTGCATTTCCTGAAAGAAGACCTGCGGCATAGTATCTACTTTACACACACCTAGGTTGTACTTGGGAGAGGGAAGACTTTTGGGGTGGTGTCCTTTGGGATAGCCCCCCGTGCCTGGCAGGGCTTGTCAACCCCACTGTAACAAAGCACTCTGGGCAACCCAGTCCTCATCCTGGCTTCTGTCCCCTCAGGGACTCTTCACTGCATCTGTCCCCAGCCTGCAATGGTGCCTCTCATCTCACCAGACATCCAAGACAAAAAGTTGGCATTGTTCACTGATTCCCTCAAGAACAACTGGTTGGTTCCTTCACCTCTGCAACATAGGGAATGAGGACTCTCCCCTCATTTGTGCAGTTCTCTAATGTTCATTACTTGTCCAACTTGGAGAAGTGACCATGGTTCAGATCCCATTGTAGTCTAAGTGATCACTGGCACATGCTGAGCCTCAGTCTCCCCCTTTGTGTTGTAAAGAATGAACCTTAGGAACCTTAGAGTACACAGGTGAACTTTGAGGAGTCTACCAAGCTTTAAACAGCTAACATACAGACCGACGGACTCAGCTTCTGACAGTAACTGACTTGGATGTGTCCTATGTCATCAGGGTAGAAATGAACAGAAATATTGATTTGGCATATGTGATATTTATGTATTTAATATCATTCATTTAACTTAAACATTTCATATATTTATTAAATAATATATTTAGTACATAAAATGACGTATGCAATATATGTTATCTCTGATAGAAACAGTGAAAGCTTTATGTAGCCCTCCTGGGAGGACAGGGCTATTGTGATCCCCATTTTTAAGATGACTAAGATGAGGTTTTTGCTAGTAAGTGTCTGAAGCAGAATTTGAACTCAGGTTTTGACTCAAGTTAAGAAGCAAACAACTGGCCATTCCCTTCTTGTGCTGGACTGATTTGGCAGAGTGGACAGTTTGTTCTGATGACAGTGACCAGGAGAGCCATGGTCCACTGTGTCAGACCACTGATGGTTCCAAGTGCTTACCCTCCGTGCAGTATTTCTTTTGGGGAATGAGCTGCTATTCCTTTATGGATAAGAAGAGAGAAGTTGGAGGCCACGGACCTCTTCTGGAGGCTCATTGAGGCAGCCTAGCATCACTCAGGAAGTAGCTGGTTTGGCCATTGACACAGCACCTCAGATTTGAACCAAAGCACAAGGATCACATGGCCTGTCAGCGTCAGGTAGCACTCCTTCTCCCTCTGACTTACTGGAAGTTTTCCATTGCACTTTGAAGAATGAAAATATTATTGTGGCAATGTGTTTGCTCATTTATTGGCAAGGCAAAATGGATTCTGCCTGGGCCAGGGATTTAGCAGCGCTGTCTATTAGCCAATCCCCTGCAACCACGCTGTAATTCTGCTCTCCATAAAATTGCATTTGGCATGAGGTGGGGCTGGGCTGGCCTGCCTCCAGAGGAGTTCAGGTAGTCGGATTGTCACAGCACAGCCACAGTGTGGCCCTGGGCTCCTTCCTGAGCAGCTGAGACTGAGCACAGCCTTGCTTTTCCGGCAAAGTTGGCCAGATGGGGGTGTGGAGGCGTGTACACACACGACTGCATGACTGTGTGGCCGGTCGGAGACATGGGACATAATTTCTTGGAGTAAAGTTTGCGCCCTTGGGCTTGAGGCTGACAAATATCTGACAAACCAGACTGCCCTCTCTGACTGTCCCATGTCACAGGTACTGAGATGAGCCACGTTTCCCCAGACTTGGAATGTGTAGACAGCATCTTCAGGTTAGCACATGAGGAGCCTTGGCAAACCCTTCTCTGATTGGCAGTCCTCCATCATGTTTTCTTTGGCTCAGAAAGTGCTTGTAAATATGTGTGTGTGTGTGTGCGCATATGTGTGCATGCTTGCGTGTGCATGCATGCATGTGTGTGCATGTGCACAATGTATATAAAAATGTGGTATTGAAATATATACATTTATGTGTGTGTTTTCCCTAAAAATCTTCAAGTCCCCAGGACCTTCTGAAACACAGAGGTGACTGCCTGGTCTTGTTGCAGTGAGAAATATGCTGGCTCCCCTGTCTCCCCACCCTGCCCCATACACCCAGCTTTTGGTACTGGAGTGATGAGTGAGCTGCTGGACACCCCAGGAACAGATGGGTTGATTTCCACAGGTGTTTGTCCCAGACACGTGGAAAATTAGAAGCCTGAGCTGCCACAGACTGCTGTTGAGCCCTGCTGCTGACCGATTGCTGACCAGTCCTCACTCTGGGCCACATACCTGCAGGGCAAAGGGATAATGAGCATTTTGTAAGCACCTGGCTCCATGCAAGTGACACCAAAGACAATGTTGGAGCCAGAAATACAGTACACACTTTGGGAGTAGAGCATCCTTCAACAGATGTGTGACCTCCCTGCGGTCCAGTAGCTGCTAAAAGTCCACAGAAAGGGAGACAGAGATAGAGAGAGAGGAGGGAAGGAGAGAGAGAGAGAGAAAGGGAGAGGAGGGAGGGATGGAGGGAGAGACAGGCAGAGAGACAGAGGAGGGAGACAGAAGGGGAGAGGAAGGAGGGAGGGAAATAGGGAAGGAGGGACAGAGAGAGAGCAATCCAAACCCCAGCCTCCTGATTCAGGCCAACTCTCAGATCTCCCAGGGGACCTCCTAGTAAAAAAGACAGGGATTTGGAATCAGAAGATCTGGATGTGAATCCTACCCCCATCACCGAAACCCCATGATCCCTCTCTGGTGCTCAGGGTCAGGAGGGCACTGACCTAAATGGCCTCCAAACTGCTTTCCTAGTCTGATTCCTGAAGGACTCAAACAGAAGAGGCATATTGGACAGACCACCCAGAAAGAGTGTGACCTAAAGGAGGCAGAAAGACCTGGGTTTGAGTTCTCTGCCTGATACATAGTGATCCTCTCAATAGTCCTGAGTGACTCCATGACTGTAAGTTGCATGTCGCCATCCAAAAGGGCAGCTGGATAGAATGCTAAGTCTGACTGAAGTCAGGAAGATCTGAGTTCAAATACAGCTTCAGACATTTGTTAGCTGGGTGACCCTAGACATGTTTCCTGACCCTGTTTGCCTCAGTTTCCTCATTTGTAAAATGAGCTGGAGAAGGAAATGACCAACTGCTCCAGGTTCTCTGCCCAGAAAATCCCCAAAGGGGTCACAGAAAATTGGACATGACTAAAGGAGGCAGCGAACATGGGAGAGGGGGAGGGGCCAGGGTTCCCATGTTGGCTCATGGGAGTGATGGCTGAGCCCTGGGCAGAACTATGGGAGAACTCACAGCCCCAGAGAGTAATGTGGAGTAATTGTGGTGGTGGGCAAGACCTGAGTTCACATCCAGCTTCACACACTTACTAGCTGAATGACTCTGGGCAAGTCACTTCACATCTCTTTGCCTCAGTTTCCTCATCTGTCAAATGGGGTAACCACTGGAGCTGTCCCCTAGGGCTGTTGTAAGGCTCCAAGGAGAATCTGTCTACATGCTTATACATGCGTGTGTGTTTGTGTGTGTGAAATGCTGTCTAGCAGTGTGTGCTGTTATTATTACTTCTCCTTCGTAATGTCGTTATTATTGGGTTTTGTTCCACCAATTTTCACATCAAGGAAGAACAGAGTCTGCCAGCTCTGGACCCGTGAGTTTGATTAGTTCTAGAAGATCCTAGAACAGACCTCTACAGGCCAGTTAGGGCGCACCTCCAGAGGGAAGTCGCAGTCCATCATGGACAGATCCTTCCAGACCAAGCTCATCTCTTCTCATTTTAGAGTAAGACCATCAGCGCACAGAGGCTCTGTAGGCACAGTTGGCTCAGATTCAGTGACGAATCTCATGGTATTCTTGTGGGAAAGATGGTGTTCTGGCCTTGGAGTTGCCACTGGTCCAGTACCAGCATCACAGGACACAGGGCTCTCTTCTTGGCCTTGGGCTGTGGAACATTTTTATCAGTGATTTAAAGATGAAGTCAACCCGCTCTTCATGGGTGCAGATGTTATCAAACCAGATGGGAGAGTTCATGAGTGACAGTCAAGATACAGAAAGATCTCATCTGTCCAGTGTGTGAGGCTGAGATGAATCATCTCCCTCATCAGGGCATGAGCTCCTGTCCAGTAGAATCATCCCATTCTTTGTATCCATATGCCCAGTATTAGTACAGGGCCCTAGGACATAGTGGTTCCTTCATAAATGTGCACAGATTGATTGAATAAGTAAACACTAGAGAAAAATGCCAAGTCCTACAACTGTGGACAAATAGTTACCTCCACACATAGGTGGTGAGAAAGCCAGTGGGAGATGCAGCAGGAGCCAGGGACCAAAAGGCTGATGCTACCTTGGGCCACCTCCAGACACAGCTGGCTTGCAGAACACTGGGAGAAGGCTCCAGTGTTCTGGTAAAGGGGGACCCCACCTGAAGCTCACCATCATTTGAGAACATTGATTAGTGGGCATGTCTGGGAGCAGGGTGGCCCACCTGACTGGAGGCTGATTCATCCTCTACTTGGTCCCCTGGCTGCCCCAGCACCCAGACCATACTTCATCCCAGCGGGGCTGAGACTGCTCAGGCTCTTTCCACCCGACCCCTCCCCCCCCACTCCTCTAACCTGAGGGGCTTCCCTGCTATGTGTAGGCTTCTTGTTTCCTATTTTTCATCTACCCCGTGCCTGGGGAGTAGTAGTCAAACCAATCATCACCATGGGCTGCCTTGACCAAAACTGCCCTCCTGGTCAGCCCTGCTGGATGTGTTGTATCCTCCTACCTGTATCTCTGGAGACAGTGTGGTGCCTGGCATATGAAGTGGTGGCTGATTTTTGTGGATGCACTGCTTGAAGAAGGGAACACGGAAGACAAGAGCATGACTTCTAGTGTTAGAAGGGCTGTCAGGGAGGAGGGCTTAGAGTTGTAGATTCAAAAAATGGAGCTGGGACTAGTGAGTGGCAAATCTAGGACTAAAGGAGGAGGGATTGTTGTCACTGTTGGATTTGAACCCTGAGCGCTTGGCACGGGGCCTGGCACATATTAGGCCCTTGTTAAATACCTCTTAATTTGCTAATTGCTTGAGCATCGTTGGGTAGGCTGTTTTGGGTAGGAGTCGCCCTTGCAAATCTGTCTGTCCACAGGAGGAACATGCTTGATACGCAACAGGAGTGTGTGATTCCTATGTGTTCACTCATGTTGGGAGAACTGCAGGGAGAGCCGGACTGTCGTCATTTACTGCTTTTTTGACTTGAAAAGGAGAGGAGTTGAACTCTAACATTCCATGTCTTTCTGCAGATGAGACTTTGGGCCACTAAGGGGCACCACAGGGCCTGGAGTCAGGAAGACCTCAGTTCAAATCTAGTCTCAGATACTTACTAGCTCTGGGGCCCTAGTCATTTGAACTCTGGTTGCCTCAGCTTTCTCATCTGTAAAATGGGAATAACAATAGCTCCCACCTCCCAGAGTAGTTATGAGAATCATATGAGAGAATTTTTGTATAGCACTTTGCACAACGTCAGCTCTAAGTAAATGTTCATTTTCAGCTATAAGAAGTCATTTTCTCTCCCTAGGTCGAATTCTCTCAAATGAGGCACAGTGGGCTGACTGGCACATCCCAGACTCTCTTTGCTTCTGTCTTCTTTCTAGTCTGGAGATCTGGATTAAATTTCTGCCTCTGCCATCAGCTCTATTGATTAGGTGACCATGGGTCAGCCCCTTCCCCTGTCTGGGCCTCAGTTAGACCATTTGTAAAAATGAGGTTGTTGGAATTGATGACAGCTAAGATCTCTCAGAGCACAAAGAATCCCCTAGTTCTGTGATTGTCAGAATGTCAGAAGAGCAGTGACCCTGGGGGAGTCTTAGCTTGCCAATATTCTTTTAGGGACCGGCTTGATTTTAATTCAATGAGATTTTAACCCCTGCCTCAAAAAACATCTTGCTGGAGAGACTCACATTCTCCCCATTAACTTCAAGGGGCGTGTCATAGATCTAATATCATGCTTTGAGAGTCGAGAAATAGCTTCCTTCCAAAATGCAAGGAGGGAGCTCACTGTATACACTTGACTTTTGCCATGATTTGGTGTGTCCTGGAAGAAATTATCTTCCAAGAAAGAAAGCTTAGTTGATTGAAATAAAATTCATTCCATATTTCTGTGTCATCCTTTATTAAGCAGAGTGGCTCACAAAATTCCATCTGCTGTTTACAAACATCCTGGGGCAGACCTGGAGCCACTCTCTGCACCCGAGGAGTACTTTCCCGTACTCTGCTTTGGAATCTTGCACTGTCACTGGAAATTCCCCCCATAGACTACTGTAAGTTGTGGCTTGGAGGTTTCCCTGAGTATTTCTCCCGCGTTGCTCAAATTCTTTGCTTAAGTTTCAGTCTTGCCTGTGGCGTGGGCGCCATTTAACGTTATCTTAATACATTTGTTTTGGATTTTGTGGTTGCAACAAAAAAAAAATCCTTAGCTTTGATGATTTCATGTTCTTGTTTCAGAAAATACTCAGGCGTAGCTGTCTCAAGTGCCTGCTTTGTTTTCCAAATGTATTTGCTGGGAGATGGAACAGATCTTGCCGTACATTGGCAGCATTCTGGAGCTAGATTCTTGAGGAATTTTCTGGAGATCCCAAGAGATTGCGCCTGTTCATGGTTCAAGAAATTAGTTACCTATCCTGTTGATTAGTTCCAAGGCCACTAGCCTTATTTATTTAACAACAGAGGAGTTTATAAAATTGGAGGAGAGAGGGAATCTGGCTCTCCAGCCTGCCCAACACGGGGCTGCTCCACTATCTTGTTTGAAACAATATGAGACCACCAAGGGGCTGTTCTAAACCGTTAATAGTTAGACAGAAGGAGAGGTGCTCCAAGTGATGGAAAGGCTGACCTGATGCACTACCATTTTTCATTCACTTGTGGATCCCAAGAACCAGAGGCTTGTTAGAGCACTTTCTCTCAGTCAAGGGCAAAGTCAAACTTGGACTGGACATGGGTTTGCTGCCTTGTGGCCACTCCCATTAGGATGCGCTGTGTGTAGTTGATGCTGCCACAGGCTGGTGTGTGCTGCTCCATTTCATGGGAGGTTTTAAAAGCTGCCTAGGAGGGCAGAGAGAGAGAGGATCAGCTCTGAACAGCACAATGATACCACCATTTCCAAAAATTTAGCATCCTTTCTCCCTCTGCCTCCCCACTTGTCCATCCCAGGTCACCTCCCTTCCAGGATCTCTTGTTTCTCAAATACTCGTTTTTATTACCTTCCTCTTTATCTTTCCAGTCCATGTGCCCTTAGAAACATCTTCACTTCTAGACTGTTGACATGCATGCTCCCTTTGGTCTTGACAGAACTGGCCTCCCCCAGAAACGGGACGGAGTTTACATGTTTGCCTCGGTGGGGTGGGAGTGGGGTAGCATTTTTCGTTTTTGTTTTCTGTGAAGGAACAATCTAGAGGATCCTGGGATTCCTCTTTTACAAATCCCATTGTTTTAAAGCCTCAGTATTACGAGGAGAATCTCCAGTCGTTTATTTCACGTGGTGATGGTGGTGTTGATGGTAATGATGATGTTTCTATAGAGCCCACTTTGTGTGTGCTAAATACTTTTGAGTCTTACAACAACAATAGCAGGTAGGTAATGTTATCATCCCCAGTTTGTAGGTGGGAAACTGAGGCAAATAAAGATTGTGCCATATCCAAATACTTCTAAGTTTGAAGCAGCTCTTGGCCTGCTTGAGGCTGAGTTAGCCAGTTGATGCCCTTGGAATGTTCAAGGACTTACCCAGCTGCATCCCTGAAAGCTTCCCAGTTTGGCCCTCAGAGGCACACATTTCATTATGTTTTGTCTCCCTTCTCTGGCTTGAGCTGGACAGCTTCTGACCTCTACAGTTCCACAAGTCTGTGGAGCATCTCAGATCAGGAGATGGAGACCGACCAGAAACATGAGGCAAGTTTCAGTCTTCTTGTTCCTTGATAGGGGGAGTCTTTTCTGAAGGTAGAGAACTGCCCCATGCTGGGCCAGACAAAGTGCTTTATGGGGAACTTTAGGGACTAGTTTTGTGAGTAGCTGTGGACATTGTGGAAGTCTAGGAAAAATTCCTGAAGCAATGAGCCCTTGTGTTTGATGGCATGATGTTAAATGTGAAATGACGGCTAGTAAACCCTTCGTCTGCGCGTCTGTGGCTTGTGATTCATGACTGACCATTGGGTCAGCAGAATCGCCTGTGATGGGGAGAGATGCTGCATGTGTGCATGCCTCAAGGCACTAACATTAAACCTCAAGACCCCCTCACACACAATCAGGCCAAACTTTATGCTACTTGGTAAGGAGGGGCAGCTTCACTTCCTGTTTATTTTTATGTCACAAGTACAGAAGCCACAACAGCAGTGTTGGCATGGTGTGGTATGGTGTGGCATGGAGTGACATGGCATGGTGTGGCTGATACAGCTGACTTTATTCATGAAGGCACACCAAGAAGAATATTTGACTGCAGGTAGAATCATTATTTTCTAGGAACACTGTGTATGTGTCCTGTTTTGTTGCTGAGAAGAGTCTTGACACAACGACTCATTCACAAATAAGAAAACTGTGCTGCCTTTTTTGGGGCAAGCCTAGAAGGACAGTGGTGATAGGCAGCCAGGATATCTGACCACTGGACCCCCACAGTTCTCAACCCTACATCATATGGACCATTTTCTGTGTGATAGCAATTCTAGGCTCCTAGAAGGTATGATAGAGAGAGTGCTGCATGTGGCATCTGGCAGATCTGTGTTTCATTGTGGGACCTTGGCAAGGCACTGCAGCCTGGGAGTCAAACAGAGAGGAAACTGAGGGACTGAAAAAGTGACCCAGCACTTAGGTCCCTGAGGCAGAATGCCCACACCTCACCTCACAGTCCTATGCTTTGACCTTTGTTTGTATTTTATTATAGCATCTGCATCCATGTGAGACATTCTGTATATGAGGTGTATTTCTTTGTGTGTGGATTCATGAAGCCCTTGTCCACATGACACCACACTCCTTCGCACTCCCAGGGGTAGGCAGCCAGTGACTGCTGTAGATATGAGAAGATCGTGATGTTGTCATATTTAGGGCCAGAAAATGCCTTAGACAGCATTGAGTCTGATGCCCTCATTTTATAGGTGAGGCAACTGAGGGCCAGAGAATTTCAGTGATTTTCCCTGGGTCACCATTATTTGTAATTCATGTATTCTAATTCTTAAAAGAAGGAGTTTATCAATTTGAGAAGACCCTATTGTCAAATTACAAATTTATAGGAGAAATCCAATGTGAAAACCAGGAAATAAGATGGACCACACCTTACTGCCTTGCCCTTTCCTTTCAAAACTAACTATGAAAGCACCTAAGCCAAAGCCAGGCCTTTTCAGCTATACCCTAGGGAAACCCTGTTCCAGCCTTAGTATCCTTAAGTTTTTGAAGTTTTTACTGATTCTTCCAAGGATGGAATGGGGGTGGGGACCAAGGAGAGTCCTAGAATTTCACCAGGCTGTTGTTGCCCTGGCCCTGCCAAGTTTGGCTTGATGTCAACACCAGTGTGAGTTGATGTTGATATAATGCCTCGCTAGTTACCTTATTGCATGTGCATGCCAGCCATTTTGGTTATCAACCTAGTTGGGGTTATCTTGACACAGTATTGTTATTCAGAGACTCTCCCCCCACACACACACACACTCCCCAGTGCTATTTGAAATTTAGATAGAGGTGAGAGTGAGGCAGAGATGACTTTGTGTTTCCATTTCTTCTGGGTAACTCATTCCAAGTACTATTTTGCCAGCATCTTATGAACTATCTCCAAACAGTTTTAAAGTATTTCCTTTTTTAATCTAAAATTATAAAAAGAGTTAATAAAGAAACAGATGACTTATATTCACTATATTGAAGGGCCTTTGCAAGCAAATGCAAAGCTTGTAGTTGAAGAATCAGTTTACTCCAGGTGCCATAGCAGCAGGGAGCCCCTCAGTAGTCACCTGGGTTATCTCTGCAGAATGACATGCCATTATGAAGTCTGGAGCTTTTTCCAATAGTTTTTAGAAACTGAATGTTAGGATGGAGAATTCTTTAATGTTTTCATAAGGTGTTAATGCCGATTGCCTGGGGGACTTAAGTCATTGTACTTGGGAAGAAATCATATGCTGTTTTATTTAAATTCAGAGCCCAGACATTCCTTAAAAAATATATAAAATACATCCTGAATGTAATTTTGACGCTTTATTGCTTGTGTAGTTATGTCTTAATATTATAAGTCTATGGAGCAAGAGCTAGATAAAAATGATTGGCTCAATTGCTTGCTTTGAGGAGCTGTTGTTTTTATTCTGCTTTATGGTAGCCTGCCTTACAGGATTGGATCATAGGCAACCCTTGTGCTTTAAAAAAAAATAAAAATAAACAACCATCATTTGGATGGTTCTGGTATGTTTCTGCTTGACAATTGGGGCACTAGTAAATGACCTTGGGAGCTCCCTCCTAACAGGGGTGAGAATCTGGTGCTGTTTCAGAAGGAAGTCTCATAGGATGCTAAGACAGTATTCATACCTGCATACAAAGGGCTAAGTTGTGAGAAATATGTCACAAAGGCAAGAAAGAACCAAATGGGGAAAAATAAAGGGGAGGGGTCACTTCATCTCCAGGGTACAGCTTCTTTTCCTGGAGAAGGTAAGGCAAGTTTTCTGTTCCTCAGGGCATTTTGGGACTTTAGGGCTGAAGTGCAGGCCTGACCAAGAGCCAGGCTGTGTTTCCAAAAACTCCCAGCACCTGAGATCTTCTCTACCCTTAGCTCCAGGTGTGGGAGCCAAGGCCCTGGTGGGTAAATTCAGCTCATTTTGGCCATAGTCTGGGTGAGATTAGCTTCTTTCCTAGGTCCTTGTTGGGCATCTGTCCCTCACCCTCTGGGGGTCATGTGGATCTGAGCTTTTGATCACCCTTCTCGGACTTCCAAAACTCCAAGTGACTGGCCTTCATTGCCCCCCTGCTCTGAGCTCATCTCTGTCTCCGCTCTTCATCCTTCCTGATCCTCTTAAGAATACCTTATCTCTAGGATTTCTTGGTTTACTGCACATTATTGAGGTAGAGAAATTGGATCCACCGCGACCACCTAGACCGGAAAGTGAAGGACTCTTTTTCCTGGCCCTACTGGGCCAGACCTACAAGGTCTACTAGGACCTTGCTGCCATAGTACTAAGACCTAATTCCTTGGAGGGTTGAATTTCCAAATATCAGACTCTAAGTTTAAGAGATACATGGCATATAGTATTCGAAGGAAGGAAGGCTTCACTGAGGTCAACCATCTCCTTGCCCTTGATCTTGCTGCACAACCCCAGGTTGTCCAGGCAACAGCATAAAGTTGGAACATTTTACCTCTCCAGTCCTCCTTTTTCTAGCAAAGTTCTGGATCCAGAAATCAGAAAAATGAAAGTGAGCAGCCTTGATTCCATCTGGGAAATTGCCATCAGTGTCAATGATCCTAAACTCTTTGATACACAAGCTTTCTTTTTTAATGCCACTGTGCGTCCATTCTGATGGTATGTTGACTGAGTCATAGGAAACTCAAGAATCATAACATCCAAATTCAGAATGTTGCCTTGGGATGGAATCATGGAATCTCACAGTCTTGGGAGAAATCCAAGTTGTAAAGACTCATCAAAGGAAAGTAGATTGTAAGAGAAAGGAATAAAGCACACTCTTTTACCAGTGACAATTAAGATTTGAGGGGTGATGTTAGGATTGGAAGAGGAAATGAAATAGCGGAGTGCATTGATTGATTCTGCCTGTTTTCTGAGGACCAGCCCCTATCTAGCTCAGAAAGTTTCATCAGGCTGTCTATAGTGTGATACCCTTTTCAGTAAAAATATACCTTCAAATGGGTCATTTGATTACTGAAGACCAGTGGTCTCTTTCAGTGGAGAGAGACATCAGCAAAAGGTCCCATTTCAGTAAAGTGTAATAAGAATACTGAATTCTTTGAATTACCTCATAACAGCTATTTGGATCACAGACCTGCTTTGGTTAGAAGGTGGAGACTGTTCAGCTGCTCTCCTGTTAAATTCAACAAACATTTATTAAGCCCATATAATCTTCAAGTGCCAGAATCCTCTCAAGAATGGGGTGACCCAGCCCATCCCTCCCTATAGCCAGGGATAGGCTTAATGTTCAGTGTCAGGGAAGGCACTTCCTTTAGGTGACTGTCTCTGAGACCTACAACTGTGGTAACCACTGTCCCCCTCCCCAAGCTCAGATGCCAAGAAGAACTTGTAGAGAAGAAGGCTGAAAGCATAGCCTGGTACCTCCAACCTGCATCCTTCACAAGTCATTGACGAAATGATGTGAATGAACTTCACTCTACTGGGACAATACTTTGAGCTCCCCAGAAGGCTCAGTGACCCCAAAATTTCTACCATCAGCAGAGTGCTTCATCTCACCCGCAGTCTGTGTCAGCTAGGCCATCCATTTCTTGTATTCCTCATCACATGATCCTTCTCATCATTGCCTCTTTTCTCCACCATGAGACCACACTGGGTGAGAGCTACAGCCCAGAAACATCTGGTGAATGCATGAACAGCTGGTTGGTCAAGCTCAACAGGAGCATCTAGTGCTATTGGTTCTTCTCTTCAGAAGCACGCTTGGATAGGGTGTTCAGGCGATGACCATGGGAATAATTGGAGGGGCATCTTTCTCAACTTCAAAGAATGTCCTTTCAGAGAGCAGAAGTAATAGGTGTTTGACTTTAAGGTTGAGCGGCGTTTCCTTTACAATCGCTTTCACACTGAAGTCATTTCTGAAAAGGCAAGGCTGATGTGAGATGTGCTGGACTCAACAGAAGAGGAGGATGGGTGCAGAAGGTCCATCAGACCTCACCAGGACACATTCCTTGAGGCTGCTGAACGCACAGCTGGAGATACATGGTGGTTGTATTTAGTTAAAAAAAAATATACCCGTTTGATAATGATAATCACTTTTAAATTGGTAAGAATTAATTTAAATATAGAAAAACTATTAAGAATGAATTTTCTGAAGAAAGGGTGCATGAGGAAATGAAATTTTCCATCTCATTGGGAATTTCCTGGTTAAATATTTTAACAAATACATAAACAAATGCATAAATTAAATTAAGATAATGGAAATCACATGACCTCATATATTATTTAACATCAGTTCACTGCAGATAGAGAGTGTACTCTGGGTGGGAGAGGATGGCATGTGCCACAAATGATGGCTTTCTTTTGTCCAGGAAGAGAAGCGCAATATTATAACTGAGACTGTCAACATCCATACCTGCTGTATATCCTCATTTGTTTCTTCCCATTTTACAAATAGATTAAGGGGGGACCAAAATGGGAAATGAATGAAATGTGTGGGTTTACTTGCCAGGGTTGGTGACCAATCTCCGATGGAATCCATGGCTTCTCAGAACCTGGACATTCATGCATGTTTGACAGCTGGCCTCCCTAATTACTACATTGGGGTATACATTGCAAAGCAGAGAGCACCTCCAGAATACTCTAGTGGAAATAGCGAATGTTTCCAGTGGGCACAGCTAAGAGGGCTAATTGGTATTTGGAGAACATTTTCTTGCCTGAATTTTCTTTGTTGATAAAATACATTTTCTGTACCTAGGATTTGTAATGATTTTATATTCCTTGAAATGTATGTGTAACCTTGTTAGAGGAGGCTCATGCAGATCATTTCTTTGCTAATTTTAAGGAGTGCCTTAAATCAATAAATTTCCAGTATTCTTCTTCCCCCCACCCATCCCACTTACACTAGAGATTAGATATCCCCCTTTTCTCAGGGTCATCTATTTCTTTCCTTTGGGAGGGAGAAAATGGTAACCAGCTTCGCATATGTAAGCAGCACAGGCTTTAAATTCACTTCATTTGGAGTATGTTGTAATCCACAGAAAACCAGACTCGGAAGGAGGACTGGGAGGCCAGTTACCTCACTTGAGAACAAAAGGCCCTCCACCCCAGCATCCTGCCTCCCCCATCATCCCAGAGGAGATGCTGCTTTCCCAAGTCTCTGTCTCAGGCCCCATATGGTGTGAACAGTAAGAAGCTCCTTCCCCGTGCTGCTCAAATGTCACCATGCTGGTGGTGGTGCCTGACTGCTCATAGCTGTGAGCTCGGCCCCCAGGGCTCAACCTTTCTGCCAGGGACTCCATGGGAGAGAGTGGGAATCATGGAGTCCAGGAGACAGAAGCCAAGCTGGACCAGACCCTGTGGAATCCACATCCTGTACCCTGAGCTGCCAGAGCCAACCCATTCCAGGCTTTGGAGGGGGTGGGTGGGGGTGCCCTTCTTTGCTTGATGAGGCCTGGTTGTTAGCCCTAAGAAGAGCAATGATAAATTTAGATTCCTTTGGTGTCTGCAGGTCATTATTGGAATTATAGCAACTGGCTGTTAGGTCATAAAGTTACCTTGACAGGTTATGAATACTGAGCCGACTGAAACTACGGAGGCCTGCCTGCTGGCCGTATCATTCTCATTCATTATTGTCAAGAAACTATCCTCTTAGGAAGGTTGGGCATAAAATTAAAAAGGGGAGGATAAAAAAAAAGAAGAAAATGTCCACAGCTTTCTTACGGGGAGCCATTCTCTTTCATCCCAGATGGGAGGGCGAGGGGCCCTTTAGTACCACTGAGTCTGAGAAAGCACCCTTAACAGCTCAGGAGTGATTGTCAGCCTCAAGCTCTCAGGAATTCCTCATTTACATCTGCTTAATTCATGCAGCTTCGAGGATCTTGTGGATGCTGCCATCCTACAGTGCTCACTGATTGATCCCCGCAGACTGCTCTCCCCGCAGACCCCCCACTGATCTCTTCTGTGGGTCCATGGCCATGTCTTGGGCTGCAGCCTCTGAGACACCTGACCAGGAATGGTTAGTCACTTGTACTGTTTGGCAACCACAGGAAGGTGGCATGTGTCACCTCTGGTTAAGTCAGAGGGGAGAGAAAGACTTAAATTCTCTAGCAGAAACAGTTTTCTAGAAAAAAATAAGGATTGTGATTGAGACACATGGAGATGAGATATAAGTGGGGTCACCCTGGAATCTCAATTATGTAGGAAAATCCAACAAAAAATGCTGGCTAAGAGAAAAAGATCTGTGGACCGGTCATTCTAGCTTGTGTGTTTATTTATTTTGTATTGGTGGTGCTTAGATTTATTCTGAATTTACTTAGGTGGGTTCATGACATCTCCCCGCAAGAGAATGTCAACTCCTTGAAAGCAGGGACAGTTTCATTTTTAACCTCATATCCTCTGCACCTACCACAGGGCCTAACACATGGTAGGTACTTAATATGTGGGTCGAATGATAAATTAATTGATGGCGAACAAGGACCCTTACCAGTCTGCTGTGTTTATAGCACATAACAGCATTCCACAAAGAAGTTGTCACTAAGTTCTCATTAGTTGATTTTGTGACTTTAAAAAACGTCTAATTTTCATGGCTATTGTATTGGAACGAGCATAAGAAATGAACCACATTCATATCTGCCCCATGCTCTATTGGGGTAGTGGACATTGAGAATAATTTTAATCTGAAGAACTGATCATAAGGAGCTATATTCTTGTGGATTCCCTGCCTTCTCTTTGCCCCTGAACAGAACCGAGGACAGGGTCCTTATCCTAAAGGAAGCAATGCCTTAGGAGGTTAGGGGACTGAGTATCAGCCCTTCCACGTTGGGCTTTCCTCCGGGATGTTTGGGGCACAGTTCTCTGCATCCTTTGACTCATGTGTTCCCTTTTCCTTGGCTAAATAGAAAACTCGGGCAAAGCCTGTAAAATTAAATGTCTCCATGTGTTTGTCCACTGGGCGCAGCCTGTGATGAACATGTCTAGTGCCGTGACAGGAGAACACAGGCAGCGCATTTACAGACTGAAGTCGCACCCCATTCTGCAGGGTTTTATGTTGAGCAATAGATCCAGCCAGTGTGCTTGGCGGGCTTCTCCCCCTCTAACGAGCATTCAGGCTGCTGAGGAACGGCAGGCTCCTCCATCATCTCAGTGGCCGTGAAAACACACGACTGAAGAGAGGAAACACAGCAAATGCCTTCTCTGCTCCCCGAGCCTTGTGTGCTGGAGGTCACATGTCATTTTTATGGGGAAAGTAAGAACTCCTAATGCACTTCACAAGAATTAGAGACTGTCACAAAATTAAAAATAATTTGGCTCCAAGTACAGCAGTCAGACCTATGCTTCACTGCCGATTGTGTCGTGGGTCTTATGTAGAAACCTGCCCCAGCCCTCGCCCCTCAGCCTCATTTGTCACTGATCAATTTGTGGCCGTGATTCCACAAACTCTTGTAGGACCGGGTACAGATTTCCTTTTCACTTGCTCTGCAACCCAGAGCTTGTTTTGTGAATTTTCATTAAGATGGTGGAGCTGTCGAGAGCCAAGAAAAGCCAAGTGCTCCAGGTGGGGTTGACTTGCTTAAGTCTACAACCTCTCTGGCACTGTTGGTCCAGACTTTGGATATTTTGCTGTGAGAAAATAAGGAAAAACGGAATTTTTAGGAGAATGAAAGATGTTCTGCAGTGGGTTGGTTTTCTTGGGTTGGGGCTATTTTAATACCCTTTTTTAGCATATAAATTGATTTTAAAATATTCTTGTTAACAAGTAGAATCTGATATTTCAGAAGTCCCTGGAATCAAGAAGTAAAATGCTTACTGTAATAAAGATATCTTTCCAATATTTCTTCACTACCAAAAACATTTTTAGCAAAGTGATTCTCACTATTCCTCACTGATTTTTTAAATTTTATTTTTTATTTCATTTAATGGGTCTTCCTTGAATAACATTTCCCTGAGCTGAAATTTGCAATCAGGAGTATCCTACATCTCCTCCAGGAATCCTTTTGCATGACAACCTCCACTACTCCCATCAGAATTTTGTTTCCATTGACCAGATCTTCTTGTAATTTTCTGTTTTCCAAAGAACCTATGATGTGATTCTGAAAGGTTGGGGGAGGGGGGGCTCAGATGACAGAGGCCCATGTGATCTGCTTGTCCCTTGATGTTTCAGATTCATTTCAGCGCTCAGGGTGGTGGTCAGAGCAGAGCCCACATGCAGTGGTGCCCTCATAGGGTTCCTTGGTGAACTCTGGAAGGAGATGAGATTTCCCAGCTATCCAGAATTCTTCAGAATCAGATGTCATCTAGCCTGTAAAATTCATACTTTCCTCCATTTTTCTTCAGATTTTTTTTTAACCTGACAGTGTATAATATCTTAAGCAAGCTAGTCCTAGCATTCATTCTAAGTGGCCTCATCACCAGCATCATCTTCGTAGTTTAATTTTTGTTATTATGCAGTGCTCATGGTGACATTCCCCTCTGCCCTCTCCTGAAATCCAAGAGCATTCTTGTGGAGTCAGCATGAGTACAGACATCACCAATGCTCCTAGTAGCTTGGATGGTGATTGGGAAGCCTCCTCCACCGAGGCCATACTCTCTGGATCCTCAAGGCAGCCCTTCTCGTGAGGGATGCTGGAAAACTCAATGCTTTAAGCATTCACTTAGGGGGTAATGGAAATTGTATTTTTCTACAAAATTAATGTGTACTCCCAGAAAACACTGTGTACCTACGAGGTGTTTGCCTCAGCACTGCTCTGAACCTTGCACTATGTCATCCGGCCCCCAGAGAAGGTGCTTACTATGGGGGTCTCATAATTCTGACTGGCCACATTGGGCCTCAGAAAATATAGTCGCCTGCTGAGCTCTCAGGGCTGCCATGTCTCCCCAGCAATGACTGTTCGTTTTTCCAGCTCAGAAACAGAGGGAATATAAGAACCAAAGTCATGGGGTTTAGGCATTTTTAACACAACATCACCACTCACTGTGGATCCGTAGCCTCTTAAAAACACACACAAACATACATGTAAAATTGGGCTTGTCAGTTGCCTCATCTGCTGACTTCTTCCTCCGTAGCTGGGCTTTCAGGTGGTGGTGCCCCCTTACCAGGCCCAGCAAACCCCAAAGGATGCTGTGTAAATCAGTAATTAAGAGGGAAAAAAAAGTCCCAAGCTGGGAAAAGAAATATGGAATGGGAGGCCATTCCTTTGATTGTTCTATGGCGACCTTCCATGCCCTGCATTTGGAGCATTTGAAAAACAGGTCTTAGCGAGCAAGAGAAAAGGTACCCTGTTCAGGCATGTGACAACTTTTAACAGTGCAAGCCTATCGAATGCGTGAAATTTCTCACTGACATTGATCAAATTTGAAACTTCATACCTTCTTAATTCAATCTGTTATTGACAGTAATATATTTTAACTCAAGAATGTGTTCATTCAGTGCATATTGACTTGGCTTGTTAAAATTTTCACAGTACATGCGAACATTGGATTTTCTGTCACAGTGACTTAAGACACGAGGACAGCAGTGAAGGATCCCTGCCAGTCCATGAACTTTTACTGGAACCCTACTTGAGTGGTAATAATCTGCTCTTGTAATTGCTGTGGAAAAGAAAGAACCTCCAGAGATTTTACATCTAATCATTTATTTATAAATCTGTAGATAGCAGTCTGCCGAATGCGCATTGGGGGTCAACTTGGCGCTCACAACCGTTGGCTGGTGTTTACATTTCATAGTGATTTTTTTTTAACGGCTGTCCCAGCCTACAAGATCGTTGGAGCACCGTGGTTCACTGGATAGCTGTTCGGCACCTCATCGCAAGGGCCCAACTACTTCATTACCAATGCCTCGGTAGAGGCCGTTCCCCTCTGTATTTGCTGAAATGTGCATGTTTTTCCATCTCATTAATTCAGTCTACATACAATTAATTTTTGCCTATTAATAAACCCCTTGGTGTTAGTGACAGCTATCTAATAAACCCCCATACCTAGTGTGGAATAGGAAAATGTACAGGCATTTTTGTTTTAATCATCTTACCGACATTTTGTGTGTGTGTGTGTGTGTGTGTGTGTGTGTGTGTGGCCTTGTAAATGAAACAGAATGCTCAGGAGTTCATATCTGACTTGGCTTATCAAGAGGTTTACATGATTCACCATTTATTTGTTGAGCTCAGGGTACACTGGGTCATTCTTGTAATGCCTTGCTTGTGGGTGGCATCAGTGTCCACAAAGCCAACCTTGAATCCTAAGCACATCTTGGATGTGAAGTCACAACCCAGGTATAAGCAAGATTTTGTGTCAACTGGCTTGCACATAGAATACAGGATGACTAATTCCAGTTTCCTGGACAATGAAACAGTAGCCCCCTTATCTTGGAAAGCTTCCATGCGGCAAGTTTGAATTCTACTCTCTAGTTCTCTACCCAAGAGAGCCCACATTAGCCATTGGCACACAGCCTTGGGATGGGATCTATGCCTACACTGCCTAGAATTCAGAGCTAGTGAAGTGGTAGGAAATGTTCAGAGATTTCTCATATAAATTTTCTTCAGTTACAGTCCAGGAGATCAAGATTTCAGGTACCTAAAAGACAATGGGCCTGACTTCTGACTATCACCGAGGATATTTAGAGCTTGACTCTCAAGTTGGAAATCTGTCCCTGAAGGTCAGGAGTAGACAGTGAACTTGTTTCTTGTACCAGGGAGCCCAGAGGAGTGGAAGAGTGAGGATGTGACACCCCCCACGCACCACAGAAGAGCTACCTGGGGCCTTTCCCATTGACCTAAAGAGATTTCCAAAATGGAAGACATTCAGCCACCTTACTCAATGAATGTTTCCCAAAAAGTGTGAATTTCAAAAGCCTTGCTATCATTTCAGCATTGTGGGAAAAAGCTACATAAATAGTCCTAATTATTATTTATAACCAGAAGTCTAATGAAGAAGCCATTAGAGTTAGTTTTTGATATGAGCAAGTAAATCTTAGAGAAAGTGAAGTATATGTTGCTTTTGTGATAAATTGTCTGCATATTAAGATGTTTCTTTGCTTTGTATTCATAAGTAATTGAAAAAGAAGCATTTGTATTAACATTTTTATTTATGTGCTACTTGCTGTATTTAATTATTCCCGTTTTGAGGATTGGCCAATAAACCTTTTCTTCCTCCTCAGCCTTGATTATTCTTAAGTTCGGGAGAATACACAGCGGCAGACGGCTTCACCATTGCCTGGCCTTTACTCTGCAACTCTTCATGTCATGGATAGAGAAAATGACTCCTCTGCCTGTTTAGCTTTATTAAAAGACTAAATGAGGCCTCGGCGACTCTTCCAGATGTGCTGTGGCGGGCTGAATTGTCTAGGGGAGCTTTTCTGAGGATGCTGGACTGGGAAGTGGGGCCCAGCCCAGCCATACTCTGCTTTGTACCGATGGGCAGTTGGGCCCTTGGTTTGATCCCTTTGCCTGGGCAATTGTAGATGACCATTCACCAGTACTGATGTCCTTTCCTGTTCCTGATCCATACCCTCCTGGAGGGCATGTATCTATCCTCCAGTACCTGGCACTGACCTGGCCTCCCTGCGAGCAAGCACCCTGTGAATCCTTAGGGAATTAATGAAGGAGAACAGGTTCTGGGGAACAGCAAGTGCTTACTGAATGCCTTGTGTGGCAGCAAGTTACTGACCAGTAGAAACATTTTGAAGAAAAGAAATAGCACATCCAGGCACATGGGAGCACAAAAAAGGGTATGTGGCTTTGAACCCAAAGTAATGCATTTGAAAGGGAGAGCACATTTGTGAAGTGCTTACTATGTGTTAGACCCTCTGCCAAGCCTAAGGAGACAGAGAAGGGTGGGAGGCACCCCCCATCTTGGAGAAGCTCACCTATAACTGACCCGAATAATTGATTGCCTGGGAGAGGGGCTGAAGGCTTTTCTCTGAGGAGAACTTCCCAACGAAGGCATTGTTAAGTTTGGAACCTTTGCTTCCAATGCCTGTATAGGGTGTGTGAGTGACTATACATCTGCAGGCCCAGAGGTGTCCAGAAACTGAGAGGGGCTGCCCCCATATCTTCACCCTGTGGAATGAGCAGTGGACAGACGAATCAGAGATGGAGGCCAGGCAGAGCCAGGCAAAGGCCCAGCACCAATCTTTTCTTCCCAGCTTGCTGGAGATTATTTTAAAATCAGTATGGCATGAGTTTTTGCTTACTTAGAAACACAAGCATCTGTTTCTTTTTGATGCTGTGTGATTTAAAATGTTGAACAGTCACTCATTTCTCATATGTGTATTTTATTTCACTTTTTTCCCCATAAAATACCTAATTGAAAATGGCAAGGACAGGCTGGCTCACAGCCCTTCCAAGGCACGGCATGCCTCTCCAGGTCCAGCTGACTCCAGAGGCTTGAGCTATATTCTTGGCAAGATGGGCTTGCTTGTTGAACCCCATCCATAAGAATTGGAAGAAAGTTTTTAGATCTTAATGGACCAGGCATGTTGGGGGTAGAGAGACAAAAAGGGAGAGGGGAGCAGCATGACAGTTGTGAATATTTATGTTTCCAGTTTAGCGTTTTTAAATAAGAAAGTAATCTGGTGTTGAGGGTCAGTGGGCTAACACAAACACACTTCACTGTTTCCAGACCTCCTTAGCATTCTTCCTCAGCGCTTGGGCCAAGTCTCTGTAGTACTTTGTTCTTACAGGCAAAATGGCCAACTCTGATGAGAGGAGCTGGTCCGATCTCTGGGGTTGCTCCGTGCAGGGAATGCTGACCAATGGGGCTGCTGTATGATCAAGTGTTCAGTTCTTCCGTCTTCTGCTGCTGGCACCATGGCCACAAGAGAAGTGGGGAAAGGGGGGTGTTGCACAGTGTTTCATTTAACCAGGAGCCACTCATTAGGGTCTGAGGGCAGGTGATTTTGTCTCACTGCCATTGCTGATATTTTTAGTGAGCCCATCTTCGTGTGATGTGACCACTGTTCTGACCAGCAGGATGAAAGTCACGTGCAGTGCAATCCCCTCCTGTACCTTGGATTAGTGTGGCATGCCCTGCATGTGCTCAGCACGACTGGATGCCATGATTCTGGGGGGACCATGTTCAGCATTTGGGAGTATTCTAATGAGCCAACTATTGGGAGAAGTTGCCCTGTCCGGGGCCCTGACAGAAGCATGGACCAGGCTCTCAGATGCTTCTCTCTTTAATGACACAGGTTTGGGATGGTTTTAGTTTGGGAAGCCATTCTACATTCTGCAGATCATTCCAGATCATTCCTCTGGGCAGCACCTGGCACCAGGTTCCTGGTCTTTGATGTGGGGAGGTAGGACACAGGCACCTCTGTCTCCTCATTTGCCAGATAAGGGAGAGGGACTCTGTGGCATCCTGGGTTTCTTCCAGCTTGACATGAGGAATGAAGAGACACTTCAACCTTTTATCCTATGATCTGTGACAAAGATCACTCACCAGTTTCCAGCCTGGATGATGCCTGGGAAGGCACCATCTCCCTATCTCTGTCTTTGTCAATCCCTATCCCTGCTCTCCCACCTTCTCTCTGAAAACTTCTTGGATCCTCTCCTATTAGGGGCTTTCTCCCTCCAAAAATGTCCTGCATCTGCATCCAGCATCTTCAGTTTGAGCCTCAATTGACCAGTGCCTCAAGAATACCCAGGCTCACTGGGGCATTCACTCTCTGTTTGTTCAATTGAATGGCCCAGGCAAAAGAACTGGTTCGAGTCCAGTCAGATGTTAACCATGCAGGAACAAGCATTCTGAAGAGACCCAAACTGGAGCCTTGGGTGTAGGAGGCCTGCCTTTAAAGGTGATGGTGGAAGTATGGGGAATGGGGAATGAGGGGGAGAGCAGATGGCAGAGAAGGGAATCTTGGTGATTCACACCTGTGCTGTGGAAGGAGGGAGACAGCTCCCAGTGATGAGCAGAGGTGGGCAGAGACCTAGGGTAGTGCAGTGTGTGCTGTGGAGAGAGGGAGCGCACTCCCAAGAGAATTTGAAAGTTGACTCTTCCCATCTGCCTCTTCCTTGAGTGACCTAGACAGTGAGTTTAAGGAGCAAGGGGTGTTTATGACCTTTGGCCTGTGGTCCTCCACATCCCATATTTTCATGGAATCAGATTTATTCTTTTCCTGCTAGAAGCTGAAATGTCACTGTTCAGTGTCAAGGAAAACCTGTGAGGAAGCATTGCATTATTTTTGTTGGATAAAAGTGTGGCACCTCCATCTTTCCTCCCCTGGGAAGGCAGTCAGCCCAAGAGTCCAGCTACAAAGCTTACGGTCCACAGACCCGGCCTGCCTCACTCCTGTGACAGCTTCCTAGAGACTTGTATTGATTTTTTTTAAAGGCAAAGGAAGAAGAAAGATTCAAAACTGAACTCTCTAAGCTGCTTGGAATCTAGATGGAGTCTTCTGAAAGTGGATTCTAATTGACCAGTTTTCCAGGGAAGTATCCCCCCACTCTTCCTTCATTTTCTTTCCTCACTCATCTCTTTTATATCCATCCCTTTAACCCTGCTTCTCCACACCCCTTATTCCCATCCTGTTTTTTGTTTTGTGTGTAAGTTAGATCTTCAAAGTTCAGATTTGGGACACAAGGCCTCTTGGGGCACCACGAAAGTCTGACCTGGCCTTCAGGCTGACCTCAGGATGGAGGGGTCTAGGATTTTCACCCACAATCAGCCAGAAGGAAAGCTGAGGTCACCATCACAGAGGAGGCATGAACTTGGTTTCAGAGTGATGTTACTCTTCATTGAGCTTTTTTCCAGCCTTATGACAATACCTGCTGAAGAAATAATGTTTTAGGTGGTTTATGCCTTGCAAATATGAGTATTCTGGGGAAAAGCTTTATTTTAATGGTGTTTTGTGTGTGTGTGTGTGTGTGTGTGTGTGTATGTGTGTGTGTGTGCATGTGTGTGTATGCACACACATTGTAGTTATGGTTGTTTTTATTACTATATATCCTTGCCAGAAAACACATTTTAAGAGTTTCAATTCAAAATTAAATATGACCTCAGTGCTTTAAAATACAATTACATTAACTGTCCATTTAATAGTTGTTTAAGATTTTTTGGCCACTGACGTAAAGTCAATATACTGGTGACTTATATTAAATACAATATTTTCTGCTAAGGTAACCAGTTAACCGGTTCCAGCTGTGGGAGCGTAGAGGAGAAGGAGGAGAAGGTATTGGGAGAAGTGGATTATATCCCCAGCTTTCCTCGAGGAGATCATGAACATTATCTCATAGCACCAGCTAGCCTTCCACACTTGATAATGGGGGAAATGTGTATTATTTATTTAGAATAGTACAAACCAATTTACAAGAAAGGTGCTTAAGTGGCAGAATGACTTATTAATGAGGGAAGAGGCCAGTTAATGGGACAATAGCTCCCTGAACCCAGCGTGGGTCACTCTTCAGCAAGTCCAGGGCTTTGGAACAAAAACACGGCACTGTCCTGGGAAGTCTGAGCCAGCCAGGGTAGGACAGAACCGACATCTTCCAAATGGTGATGGTGTGGGCCCCTTGGAACCCTCCGCTATCGGGGACAGCAAATTTTCTTCCTACCTTTACAGGCAAAGGCACAGACTCCCTTGTGTGACAAGTATTTTATAGTGTAAGACAGAAGGAGTAAACCAGGAAGAAATGTGCTCTGTCCAGTTGTTATATGGAGGTACAAACACACCAGAAACCTCTGAGGTTCCAAGGCCTGCCAGGGTGGACAGCTTTGGGGCCAGGCAGGACTGTAAATCGAGGAAACCCCAAATTTAGATCTTCCCTCAAGTACCTCCTAGCTGTGTGCCCCAGTGCATGGCAGAGAACCACTTGCTCACAGAGTCAGACCAGTGCAGGCAAAAGACAACCGTACCCTCAATGTGCTTACCGTAGAATGGCAGGAACAGTGCTGGCCCTTCTTTCCCCAGGCAGTGGCCAGTCACCAAATGAGGAGTTCTGAGAAATGGAATCCCCCTGCATGGAAGACTCCGGGCAGTTCTGGGACCACACAGTGGGTATACCAGTGAGGAATTTCTGGGAGCCAGGATCAGGAGCTTTAGAGCAGGTCATGCCCATGAGTGGCCTGGAAGTTCCTGGAGTCTCAATCTGCCGTGCCCCTCCCCCATGCTCTAGACCCTCATCCTGATCAGCCTCCGGCTCAGGAGCAGGCTCAGTTGAACCCTTCCCCTCCATTCACTTCTTTGCCTGGGGAGGGGGGCACATCCAGAATGGTTAAGGTCAGAGCCCGAGCTTCTCTTGCTTTGGAAACATGACCATGATCTCTGGGCAAGGACACTGTGGAACAGTTGTTCACACCCTTAGCTCAGAATATTTCCTCTCCTCCCTTTTTACCCTTGTATTGAGAGCGCTCAGTATGGGAGAGTATAGCGTTGCCCACCAGATAAACTTGGACTGAAGCATTTCCATGAATGTTATTTCAGAATTCTGTGAAGTTTTTTAATTGATGTTTCATCTGGATACAACAGATACTTCCCACCAGACCCCTGCACAAAGTACATTCCCTGTCGGCTGCTGCTGAGTGTGATGGTTCATAGTCAGAGAACTGTGTACAGATGCTGGTGGCTGTGTGACCCTGACCTTCTTGAGGGGCCACAGTTTTCTTGCTTGTAAAATGGGGTGGTCAGGCCAGGTGGCCCTAGAGGGGACCATGGTGTCTCGCCTCTGCTCCCTTCCTTCTCTCTCCTGGTCATTGAGTTCTACTGTCTTCACTTGGTACTACCTCACCCAGGTTTTCCCAGGTGAATTCTTCACTATTTGGGGACAGTAAGAAGCCTTTATAGCCATACATCTGAGCACTGAGGCTGGAGTCAGGAAGACCTGGGATCAAATCCAGCCTCAGACACTTACTAGCTGTGTGATCCTGGGTAAGTCACTTACTTCTGCCTGCCTTGGTTTGCTCATCTATAACACGGGGATAATAACCTACCCTGACCCCACCAGGGTTATGGGGAGGATCCATTGAGATAACAGTTGTCAAGTACTTTTCATACCTTTGCTGCATAAATAATGAGCTCTTGCTATTTATTATTATATACCATAGATTGTTAGCCATATCCCAGTTACTGGAGTGTGGTTAGTTTTCAGCTATCTGCTTTCACAACATCGCTGTCACCATTTCATCCATAGGGCTCTTTTCTTTCTGTCAGTAACTTCCCTGGGAGGACACCCTGACACTTGCACACACATTCTCACACACACTCACTTTTACTCACACATTTGCAACCTTCACTCATACGCATATTCACATTCTCAGTCCTATACACACACGCACACATATGCACATGCACACACATACACAAACACACACACACGCTCATTTCCCTCAGGAGGTGTGATTTCTGGGCCAGACAACAGCACCATGTTTGTTCCATTTTCTTTTTCTCAGGTGAGATCCCAGATCGGCTTCCACAGTTGTTGGGCTTTTCACAGACTGACAGTCGAGGGCCCACCGCCTATTTCCAGCAGCAGGTCTTCTCATCTTTTAGCATCTTTGCTGGCTCTGTGGGTTCAGGGTATAGTCCTGAGGGCGAGGGCTGTAATTTGTTCTTCTCTGATGATTATAATTTTTGCCCTTTTTTGCCAGCCCCTTTTGATTGTCTGTAGGGCTTCTTTTGAAAGCTGTGGGCAGGTGGCTAGATGGACTTCTCATGTGCCAAGCCCTGTTAAGGTGGGCGGGAAGCTCCCCAGCTTCAAAGTATAATCAGTCATTTCTCTAGAATGTTCAAGGCCACACTCCACTTACTTTGCCCATGATACATAGATTCCCTGTGTGTAACTAAAATGATGTTTTCTACGGGGAAGTCCCCAACCCTCATTGCCTTGGGGAACCTCGATGTGGAGCTCTGTGGGAAGCCTGTCCTTTTCAGGCTGACCCACTCTGCTTTGTTCAGTTTCTTGTGGTGAGCTGAGCCTCTACCCACCTTGGCTGCCCTGGGCCCTGTACATCTGTCCCCATCTCTGAACAGTCCTTCATTTGAAGGTCAAGCCCCTTCGTGAGTGTTCTTACTGAGTCATGGTGGCACTGTGCAGTCACTAGCATTTAATGACTTACTGGCCACACCAGCTGACCTGTCTTTGGGGCCTGAACATTGATTTTCCTTCTCTTGGCATGTGTGACAAGGAGCCCAGTTCTCAGCATGTCTCTCTGGTGTTGGCTGTGGTCTGCCCCCCCCCCCCCATTAGGACATTGAGAGCAGCAGGGGCTGGACCAGTGAGAACCCCTTCCTGCCCAGCCCCCACGAGGCTGAGCCATTCAGAAGCTGCTGTTCTCTGGTCAAACACCAATATGAGGTTCGATTGAAATCCTAACAGAACTCTTCTGCAGCTTCCAGAGTTAGCCCATGGGCCCATGCAGGCTTCCCAACTGGTGCTGAAACCTGTAGATGCTCAGGTTTTTGAGCATCCTGACCCACAGCCCCATAGCACAGGCTTGCAGGGGCTGGAACGAGTTGCTAATGAGTGCAGAATCATCCAACCATGAAGATCCCATGGGAAAGAGAGTCCCCAGGGCTGAGGACCAGGAGTCACCTTCAAGAGTGGCATGGGAGGGTTTCTCAGAACTGACCCATGTGCAGACCCTCCTTGGGAAGAAGCTGGCTCCAGCTTAGCCACAGCAGCTGCTGCTGGAGTGTTGGGGGTTTAGGGATGCCCTGCTTGTGGTAGCTGGGTGCCTTTAAAACTCTGTTATTACCAATCAGCAGCAAGCCTTCGATGGGGAAGATGCTGAATTAAGTTGGGGACGGGAGGGCACCTCTAGCCTGCATTGATACCCCAAAGCTCTGTGGCTTCTGAAGCCAGGGGTAAAGAGCAAGCCCACCCCAGACAGAAGGCGGCTATTTGAACTCTTGATTCGCCACATTTCCAGTATTAATAACTGTGTTTCTCAAAGTTGTCACATCAAGTAAAAGATCTTTATTCCAGACTGTCTTTAGGGGCCCCATCGAGACTGGATGCATGCATTTAATAAATTGTAGTCTCAAGTAGTCATTCTTGTAAATAATTAGCTTCGGTGAAAGAATAAGTTAGCATATTGTATGCGTCTAATGTTGCAAGTGTGCGCACAGCAAACTTTCCTATTAATCAACAGTCAAGCACTGGAAGTTGGGTCTCATACATAATGAATTGGGCTGAAACCTCTTGGGTTTCATTGATAGAAAAATAAGAGAAAACACAAGTGGAGTAAGCTTTTGAATAAAATTTAACGAGATTGCGCTGCACCCGGTAATTGTTTTGGAATCATTAGGGACCACATAATTCATCGGCAGTTTTGGGGTGTTTTTATCTTCATCTATCAAACAGAAGACTATCTTAATGATATGTTAAGGTGTTGATGAAATATACTTTTATTTTTAATGATTTGAACATTCAGAGAGAGAGACAAATCAGCCTTTACAATTTTGTTTGTTTGCTTTTTTTGTTGTTGTTAAGAATTTTAGGCTTTTAAGTGAATGGCCTATTCTTTTGGCTACCTTTTGTGGGGGGCCCACTTGAATTTTTACTGATTAAATTCAGCTCTTTCTAAATACTAGTGATTAAGAGAGAGTAAGATGGTGGTCATTGTTTGTTTCAGCTGATGTCAGTTTGTGTGGGTGAAGGTTGAAAGGCTGCTCCATCATTTGGACTATAAAAGAATGTGTATGTAGTAAATCCTGCCCAAAACCTCACAGCTCCTCAGTAGACTGCCATGAGATTTACTCAACAGCTCAACCTTAAGAAGCTCAGAGCCTGACCAGGAAAAAAAATCACTGGATTTCAAAGTAGAGACTTGAATTTGAATCCCAGCTCCAACATTAACTCCCTATTTCCAGAGGACCAACCAACAAGTGTTTATCATGTGCTAGGCACCATGCCAAGGACTGAGAATACACAGAAAAAAAAAGAAATAAAAATAGTCGTTGCCTTCATGGAGCTTTTGTTTGCATGGGAGAGCAGGCAGCAGGTCTCCTCGAGTCCACATCCTCAACATCTGCCCTCAGCCTTCCCCTCCTTTCTGAGCCAGGCCTTCACCTCCTTTCCTTAGGACATGAGCAGTTGCATCCTTCTTGGTCTCCCAAATCCAACCCACCCTCCACGCCTTTGCCAAAGGGGTTTTCCTGAAGCGTAGTCCTGACTCGTCCACCCCACTGCCCAGTAACTCCAGTGGTTCCCTATGACCTTTGGGGTCCAGTATGGAACCATTCCCATCCTGACTCCAGCCAGATTGGCATTTATGTGGTCTCCCCCTTCTTGAGCCTTTGCCCTGACTGCTCCCCATGTCTTGGATGCACAGCCAGGACCTGGCTTGGGTCAAATGTCAGGAGACTGGAGAGGGAGGCAGGAGCTAGCGTGGGAGGAAGCAAAAGATTCTCTTAGGTCCTGGAGCCCACAGAAAGCCCAGGAGATGGCGGGCCAGAGTGAGGGAGTCAGATTGGAGTTTTAGGGAGGCCTCTTGGGAAGCTGCGTGGGGATGGTGGAGGCCACACCAGGAACCTGAGTGAGGAGGCGAGTCCGAGCTCAGCTGATGGCAGGGAGCGAGGTGGGCAACAGATTGGCACCAGGGGGCGAGTGCAAATGAGGAGGCTTGGGCCACTGGGAAGCCTGAGACATGAGAGGAGGTGGGTGAGTAGGTAGCCATGAATAAGGGACTGAACCAAGGTCACCCAGAGAGATTTTAAGCTAGACACAGACTGAATGAAGAGAGTCTCCCCTTCTCCTCCAGACAATGGCATCAGGGAATACTGGGGCTAGAGGGAGGAGAAGGGAAGAGGCAGGCATTAAGTACCTACTATATGCTTAAGAGAAAGGAGAGAAAGGCACAGGAAGGGAAGGAGCATGCATTTATTAAGCCTCTACTAAGTGCTTAAGGGAAGGGAGAGAAAGGGACATTGCAATTATTAAGCACCTATTATGTTTTTTTAGAGAAGGAAAGTGATAGAAAAGCACAGGAAGGGAGGGAGCATGCATTTATTGAGCACCTACTGTGCCTTAAGAAAAGAGAAGAGAAAGGGAGAGAATGATTAAGCTGTGCCACACCCAGTGCTTTTGAAACATTATTTCCTCCAATTGGAAAAACCATGTCATCCAACCTCATGATTTGGAGAAGAAGCCTCCAGTCCCCATCTATGCACCCCCTATGGGGCCAGGACATTCCCAGGCTCTCAGTTCAGCCACCTTCCAGTCATGGGTCAGAGACACAGGTGGAAGAGGCAGCTCTTGCCCAGGACATGGGCTTGCATCCTGAGGTCAGCTATTTCATTTCAATGCAGGACAGACTCTTTGTTGATAGAGAATAGCTGCCATGTATTTTCTTCAAAGCAATGCTTGGTAGAAAAGGATCTCCAATATGAATATCTAATTAAGTTTAGGGAGGAAATCAGTGAAAAGTGGATATGCCCACATTCAATCATGTACACACACACACACACACACACACACACTGAAAAGTGGATATGCCCACATTCAATCATGTACACACACACACACACACACACACACACACACACACACACACACACACACACACACACACACACACACCTTTCAGTTTGTCCACAGCTGTATGTCAGGATTAAAGAGTAATGATACCATTGGCTCACTGTTGCACACATTTACAAAAGTTCTGCTGCAGAGGACCAGCCTTCCCTAGCACTGTCTCTCCTGTCCTTGGGCTGACCCCTTCTTCCTTCCTGGATGCCCCTCCTACCAGCTGGACCCCTAAGAAGGTCAGTCCTTGGGTCCAGCTTCCTCTACTGGCCCCAAGGTAGACAAACGTTTCTCTTCTTAGCTGCCAGCCCCCTCTGCCTTGGCCTGTCTTCAGCCTGTCCTCTCATTCCCAGGTAAGCTTGTCCAGGGATGTCTAAGTGCTCTTTTCTCACAAAGCTCATTCCCTGGCCACCCTGAAGGCCAAATCTGCTCCCACTGCCAAGTTCAAAATGAGTTCTGTATCAGTAAAATAATGTCTTCAGAACTGTTTTCTTGGGGGACTCTGTGATGTCACTAGCCTGTGTTCCCAAAGCACATCCTGTTGAGGGAGAGGGGTCATTAGAAGGGAGGGTTAGAATGCAGGCCCCTTGCATGTTGGATGTCATACAATCTCCTCTGGGTGTAACTAATGTGGCTAATCAGATGTGAGTAATTTATAAAGAACTTTTGGCATGTTTTCTTCCATCAAAAGAACTTGACGCCAAGGTCATTTCATTGAGTGTTGTTGGAGAATCAGAATTCATTCGGAAATCAGGTTGTGGCTAATCCCTGCTGCCAAGAGCTCCCGCAGTCCCCAGCCCCTAGATGTTTGCCCACAACACTACCCATTGAGTCGAGAAGAATCTGCATGGAATCCATGTGATCAAACACCCACACGAATGGAGCCAGAGGATCCTTAATTTAGAGCTGAAGGGACATGGCAGCCAATGCATCCACCCCCCTCCTTGTACAAGGGATCAGGGTCGGGGGGAAACTGAGGCACACATATTACACAACTAGTCAAGGTCTAACTCAGCATCTGAATTCTGGTCTTTCTGACTGCAAACCCAGTGTCTCTCTGCTCCACAGGCTCTTGACCCTTCATGACCTGGCCCCCTCTCCCTGCCCAGGTTTCTGTCACCTTCCTGCCCCCCACATACTCTGGCTAGTGACATGAGCCTCCCTGACGTGGCTATGGGGTCCTAGGACCAGGCTCACAGAGCAGGAGGGACTTTGCCAAGCTTGTGACAAAGCCAAGGCCGGAAGCCTAGGTTCTGGGCCCTGGATGAAGGCTGATCCCATTGTACGAAGCAGCTTTTGGATGCCCCAGATGGTGTACTTTCTCTGACCACATGCTTGTGGAACAGTGGATACCCTATCAAGTAGAATTAGGTGCCTTTCATTTGAACAGATCTCTCCCTTCTCATTCTCTGGTGAAGGTTCTGGGCCATGTTTGTCCAGTTACAACCTCAAAATATAAGTTCTGTGAAGACAGGGCATGTTCTGTCCTGTCTGCTTCGATAAGTTCCATGTTCCTGGTACAGTGGCCCCTGTACTCAACTGACTTCCAGTAACGCCTGCAGGACCTCAGTGAACCACCTCTGTGACTTCTTCCTAGATCCTTGGCTTAAACCTCTGCTCTTCACCTAGTTTGAACAAAAAATGCCACTCAGGAAACTTTAAATCAAACCATAAATGTGAAATATGGCACAGACATTCAAATCTCAAATGTGGTGAGAGAAATGGCTTAGACTTTTCATGATGAGAAGACATTCTGAAAACTTTCCTGAAGTTTCATGTGGTTCTTTGATGCACCTAGACCTGGCCTCCCGCCACCTCGGTCTCCCACTACCGCAGCCTCCTTCCACTGTGAATCCTATCTCCCTTTGGCTGTTTGCTTCTGAAGACTCTGGGACTGCCAGTACTTGCATGTTTTTGAAAGAAGATGTAAATAAGAAACTGAAGTCTTTTTATTTTTTACTTTTAAATTGAATTTTAGTTTAATTCCCATTCTTTTCCTCCCATCCCTCCCTTACCCCAACTTGAGAAAGCATGAAAAACAAGACACATACAATCAAGCAAAAGAAAAGCCTACATCAGGCAAGTTCAAAGTGATGTCTTGATGTGCTGAACCCCTCGCCACCTGTCAGGAGGTGGGCACCGGTGCCGCCCCAAGTCTTCTAGAGCCCTTGGCAGTCGTTGTGTGACTCATGTTCTTCCAATATGCTGGTCATGGTCACTCGCTCCCTCTGCATCAGTTCACCCAGGTCTTCCCAAGTTTCACTGAAACGAGCCTTGTCATCCCATCTTATGGCACAGTGGTATTCCATCACAACCATCTACCCATTCCCTGCTCAATGGGTGTTCCCTCAGCTCCCAGTTCTTTGCCACTACAAAATACGTGTGTGTATGTAAAACAAGCTGTGTGTATGTACATACCCAGACATTCACACACACATGCACATACGCACACACGCACACATACCCATACTCACAAACATATACACACTCACAGATACACATATATGCATGTGTACACACATCCCTCCTTTTCCTCTTTATTCACGTTGGGGTAAAGACCTTGGAGTGGCCCTGTTGGGTCAAAGGATATGCATGATTTAATGACTTCTGGAGGCATGGTTCCAGAGTGGCCAGATTGGCTCCTAGTTCCCCCAGCAGTACATGTTCCTGTTTCCCACAGTCCCTCAGCATTTGTCATTTTCCTTTTTGTCAGTTTTGTCAGTTTCATGTAATGAATATGAGGTGGAACATCTAAAATTACCTTGATTTGTATTTCTCTAATTATTGGAGATTTTGAACATTTTTCCTATGTCTACAGATAGCTTAAATTTCTCTCTAAACTTTTATCTTTGAACGTTTATCAATTGAGGAATGGCTCTTATTCGTGTAAATTTGAGTCGATTCTCAGAATCTTAGAAATGACACCTTTATCAGAGAAACTTGCTGCAGAATTATTTTTCCCATTTACCTGCTTCTCTTCTAATTTTAACTCCCTTGGTTTTGTTTGTGCAAAATATTTTTAATTTTATGGAATCGAGATTGTCACTGTGCCTTCTGTTTTCAGCTGCCATAAAGCACCCAGTTTTCCCTGTAATCATTAATCCCCAAGGCCCTGTTCTTTGTTGAAGGATCACCTGCAGTGCACCCAGTGACAAGCACCTTAGTTTTGTTCACAGGCAGTGGTGATCAGGAGGTAGCAGTGTCTAGTTCACAGGCCATTATGAGAATGTTCTTGTTCTCAGGGACCTGCCATTCTAGCAGAGAAGGAACCAACAGCTGGAGAGCCTTCAGCAGGCCTTGGGGGTATAAATATCAGGGTAGCATTGCCACTGACCAAGGTGGCTTCTTGGCTGGAACCCACACTCTCGTCGCTGAGAGGTGGCTCCCAGATCATCTTAGGACCGGTGCATTTCAGTAGAAATCCCCGCTTCTCCAGAAGCTCATCCATTTTCCTTCCCTCCAAAATGACCCCCTGTTCATTCCATCTATATGTTGTTTGTGCACAGTTATGATTGTTTGCACATTGCCTTCTCCCTCCACAGCTAGACTGTAAGCTCCCACAGAGCAGCATCCGTGTTTTTGTCTCACATAGTAGGTGCCTAACTACTTCTGCTACACAAAACTGCCTGTAGCTGAGCACTATATATACACATGTCATTTAATCAGTGCTATGAGGTGGTCAGAGGAGGGACCTCATAGTAGTAGTGAGGGATTTCTTTGAACAGTGCAGACCATCACCTGCTCTTCAGTCTGTAGTCAGTGAGTTTTCTGTGACTCCTAATTGAAGAGACTTGCCCAGGGTCATCTAGCCAGACTGGACTCAAACTTGGGTCTTGCTGCCCTGAGGCCAGTTTTCTCTGCATTGACTATATTGTCACTCATAAAAACAAAAAGGAAGTAGAGGTAAAATAATTAGAACGTGATTTCAGGCAAAGCTTCTTCCTCATCAGCAAATGAAGCTCATAGAATGTCCTTCCCAGAGTCCTTGCAGCATTACCTGGAGGCTCCTGGGAAAAGCTGTCTCTAACATCAGCTCCCTGTGTAAATGTCTTCTGACCAATGCCCCTTGTACAGATCAGGAAACCGAGGGAGCATGAGGTAATGAGTATGAGGTGGACACCATAGCCTTGGAGTCATGAAGACAGAGTCCAGATCTCACTTCTGATACTTAACCCCTTATCTGACCTTGGGCAGTCATTTCCTTTCTCTCTGGGCCTCAGTTTCCTTCTCTGTAAAAGAAGACAATCAAGGTCTTTCCCTAATCTAGGAGACCCAGGGAGAGAATATGATTAGCCCCAGGGCCCATAGGTATTGATTAGCAGTGGGATAGCCAAGGCCTTCGGGAAGTACTTCCTTCCCTTTGTCCAACCTTCCCCCACACATACCCTTTTCCACCAAACACTTGGGAGATGCTGTGCCAAAAAAGTGAATCTCTTCCACTTGAATTGTCTTAGATTCTGAAGATCACCAGACAGGATAACGGACCAGACACTGAGGTTGTTACTCCAGCTGAACCGCCAAACATAGACTCTACTGCAGAGAGCACAGCACCCATGGGCAGGCCACCTTGTTTGGATGCCAAACATGTTTGTCTCAACGACTGTTTTAAGGAGAACTCAACATGGGGCCAATGCCCACATGGAGTCCAGAAGAATCAATGCTGGGACACTCTGAGGGTCTTTCTAAAGAACTTTAGCATTGATTATGAGACCTGGGAGAGACTGGCCCAGGACCTCCCAGCATGGCATGCCCACATCTAAAAGGCTCTCTGCTCTATGAGCAAAGTAGAATCACAGTAGCTCCAAAGAAGCATGAGATGCTTAAATGGAGACATCTCCATCCCAGATGTTTTAAAGGACTCTTTGTGCCCCACCTGTGGTAGAACTGTCTGATCTCACGTTGGATGGGCCATAGCTGGACACACTGCACCCTGACCCCAACACTGTGATGGCATCAGTCTTCTTTGAGAATAAGGAGAATGAGAATATCTCCGCAACCCATTGCCAGCACACAAATGTGGCTGGATCCTGGCCTCACTCAGCAAGAAAAGGAAGGTGATGGAAACTCCCCTCTCCTCAGGGTAGCCCTGGTGAGGCTGTAGACACACCAGAGTTATTTCAAGGAAGAGTCAAACTCGGCTGAGGGGAGGGAGGAGGGAGGTGGAGGAATAAATTTCATTTTATTGTAGAAATGGAAATTTGTGTCATGGCTTTAAAAATCTGGTTTTATGTGTGTGTTTAATGTCATTCATTTTAAATGTAGTATCATAAATCCTGGCTTCTGAATCAAAGCTGTTTAATTACATTTCACCCGTGGATAGTTATCTAATGCCAATAGAGAAAGAGTTAAAAAAGAACTACAGAGTAAATCAGAGGTTGAGATCTTTAGCACAAGCATAAAAAATCAATTTAAGATGAATTTTACTACTATAAAAATTCTTCAGATATCCTTTAAAGAGTGGGAAATGCTAAGAAACACAGGTCACATTTTAGTTCAGTTGGCAGCAAAGAAGGAGAAACTACCATCATCTGCACCCCTTGGGAGTGCAGAATAGCACCTTGCTTTAGCAGGAGGCTGCCCCTGAATTGGAATTGTTGTCTGTGTTAGGTCAGAATCTATGATTCGTTAAAAAAAAAAAATGCAGTAGGGCCTAAGTACTCCTCCTGTACCACCTCCAAACCTCCTTGGATTGGAGGATTCATTTCAATTGTCATTGTCTAGGAGGTCTTCCCAGGGGGGAGAGGTAATGTAAGACTTCGAGGCCAGCCACATGGTGATTGCCAGGAGGAGGCAGAGTGGGCAGTGGGTACAGAGAGCTGGCAGGAACTGGGGTTCCAATGCCACCCTCCCTGCATGACCGTGGTAGGTAAAGCCCTAACCTCTCTCCAGCCCCTTTGTGTGGAAAGGGCAGTGACCAGTTCATTGGTTTGGGGGAGAACCCCAAGGATTCCTTCATTCCATAAGCATGTCCTAGGCACCAGATACAAAGACAAGCCAGCTTTCCTCCCCACAAGGGGCTCACACTTCATCAGGGGAAAGCAATGTGTTCATGGAGAACTAAATACGAATTATAGCTGAAATGGGGCTCTAACATCTGGAGGGAAGAAGATGAGCATCCTCTGAAGCATGGTTCTGGAGTCAGTCACAAGCATACATTAAACCCCTACTGTGTGCTGGGGACAGCCTGCCTCTGCCCGCAGCAGCATCAGGTCTGGTGTGTGCCTTGCCTCACTACATCAGGGGCACTGCGCCTTCACAAATTGTCAGTAGACTTGAGCAGATAAGGGCTTGTGGACTTGAAAGCCTTTGATAAGTGTCACTGATTTTGTAACATGCTTCTATTGACTGTCAGTGGCGGTTTGGATGCAGTCTGAGGACAATGGAATCAGTGCCTATGGGGCCTTTCCTTGGTTGGACTTTGAAATGCCGCCTTGGGATGAGGAGACCCATCTTCTGAACGCCCGCCCGAGGCAAAGCCCAAGCTGCCACCCCCTTGTTTTAACTTGGCTTTGGTTTGGGGCGATTTACTCCCAGGTCTGTAGGCAAAGGCTCTGAAGGTCCCAGCCATGCTTAGAAGAAAGTGGTGGCCTTGGAGAAGCTGTCCTCATGGGATTCTGAGGATCTCAAGCTGATTAACCTGGAGGATAAAAATCCCAACCAGTATCTACCTAGTGCCTGGAGATTTAGAAAAAGACTTTTCCCATGACCTGCCTGTGCAAAGTAGATAGCGTATTTTTATTGCATAAAATATATTTGCTTAGAAGGAAACTGAGTTTCTGAGAGGTCAGCTATTTACCTAGTTCTTAGGCTTGCTTCCTTTCCCCTTGGGACCATGGGGCAAAGCCTGGTAGCCCCTTCCCCAGCTTTTCACTGAGTTCTGTCTCCAGCTCAGCCAGGGCACAGAGGGAGGAGGCCCTTGATAACCTTTTCTTTAATCAAATCCAACACATTGTTTATTTGGCTAGCCAAGAGAAAGGACCCTCATGTGAGCTCTTCTCTAGCTGGGGGCATTGATCTCTGAGCTTAATGCATCCGGAGGGCCGAGTGAACCTGACAAGAAAGGTGTTCATTCCACTGAGGCATCAGCATCTCCCCATGCCAAAGGGAAAGGACTCGGAGCCTCAGAAAAGACTGAGGGGACAAACTCTGTCCCCATTCCCCCAGTCTACTGTGGGGTGACCAGCCTTATACTCCCTTTGAGGTGGTTTTGTGACTGGCACAGAAAGGGGACCCAAGGGCCCAAAATCCCTCAGGTGCCTCTCTCCCCACATGATCCCTTGGAACAAGGCACCCCAGCATCCAGGGTGAAGGAGCCAGCCCTGGCTTGGCAGGATCCATGAGCTCCAGATACTCAGCCCTGGCCTTGTAGTCAGAGGGTCACTGACACTGGTGCTTGGTTCAGGAACTCTCATCACGGTCAGTAAGCATTTATGAGGCTGCTAAGCGCTGCAGCAGGGTGGACCTGGATGGAGCAGGAGGCCTGGGTTCCAGTCCAAACCTAGACACTAACTAGCTATGTGACACTGGGCAGGTCACCTCTTTTTGCTTCAGTTTCTTCCTCTGTGTTGTTCAGTCATTACAAACTCTAAATGGCCCCATTTGGGGGTTTTCTTGGCAAAGATCCTGGAGGGGTTTGCCACTTCCTTCTCCTGCTCATTTTACAGATGAAGGAACTGAGGCAAGCTGGGTGAAGGGACCTGTCCAGGGAGTCTGAGACTGGATTTTAACTCAGGAAGATGAGTCCTCCTGCCTCTAGGCCTGGTGCTCTATCCTTTGTACCACCTGACTGCCCCTGCCTTCTTCTGTAAATGGGTATAATTAAAAGCACTTGCCTCCCAGGTGGTTGTGAGAATCCAGTGAGATAGTACTTGAAAAACCCATTATAAAGCACCTACTAGGGCAAAGGGTGATGTAACCCTTGCTCTCTCTTTATCTCTGTGAACTCGACTTTCTTGTCTATAAAATGGGGGCCTTCCTGGTTATCACAAACCCCACCTCTACAGCCCCAGGCACTCTGTAGATGCTTTAATCAATGCTTGTTGAATGGGAAGGCAGACACCTGATTATTCCTTGCTCTGTGCTATAGTCTGTGAGGGCAGGAAACTCATCTGAAATCAGTTCTCTATGGTTGAAAGCCCCCCCCCCAACCCTGATTATTGGTGCTGTTCCCCTCAAACTACCTTGTGTTTTGTATCTTTTACATATATCTCTATCTGTTCCATTTGTATTTATTCCATAGAATATATGCATCCTTGTCATTCCAGTTAGGATGGGTGCTCCTTGGGAATAGGGATTGTTTTACTCCTTACTGTTGTAGACTTGTAGCCCTACTCAGTACCTGGGGCTGGGAAAATTTGTCCCAGGCAGGAGTGGGGTGGTTTGAGAAAAGGTGCTGAGGGAATGGTGTGTGCAAAGTGATCCCGAGGCTTGAACTGACTGGATCAGCCCGCATTGGGAGAGGGGGCATGTTCTGGTGAGTAGTGGGAGAGATTGGTGCTACATCGCAGAGAGCCTTGAATGAGAAGTAGAAGAATTGGGACTTTATTTTAAAGATCAGTGGGAGCCATGGAAGGTTTCTGAGCAGCAATAAAAGATAATGATTAGGACTAGGGAAGAAACACCCGTTAACCTATTGCAGTTGGCCAAGCATTGAGAAGAGCCTAAATTTGGGTCCTGGCAGTGGGAATGAATAGGAAGGATGGGAGACATTGCAGAGGAACATGATGCAAGACATGACCACTGTTTGGCCATGGAGTCACAGGTGAGAGAATTCAAAATGGCTTCCAAGTCCTGAGGGGGAGTGACCAAAAGTTATCCAGGATTGAGGACATTTCAAGTTGGAGTTGATGACTATGCCCAGAGGGAAGGAGAAGGCTGGGGCCTTGACCTCATGAGAAATAATGTAGGGGAAGCATGTTGTAGATGTAGATCCCTTGCAGTCCTCTCCTTTTAGAATAGAGAATCTGAGGCCAGGAGAGCCAGAAAGGGGAAGAACCTCAATCCTGGGCCCCCTCTGTGAGTCTGGTGAAGCTTTTGACTCTTTCATCACAGTCTCAGAGGGGACCAGGAGTTAGTCAATGAACATTAATTAAATACCTCCTGCATGCTAGGCACTATGGTGAGACACAAAGAATACCAAAGACCCCTGCTCTATAGAGAGGGGTGAGGCCTGGCACCACTTTCTAGCTCTCTGCTGTGTACTGGGAATTCAGAGGAAGGCAGAAAACCATGGTTCCTGCCCATGAGAAGTGCATAATCTAATGCCAAGGATGCAAAGGCTGAGACCCCTGTTCTGGTCAGCCCAGCCTGGGCTCTGGCAAGTCTGTTTCCTTACCTTTAAAGTGAAGGAGCTCTTTGGACTCTCGGGCTCTTGGCCTCCAGAACCAGTTCTCAAACCCGTGCAGGGTGCCACCTCCCTCCTCTGAGGTCAGAGCCCCAGAACCATGCCATGCTTCACTTGGTCCCTGACCTGCCCTGGTTTACTGATGTTGCTGTTGGAGGGATGTGGTGTGATTGCACAGCCAGCCTGATTCTGCCACTTCCTGGTTGTGTGACCCCGGACAGGTCACCTGGCCTCTTCAAGACTCAGTTTCCTGATCTATTAAATGTGGATGATAATAGTGCCTATCTCCTTGGGTTGCTGTGAAGATCAGGTGAGATAGTATTTGTCAAGCACTTTGCTTACCTTAAAGTGATATGTTTGTATGCGTATATGTATATGTATATATATATTTGTATGTGTGCATATATATACATACACATACCCATATATGTTTATATACACATTCACACATACATAGATGTATGTTTCCTCTATTATTACTGATGGTTACTCCTGTGACTTGCTCTCACTATTCAAGCAAGGCCCAGTGAGGGGATGAGGTGGGGTGAGTGAACCTTCTTCCTTTGCCCACAGGATGCATTTACTGTTTACTTCTCACTGGGCTAGGGAAGAGACATCTGTGGTCTAAGAAAACTTTATTCTCTTTGCAGCCATGACAGCCACAAAGCCCCCTTTTCTGGAGAAGGGCTCAAGAGTCCAGAGGAAATGCCCCCCGCTCTGGACCAGTGCTCTGCCTGGCTGGTGGCCTACTTCTATGCTCCAGAGACGCTGGAAGCTCTCCCTCTGCCTGCCTTCCATCATCCCCTCTTCCAGCAAGGTTGGTGCCCACAAAATACATGGTATTTCATTTGAGCTCTCGCATTAGATCCCAGGCTTCTTTTATGAACTTTCTCTTTACTTCTCCCGCGCCAAGGCCACAACTCAGCCCCCTGACTCAGAGTGTCTGTCCTCTTGCCTGATCCCAGTGGGCGTGTCAATCTTGGCTTACACTTCTACCATTCTTGGCCCAGGCTACGTAAATGATGCAGTTCAACTCTTGGCAGTCACCAGCTTCAGGGTTCCGACAGGAACACATCTGAACGGCAGTAAATTTTTCAGTAAGCTGATTGTTCACTTAAACCATCTTTTGGCTGATGGCAAAGGGAATGAGGCTTATAAACGGATGACTGGCCCCTTCTATAAACATGCTGGTCACATTACGTTAGATAGTCAAGTTGTGTTTTTTTCAGAATTCACTAACATATCTCTCAAAGTTGCCGTAGATAGTATATTAAAGTTTTAAAATTGATGAATGGAGAAGCTATTATCTAAATACAATTTGCTAAGGTACTTAAAGATGATGTCAACCTAAAAGCATTTTTCCAGTGTTATTTTTCCTTTAAAAAAAATCACCTTTGTCAAGATCTGTTCACTATAAAAGTTACTTATGGCAACAGAAATGGTTTGAGAAAATGTGAGAAAGATTGACTTTTGCATAATTATCATTTTCACAAGTGCTAGTAATTTACAACAAGCACACCACCAGCTTGGAAATCTCCCTGAGAAACCACTTTTTCCTAACGTTTTGGATTCGAGGAAGGTAGAGCCTTATCGAATTTAGAAATGGAATTTCCTCATTTATGCTTTTTCTGTAGTGGTCAGATTGCTTCTGCAAATTTTAAGGGAAAAAAAGCTTGAAAAGGGAGGGGAGCCATCAGGACTTGTACTTCATCACAAGGGCTGGTTTCATTGTTGAACTGGTTTTGTTTAAACCCACTGCAAGTGGGGGCTGGAGCATGTCACTGCCAGACAAAGGAGGCATGAATCTGCAAAACCCATCTTAGCACATGTTTGCCCAATGGACCCAAATAATTAGCCCTACCTGATCTGCAGGATCAGTATGAACTCCAAACCAGTGGTAACTTCCTGAAAGCACTTAGAATGATAGTATTTGGGGGAGGGGGTGCTCCCAGAGGACCCCAAGACAGTCCTGGGCATGTCCCGTGGTAGTTACAGCTACCATGTCTCCCTCTATCTCACCTCACTGTAGTGCAGTCCTAAGAGAAGACTCTACCTGGGGTTCAAAGATGGGATTAAGGTTTCAGCTGGCTGTGCCAAAAGTTCTTTCCTCTTTGAATCTCAGCTTCCTCATCTGCAAAATGGAGATAATCATTCTTGTCCTGTGTACTTCAAGGGGCTGTTGGAGAGGAACCATACAACTAGGGATCTTTGTCATTGGCCCTCCAGGCCCTCCCTGGGCTCTATTACCCATTTTTCCTCTTTACTTTGACCTCTTCAAATGGTATGCATTTGACTGGCATCATCCTTGAGCAGTGAGATGAGAGAGACCAATGGGGAGACCAGGGAGCTTGACCTGGGACCACATCCTGTGGTGCTCCATCTCTAGAGTCTGGGCCTCTCCAGAGTGACCCTTTTGTATGCTTACCATGTTGTCCACAAGGGGCAGGTAGCAGGAAGTCTCAGGTTTTGGTCCTTGCTCAGACCTGTCCTGTCCTCTTGCTACCCAGGTCATGGCGCTGCCCCATTGGCTGTGCTGAGATACCTTTGTATGGAGAAAACACCCAGGCCAGTGTGGTGCCCATGCCTCCCTTTACATGGGTGTTTGTGGGCATTCTGTGCCAGTTAATTTTGTGTCCTTCAGGGAGGCAGTGAATTCTTCATAGTAACTGCATGTTCCTCACTGGGTACTGGCTGCCATCTTGTCCCCTGGCACCAGGGAGAGAGGAACAGATGCCACTGCAGAAGAAACGTGGCAGGCATGACTGGAGGCCCCAGGAGTGTCCTCCTCACTCCCTCAGCTGCCCTGGGAAATGAAGTGATGACGGTGCTGACCTCAAGGCTTCCCCCTCCTTCTGGGGAGCAGCCATTGGGCTTTCTTTGGTGGAGGGAACTCCCAGTGAGGAAACTCCTTCTGCCAGTGGGAGGAACACTGGTTTGGAGTCAAAGGAGGCAAGTTCAAATCCTCCTTCTTACTGTGACCTTGGATGAGTCACTATGCCTGAGGATGTTGGGCTACATGGACCCTGAGGTCCCTTCTGGGTGTGTATTCTATGAGATGACAGCACAGAAAGTATACACAGATGTTTCACAAGACTTTGTGACCTCAGCCTAGTGTGGGAGGTCTGAGCCATGTATGTACATGTGTGTTTGCACTATGAGCACAAGTGTACACGTGTATACCATTTCTCTGAGGAACACGAACAGCCCCCTTTTCAGAATCATGTCTCTAACTGAATAGATTAAAATATTTGCCATTACAAAAGTATATAGTGAAATACAATTCATCACTTTTTTTTTTATCAGTTTTTATTATCTTTTTTCAATGTACACAAAGCCTAGGTGAAGAAGCTCTGTAGCAGACAGACAGGTTGGAGGCAGCAGGGTCTGGCTAGGGTCTCCCTCTCCATGGGGTCAGGGAGCTGGAGACTTTTGGGGGGCAGGAACCCACAGAGCAGAGAGCCTAATGAGACCCTTGCAGCTACCCTGCCCATGAAGGGAGTAGGGGCCTCTGTTCAGGTGAATCATCATATGTTCCTGGGGATGGAATGGAGACACCAGAGGTCAGGCAGACCCAGAGCAAGAAGGTAGTGATGGAGCTGGTGCATTTCTTTAAGAGACTGGGTTCATCTCTGCAGCGTGGGCCTCCTGGGCCTACCCTTGTTGAGCCTCTGTTGGGGGGAGTCCAGAGGGGCAAGGGGAATGAGATGGAGCTCATCTACACTGGCTCTCCTGCTCCCAGGGGCTCCAAGTCAGTTTTCTTTGGCTTTGTACTGGGGGCTCTCCTTTGGGGGGAGGGGCATAGGGTTCCTGGCTTCTGGGTCCAGCCCCCCCACCAAGGCTCCTGCTGCTCTTCACACCTTTCCTGCCACTCACTTCCAGGGACCAAACTTGGGATGGAGTGTCCCCAACCGGGTAGGAGCCAGCACAGGTTTTTTTAATTTAGCTCAATTATTTACCCTTGGACAGAGACCAGGTGTGCCCATTTTATGGTGAACAAGAGGAGGAGCGGCGTCATAAAAATGCTGATGCAGAGTTAATTGGTGCTCCCCACATGGACACGATAACGGCCCTTTTTGCTTCAAGATGTTGGGAGGCTTGCTTTGTTTCAATGCTACAGTTTGTGGGCCCTTGTGAAGGGGGGCTCTGAAAAGCATGGGACCATCCCATGGGGAGACTGGAGTGGGGCTGGTAACTCTTCTTGGAAGGTGGGAAAGAAATGTACCTTTAGATGAAAGATGGGCAAGGAGCAAATCCAGCCTGAAAACACTTGTGACTGCCTCATTTTATCTTCATCTTATCTCAGTTTTCTGAAATTTTAAAAAATGTATTTTATAGATAGAAAAAAATCTGAGGACCAATCAGTGTTTTATCCTCTTAGGTCACATGACTCCAAATGGAGCCCTGGCAACAGCGTTCCACAGCCCCCAGAGCAGCTGTTGACCACTGGGCTCAGTCCTCTGTGCCAGTCCCCAGACACCTAATTGCCTGAGTTCTGTCCCTTCTCTCCCCAGTTAGCCCTAGTAGCTCCAGCTCTCATGCGCCCTCCTTGCCTGCTGCCTCCCAGGAGGTCTATGGATGCTCCACCGAGGAGCTACTCCTAGAAGAGGCAGGAACTTTCCTTTTTGTCTCCTTTTCTCCAGCCCTTAGCACCTACCTAGCAAAAAGTAGGCATTTCAGAAGTGCCCATTTGATTAACAGGTATATTACATAATCCATCCATGAAAGATCAATCAAAAACCAATCTTTTGGGGGCAGAAATCTTCTCTCAGCCCTCCATCACAAGATGTTTCTATAATAAAAAAGGCAATTGGGTGTCACAGTACACAGAACCTGGAGTCAAGGAGACCAAGGGTTCAAATCATGCCTCTGATTTTTATTTACTTAGCCATATGACCCCAGGCAAGTCACCTAACCTCTGTTTGCCTCAATTTCCTCATCTGTACTATGGAGGTGATCATAGCTTCTCCCCCAACACAGCTATGAAAAGCTAGATGTGCAGAGCACTGGCTCTGGAACAAGGACGACTCACCTTCCTGAGGTCAGATCCAGCCTCCAAGCTGTGACACCCTGGGCAAGACACTTCATCCTGTTTGCCTCAGTCTCCTTACCTGTAAAATCATCTGGAGAAGGAAATTTCAAACTACTGCAGTGTCTCTGCCAAGAAGACCCCCGTGGGGTCACGGGGAGTCAGACACAGCTGAACAACAACACAGCTGTTGTGAGAATCAGACAGTAAGTTCTCTTACCAGTGCTGGCCATTCTGTTTTTTTAATCTTTTTTTAATATTTAGTTAATTTATTTGTTTTCAGTTTTCAACCATCACTTCCATAAGTCTTAGATATTCTCCCTTTCCCTCTCCCCTCCTTCCCCAAGACCGTGTGCAATCTTTTATGGGTTCTATACATACTTTATTATTAAATTCATTTTCACATTCATCATGTTGCATAGTCTTCTAGGGAGAATGGGAGAAACCATGAGAAAAACCAAACCAAACCAAAACGTAACACAAGAGAAAAGAGTCTGCTTCATTCTGTGTTCTGATTCCATGGTTCTTTCTCTGGATATGGTTGAATGCTGACCTTTCTTGTACTCACTGTTGTTGCTGTGACTTCTTTTTTGTTTGTGATTCAACCAACACATGATAAAGGATATGAATTTAGAATATGCCCAGAAGGACCAGAACTTCTCCATAGAGTCACGGGGTCTGGAGCCCCAGCTGAAGGCCAAGAGCAGAGAAGGGATGGGCTTGCCCAGGGCCCTGCATTTAGCACATAGTAGATCTGCTGGCTCCAAACCAACATACTTTCTGCCCTTTCCTTGGTATGTTCTTTCCTTAGCTCCTATTAGGGAAGGAACTCTTTGGGGCTGCTCTCCCTTACCACTCACCGAGGTGAATTTCTACCTTTTTTCTCACACCCTTATTCAATTACTTAATGTGTAAAGTCCAGTAAAAATCTTTTAACAAAGCAGTTAGAAATATACTGAAAGGTGCTTTTATATTTTTTCTGCCTGCCCCAAATCCCTTTTTAAATTGTATTTACATTGTTTCTGAAAGAGAAGAACTGAATGTGAATGAAACGTCTTAGTGTAAGTTTGATAATATCTGCTGACCTATGATCCAGACATTTGTTCTCAAAGTGTCTGCAGAAAGGAGCATGTGAGGGTATGCAGTGATAATTAGTAGTGATGGTAATAATCAGTGGTTATACAGTCAGTTCTCAGTATTCTCTCATTTAACTTGGGTGACTTCAAGTATTTTAGGATTTTGTTAGCAGCCTCATGTTCACTCTTGTGTCATCAACCTCACCCATCTGCATCGGTAGCCTTGTCCATCCACAACCACATGGTATGGTGCTCAGAAGTTTGGGGAGCCATTGGTGTCCTACTTCACAGGTCTTGTCTCCCTCTCCGCACATTTGTTGCATATTTTCATTGTTAGCTTTCACAACTCAAGCTTCCTGTTGCAATGATGCCTGTGCTGATCTGATCAAACGAGTGCATCCCTCACGCTGTCCACACCATCCACCAGTCATGCAGGACAGAGTGGTGGGCATGACCTTGAGACTGGCAGGCTCAACATTTCTGACAGCAGCGACTTAAGTCCCAGCAACACGTCCGAGGGAGGTAAAGAGGTTTACAGTGGTGTGATGTGCAGGGCAATCCCCTCATCTCACCTTCTGATACAGTGGAGGGGAGATGGCAGTTAAAAAAATTTTAGTTCTAAGAGTTTTATTTGCTGTACCATATTTATGGTACTGTAGATGTCTTGTGTATGAAAAGTGAGTATTGTCCAAAATCAGTGTCTGGTTATTTTTTATTAATTGAGATGTCATCACAAAAGATCACAATTCTAGGGAATTATTAGCAAGAAAAAATGTTTTGTACATTCCCAGTTTTATTTTGTGCGTTGCATTTTATGGGTTATTTTATGGTTGCTGCTTAAGGAAAAGTGCATATTGTTGGAATTACTGTTTTGAATTGTGGGCAGAAAAGTATATTTTCAGCCATTTGTAGTGAAAGGTTTCCATTTTTGATGGTCACAGGAAGCTAACCCCTATAGTTTCAAAGGCTATACGTGTCAACATCTGCCTTATTTACTTTCTTCCTGCCATTTTCGAGGGCCATTACCACCATGAAAGTTGAAGGCCAACTGTCTGAGACTTGGTGGTTTGCAGAGTGCTTGTGGACATTAACCTCATGTCCTTTGGGGGGAGTTGCTAGTCCTTTCCTCATTTTACCAATTAAAGAAATTGAGACCAAGTCTTCTCTCTTCCAAGTACAATAAGCCCTCTGTCCAGTAAGCCCAGAAACAAAGGCAGTGCCTGCCCCAGTGTGCTGTGGTCCATGGTTGTGATGGAGTAGGATGGTGCTCTAAGAAAGGTTGCATACAGACCCCTATGCAAAATAAGCAAAGCTGGGGAAACAGTGGGATTGGAAAGAAAAAAAAATAGAGAAAAAAGAAGGGAAAAGCTGTTCTTGTCAGTGAGCGGGCCTGCTCCAACCTCTCTTTTGGTTGGAGTGGTGGGCTATGGGGGTGGCCTACTCTGTTGGATGCAGTTGATGAGCTGATTAGTTTTGCTAAGCTGCTTTTTCTCTTGGCTCACTTTTATTTAATTTTTGCAAAGCTTGGCTCACAGGAGGGACACGTTCCAGAGTTGGGGTAATGTAAAAACCACAGATAACGACAAAAACTAAACATTTTAAAAATCCCTTTAAAAGGGCATGGGGTGTGCATCAGATATAATCATTTGTTAGTTATATCCCCTCCTCCCCTGCCCCACACCTGCTGGGCCTTTTTTCTGGCTATCCATTAATCAATAATCATTAAACTGTTATTAAGCACCTCCTATGTGCCAAGCATTGTACTAAGCTAGTCCATCTTGGTAAGATTCTTGCCTTGACCTGACAAAAGGCAGCATCTCCATTTTCGAATCGGTATTTTTACCCAAGCAACATTCACTTAAAGGAGCTCTTTTCTTGAAGAGAACACATGGTTAATGTTGCTTTCATGATAAAAGATCATTTAAACTTTTTTCCTCTTAATGCAGTCAAACTTTTCTGGAATTAGCATATGAAAGAGTTTAGCTGCTTTGTTTCACTGATCTGCTTATAGGTAAGGAGCAAATCAGTTAGAATAATAAAAGTATGATTTTTGCCAAAAACAGTTACTTTTTTAAAATACAAGTTTTAGGTTGTTTTTTTTTTTTTGTTTTTAAAGAAAGAATTCTAACCATGAATTGATCTCCACAAAAGGCTGGATTCTCATTTCAGATACAGAGTGTGCATCTCGAGACCCACCCACCCCCTCCACTAGACCAGCTCTCTGTAGCCCTGGGGCACTTGCTCTAATCTGGTCTAGGGGGTGGCCATCCCACCCCCCTGAAGCCAGCCCTTCCTGTCATCTAATGGCAGCCCAGCTCATGTAATAAAGAGGACCTAGAATCCAGGCTCAGTTTCTTTCTCCAGCACTTGAAAGGCCCTCAAGTAACTTTCTGTGGGACCATCAGCAAGAGTGGGTATCTTTGGTGTCAAGGGACCCTACCTCAAAGCAGAAACCTGAACAAGCTTTTTGCAAACCTAAGTGGGAATCCATGGTACAAAGACATGGGGCTTCCAATATGTCCTGGATAAAGCTGTCTCCAAGATGACAATATTTTTTAAAAATGGCTTCTGAGTTTTCCTTTTAAAGTGACTATAACGTTCCTTTTTGAATGAAATATTTAACACTTTAATAATTCCTTGGTCACAGCTATTAGCTTGTAGCTATGAAACCCAATTGCATGACAGCCGTAAAACCTCCTGATTTTCCCCCTTAACCTGCTGGCTAGAAGGGAGATTTTTGCTCCTTCCATTATGGAGTCTCACGAAGCCTTTCCATTCTTTTATCTTGGTATCTGTAGGTTGAACCCCTGATTTCAAAAAAGGCCTCTAATGAAAACTCTGCCAAAGGAGTTCTGGGAAATACCATTTTCAGTGTGAATTAATTAATTTTCCCACTGTGTCCTGGAAGGCAGGCACATTGTACTGTGTGCCTTCCAGTGGAAGGCGGTGTGAGTCCTGGAAGGCCTTCAGATGATAACTAGGAAGGAGAATAACATCATTACCTGGGGTTCTCACTGGAGACAGAGCCCTTTAAAATTAAAAATCCATCTCATACAGCCCAGAAAGGGGGTTAATCATCTCTCAATCACCTCCCTTGGCCATTGCAGGCCTAGAGCGGCACATCCCCTCTTTCCTCCTACCTGCAGCTCATTCCCAGGAAAATGAAACCGAACTGTCCCAGGCTTGATGACCCTGCTGGCCAAATTGCCCAGTCAGGTGCCCATGACTCCCTGGCCCCATTTCCATCCTGCAGCCAGGCCAGGCAGAGGCCAGCATCACTCAAGGTTTGGCTGTGCAGGACTGCTGCTGTAGTTAAGCCAGAGGAGGTTTCAGTGGTGTGTGTGTGTGTGTGTCTGTGTGTGTGTGTGTGTTTGTGTGTGTGTGTACATTGCACATATGTGTATGCATTGTGTATGTATTTGTGTGTGATGAAGGTGTGTGAATTTCCTCGAGTAAGTTTTCAGTGTTAGCTGACTTGGTTTCCTAAATCTCTTACAGCCATTCTCCAGCTCACAGTGGTCTGAGACCACCCTTTTCATCCTTCCATGCCCCTACAGGTGTCCAGCAAAGGGACCTGTATGCGGTTCTCTCTGGTGGTTGTTACTGCTAGTTTTGCCAGCACTAAAAAGTCACCCATGTAAAGGGCAGATAATTGCAGGCATCGGAGGCGTGTTGGCAGGATTCCGTTCGATAGCGATCCCTGTTCTCCCCTCCTTTAAATGAAGGCTTGTAAAGATGCTTGACCTTGCTGAGATATTACCTACTGAAGCTGGAATGTTTTTAAACCTTCAGATGCCGGTTTATTGATTAGAACAAGGTAGCAACTCTGCACTTAAATTAAGTGGGGAAGAAACAGCTGGTGAAAATGTAATGCTTTAAACCTCCAAGTGTGGAAATGACTTCTCAGGGCAAGGATGGGGAAAGTCCCTGACTCTGGCAGCCCAAAGCTACAAGCCAAGGAGGTGAGGGATCAGGATGGGAGGAAGGGAATGGAGGCTGTTGGGAATCCTGGCTCTCAGAGCCAGAGGGCAACTGCTCCAGCCCTTACCTTGACTTCATTCTGTGGGCAGTCTGCCTCTGTTTGAGCAGCTACCTGCCTGGAAGGGCATACCCAGCCTCCCAGGCCAGCTCATGCTACTTGGGGACAACTCTGAGGGCTTGGCCTTGTTTCCTTCTTCAAGCCTAAATTTCCTCCCTGTTTGTCCTGTTTGTACCTTCTGAGAATCAGTGAAGCACATTAATATAGGTTAGCCCTTCATATTTTAAGTTTGCTTCTATGTCTGTCCGTTCCCCCAGCCTTCTCTTCTCCTTCCCAGTTCCTTCAGCAGACCAACTGCCCCATGGTAGAGACCCAAGACATTTGCCTCTCTGGGTGCCCTCCTGTGGCTGCTCTCTGTGGAACCAGTTTCTGCTCTAAGATGTGGTGAGCCAGAAGGTCCCTGTGTAGTCATACCAATGGTCTCTGGTCATCATGGAAAGCAAATGCCATTTGCATTCTTGTTCTAGAATCTTGAAGAACAAAATAGAGGCTAGAAATGTCAATGTCTGGCACTCAGAACCCGGCTGCTAGCAGTGAGTCCATTCCTAAATACTTACTAAGTACCTACTATGGGCCTAGCCCTGACTGAGAATTGGGGATACAAAGAAAGACCTTGCCCTCAAGAAGTTCCCAGTCTGATGAGAGAGACAGCGCACAAATGACTATGTTCAAACTATCTAGAAGCAGGAAACTCACAGGAAAAGGGCAGGAGGCTGGCATCCAAAATTGGCTAGCTGTGTGACCACTCACCTTTCTCATCTGTAAAATGGGCATTATTGGAGAGGGGAAAACCCCAGGTAAACCCTAGCTCATGAGTATACAGATGGAAGTCGTTACTATCATCCTTTGCATAGGACTTCTGTTCCCTGCCTTGGCCAGAGGCCAGGTTTCTCCCATCTCTGTCCTGTTTTTAAAGCCTTGTAGAGGAGAAAGATTCACAGTCACTTCTGCTCTGAGGGGACAGTCCCACATGCTCCCTCCTAGTCACAGGTCATCAACCAGCTCCGCAAGGACCTGCATGAGCTGCTGGCTCCCACCTTGGCTTCATGAACACAGGGGTGCCAGAGAAACTTTCAGAGTCTGAGCTCCCTCTTCTGCCACCTTTGCTGCAGGCTGAGTGGTCCAGTCTCATCTGAAGCAATCACTTATAGAGTCAATGAGATATGCAAAAAAGTCAGATTTTAGGGGGAAAAAACCAAACAAATTTATTCCCAGATTCAGTGAGCATTTATTTCTGAAATAGCTCTTTTGCCAAGTCCTGGGGATTCAGAGATTAAAATGAAAACATTCCTGTCTTCATGGAGCTTACTCTACTAAGAGGATGGAGGGGGATTGCATTTAGGGGACAGATAGGTAAATGCAAGAAGTTCTTTGCAGTTATCCCTTCCACATCACAGGCGTTAGGGACATGGCACCTCTGCCAGCTGGAAACTCCCCATCAAATTTTGTGACCCAGGAAAGTCCAAATTGTTTCCCTTTCTTTTATGGAGTGTTTACTGTGACTTCTGTAGAATTTGAGTTGGTATTATACAATACTATACAAATATTTTATGCGTTTCTGAGTTTATAAACTTTTTCCATGTTGTCTGCTGACCTTCATGCATCCTCTGCAGCTTCCACAAAACTCTCCCCAAGTTCCCATGTAATTCCTCATGCCGACTGATGGGACACCAGAACCTCAGGGGTAAAAGTCACGATGTGGAAGGGATAACTGTACACAGTGTCTTCCAAAGATTGGAAGGAAGCTCAGATAGGCTTGGCCCTCTGCCCTCCTCACAGGATGAGGGAATCCCAGTCTCAACGTTCACTTTTGAAAGCATTTGCTAAGTCAGTAAGCTAACAAAAGAGAGCTAGTCTTTTTTTGGTTTTGGTTTGTTGGGTTATTGGTTTGTTTTTTTAAACAAAGTTATGCACAGATGCTCCTGCCTGTAGTTTTAGGGTGGCAGAATCATGGGTTTTAGATGGTGACAGGTGACTTGACCAGGATCACATGGGCAGTTAGGTATCAGAGCCCAGCTCCTCTCAAAACTAAGGCTCAGGGGCAGCACCTGCACAGTCAGTGCCTGACGCAGAGTGGTCAGAAGATACTGGTTAATTAATGGTTAATCTAAGTGAGTTCTAATGTTTCCCTTTAAAGAAGGGTGGCTGTTAGCTGCTCAGATGACTATGTAGCTTGTATTATAAATGGAAAAGGCCATCAGATCATCAGTCACACTGCACCAACATCAGACCCCTGCCCCTGATTACATTGACCTAATTAGCAGATTGTTTGGACCAGTGTACATGGAGAAACAAACTTGTGGGAAAATTCAGAATGTCAAACAAAAGCCTCCATTTCAGATCTGATTGCAAACCTCTTTTTCCCATCATATTGTGAGGAGTCTGCTCCTGGCTGAGCTCTCTAAGCATTAATTCCATTTCTTTCCTTTGCTGAAGCTTTGAGGCTCCAGGATGAGATTTGGCACCTTCCAGCCTTAAGAAGAACATTCCTCAGTTTAATTTCCTAAATACTCAAAGAGTCTTGTAGAAAATAGGTTAAATAGTTGCTGAGCATCTGCCCTGGGTGCTGGTGTTGAGATTAGGAGTCAGGGTCTTGACAGATACTTTTTAAAAATCTTTTGTTTCTTTAACTTGTTGGAGGAAGAGACATGGCACACTAAGAACCAATCCAGAAGGACCTTGTTTATTTCCCTTCAGTTAAAGACAAATGGAAAGAGAGGTGGGGGTAGGTCAGCCACACATTGTGTAACACACAATGCCTTGAACACAAGGACAGGAGTAGCGTGTGTGTTTGTGGTAAGATTTGGGAGGAAAGCAGTGATCAGCTCTGGGAGGAAGTTACCCCACTGATAAGGTCATGGGTTCATAGAAATACCAGTGTTGGGGACCACAGCACTGACAAGTGTCACAGGAAACATGCAACCATTACCACCCAGCGAGAGCCAGAATCTTCTTTGGATGCTGCAGCTCCTCATGCCCGTGAAAGGTGAAGTCTTCACACCACAACCACTGCACCATCATCAATACCTCTCAGAAGGATACACTGAGAGAGGAGATAAACTGGATTGTGGCCCATCTCTTGGCTGCTGTCTGTACAACAAAAAAAAGCTGCTTCTTACACCAAAAATGTGGAATTACAGAATCTTACCATTGTCAGGAGCCGCAAAATGTTTCTGATGAATGAATCAGAGGGACACAGTGCCTTATAGCAGAAAAGAACAATGAGTTTGTGATTCATGAGCCCTGAATTCAAGTCATACAACCTCCCTGAGCTTTAGTCTCCCTGTCTCTAAAATGGGGATAAGGATATTTGTCCTGCTTGGCCGCATCAGTGAGTTCATGTAATGAATATGTCACACCAGTGTAAATAATTATTACTTGTATTAGTCCCTAACATAAAACTATTTTTACTTGAAATGGTCAGGGTTTGTGTTTTTTTTTTAAATTTTAAAAAAATAGAGGGGCAAGAGAATATTATCTTCACTTACCTAAAATGTTACCAGACGCTTTCCTTATCCAATGTAGATCTGGAAGGAAGGAGGGAAGGAAGGAAGGCTAGCCACTAGAGTCTTTCATGAATTCTTTTTGTAGTTCTTTCAGCAGCTCTAATGTAAAGTCAGAGTCAAGTCTCAGATGTTGCTCACATTAGTAACTGCAGTTGAGAGAGCCCCTGTGCTGGATAGCACACAGAACATAGAGGGACAGCCCATCCTTCCTGTGCAGAGAGGCCTCCTGGTAATCAATAATTGCCCAGGCCTCTTCAGAAGTCTCGTTCAGTTGAATGTTCTGTCCTCCATTGAAGAGGTGACCGGACTCCACCTTGGAGTCCCTAGGGCTTACCCAAAGCAGGGACAAAATGAACTAGCGTGCCCTCAGCCCTGGCTCCAGAGTCCCACAGTGTATCCATCCAAGCTTAAGAGGTAGCCAAGAGGCTGTTTGAAAGTGGCTGAATCTGAGCAGGGCCAACCCTCTCTCTCCCCATACTCTGTCCCCTAATTGAATTGTAACCCCACAGAACAATGGCACTTTTCAAAATAAAACTTCCACTGGAGCTTGTTTTTGAATATTTGGAAAGATGCTTGGGTGTGCCCAATAAGACACTACAAAGGAGTGTTCCTCTAATAACGTTTTGTTTGAAAAGGGCGAGATTGAGAAATCGTTAGTTACTGTATTCCAGGGTTTTCAAAGAAAAATTGCCTAATCCTAGGCTCTCAAGAGGAGAAAAGAATGGATCTTGGATTTTGGCACCCCACTTCAGAAAAGGAGGCCCTCCTGGAGAAGCAGTCACCTGACCCTCCTTCATTCAGTTTCCTTGATTTTGAATGTCCAGGTACTGGCAGGCATCACCAGCTGCTAAAGATGAGGCATCTATGATTCAGCATTGTTCTTGCTGACATGTTGTATGTATCTGATGGTGAGGTAAATCCCAGAGCATTGTGGGAGAAAAGGGCATCTTGTTACCACCTTAGCTTACATAGAAATCCTTACTTTCATCCTTTCCTTCATGTTGGAAATCGGGAGAGGGGCTGCCGAGGCGGCCGTGAACATGAAATGCATCCACCAGTCATTCTGTTGATGACCAGGAGCCAACCAAGCCTGTGACTTCTTGCCATCCTGGTGGATTAAATATGTGTGAGTCGTGCCTTCAGTTCCTGAATGGAGAGGGGTGTTGAGATATAAGATGGATGAATCTGGGTCCCTCTGCAGGTTATGTTTAGCATGTCAGAATAGCAAAGTCAAATATTTACATGAAGTGTGGAGAATTGTCAGCTTTGGTTCAGAGAGTCACGTGACCATTGGTTATATTTTACATGCATGCATTAAAAAGTGAGATCTCAGGAACTCAGAGGAACAATTGCAGCCCCCCAGAAAGGCCCTTCCATTCTGTGCTGTTTGCCTGCTCCATTGTCTTCTCTCGGCTTCCAATCTGAACCTTTCCTAAGAAACACTTCTCAACAAGGTATTTGAGCAATGGAGGAGAAGAATATATTTGCCTAAAGACTTTCCTCAATTAGTTACATTGAGGCCTCAAGTTTGGTTTTTGCCTCCCCATGTGTCAATGTGAATATTGATGATGTTTTGGGAAAAATTTTCTCTGAAGAGTCCGGCATCTCAGCATAAATATATATGGTGTATCTGTTTCTATGGTAACGGCCATTTCTTTTACTGGATGCTCCTATTAATTGTTGCACAAACCACATCTGACAGGTGATTGTGTAAAGTCAGAGGGCCCTTACCTGGGCTTTTATGCATGTGTGTGTGGCTGTGTGGGTGTGTATATTAAGTCACATTAAAAAAAGGAAGACTGTGTTTTCCTCCACCTGGGGCTACTGCCGGCCCCCTCCACCCTCCAGCACCATCTTCTTTCCAGGTTTTTCCTGGGACTGTTTCTGTAAGAACCAGAGGCTAAGCCAGGGACCAACAAGGGGTTATTACTCTCTACTGCAAAAATATTCACTTTTCAGTGAAGATGTGGATCTGTCCCTTTGTCCCTCCCTCCTCCTTTTCTGAATAAAATATGCAAGAAGCCACCTAAATGGCGCTCTCCTTTTTTCCATGGATTGGGCCTTTGATGTTCAAGAAGAGCCCATATTAAAAGTCACCCCTAGAAGGCTGGAGAAATGGCTCCTGTTTGTGACAAATGGAAAACTACACCAATCTTGCTGAATGTGAGGGTGTCATTAGTTTGGGAATCGCATCCTTGAAAATAACTGTAGAGGAGCCAAATCGGTTTAAAAGAAGATAACAAAATGGTTTAAGCTACTTAGGTTGAATGCCAATTATATTTTAATATTCAGCTGAGCATATTTTTCCACAGAAAAAAGGCCGCGTCGACGCATGCATAACTCATTGGCGGCGTCGACCAGCTGTGCCACTCTCTACTCCGAATCACTTTGTGCATTTTAGTAGCATGGTAATTTAGGGGAGAAATACCTGAGTGATGGCATTTTCAATGAGCAGGTAATCTACAGAGAATTTTTATATGGTTATGAGTTCTGTGCTCCAGCCTGGCAACACAAAAATATATCAAGACCAATTACGGTATCAACTTTCAGTGTGATACCCTTGCCACGCAAGTGCATGTATTTCTGCCCCAGGCATTTCAAATTGCATCTAATTTGAAATCTTTGGGGTTTTAATTAAATTTCAGAATATATGGAATTCTTCATTAGTACCTGCTCTGAATAGCAGATTATACTTTTCTCCATCTCTCGTTAAAGAAGTCGGCTGTAGTAAATAGCCTGTTCAGGAACTGATCATTTGTGGTGCCTGGATATTGGGAACAGAAATCGTGGAATGCAAAATAATATCCAAAAGATTATTAGTCCAGTGAGGGCTTCTTCATTTGTATTTTAATGGAATTTTACATTTCTCTTAATGATTTGCAAATTGTCCTCTGATTATAAGATGCATTAAGCTTTTCATTTTAATGGCAAAGACACAACCATTAGCAGAATTTTTTTTCCAGTCTTCTTTCTAGAGCACTTCCCTGAAGCAGATAAATATTGAAACCATTAACACCTTTTGATGTGCGTTAGAGAGCTGTGCTTGGCCCAGTACTGGAATGAATGGGGTCTTGTCGATTTCTGCACCATACTGATCTTCTTTCCATGGGTGAATGGTGAATGAGAAGAAGACCACCCTCCCTGCCTTTTCTGGGATACAACAGCATGAAGTTTTCAGTTGGCCTCAAATTATTGATTGGTTTAGGTTGATTAGCTATTAGGTAATTAATATTTATGTTTGTTAACTCTTTATGTTTATTAAACATGATGCATTTAGGATGCAGTTATTAATGACTGTTTGATGTGATCAATGTTAAGGCTGTTGGTGGGAGGGTTGTTCTGTTGAGTGATTGTAAGGGCCACCTGATCCTTAAAGGCATGTGCTCCTCTCCCCACCAAAGACTGAAGCACAGCAGCCTCTTGTATGAAAGAGAAACACAGTTGATCACTTAGCATCTCCACACTCATGTGCTGTTTGTCATATGTTGGTCTTAGAGGTGACAGTGGCCAGATCCCTCCACAATGAATTGCATTTACATGGCCCTAGCTACAATAGAATAGTCATCTCTTCTGACATGTATGCCAAATAGAAGTGAGGAAGTGGAACCCACAAGAAGCAGCCACTTGTTGGAATTCTGGAGAGAAACCTGGGAGCTGAAAAATGGATGCCTTGGTTTACCCAGTGTGGCCATGGCCCCTGCAGAAGAGAGGGGGTGATGCCTCACACTGGCTTCTCTGCTTCTCAGCCCTCAGGAAGAGTCTCCTCTAGGGACCGTTTGATCTTTGCAATGCTTTCTTTTGCCACACAGGACCCACCTCTCATTGTTTCTTTATAACAATGCCTTATTATTATTACTATTATTGTTTTTATCATGATGCAGCTTTCTGTCAGTGTTAGCCTCTTGTAATTAAAGACCTTCCTTCCACAATAAATAAGGAGAGTCCGAATAATGAGGTGATGCTAAAAAAATACTCTGCCTAGCGAGAGCTGAACAGAATTGGCCAATCAGCAGACTTATTAAGTACCTACCATGTACCCCAGTCTGGTGCTAGGCTCTGGAGATACAAAGACAGAGGCAGAAATGAAGATCATTCCCAAATCTCCAACCACTGACATTCTGTGGAAAATTGAGAGAAGTATATGTTGGGGGAGGGGGAACGGATGAACTCTCTTTTTGGACGACAAGGAAAATTCAAGGGCAGATCATTGGCAATTTGGATCAAGAGATCAGGCAAAAGATTAGTACTAGACTTGACAGCGTGGGAGTCCTCTGTGCAGAGATGGGAGTTGATGAGATCACCACTTGGAGAGATTGGGAAGGCAGGTCCTGGATGAACAATGAGTAAGACATACTCCCGTAAGATTCCACCAGTCATGTGGAAGGTAAGTCCCTCCTGATAGGGAATAGGTTCTCCAAATACTACTATTCATAGGTAAAATAATACTAATTGCATTTATACCCTAGGACACTATAAAATCTCTTTGGTGAAACTCATAGTGTTATGAAAGAAATTGAACTAACAATTCACACTTGACAAAGAAAGTGGATGAAAATTTCCTATTATGTATACTGTATCATACAGCTAGCCTGGCATCCTCTGAAGTTAGTCTATCAGTCTGTTCATCTGAGACAGGCACTGCCTCTGGGTAGCCAACTGGGTCCAGAAGGATAGAGTGTGAGATGAGAGGGTTTGGCGGCATTAGAGGCACTGTGCATTGCTCTTAGAAATCCCAGATTGCTCTCTCACTGCCACTAAAACCTGTCTCCCATACCAGTCTTACTCTGCTGATGTCCCACGCTATGATGGCCATGATCACAGAGGAATCAAAACTGCAAGTAACCCAAAAAGCCCTCTGGCAGACATAAATTGGGCTCAATCTTATTAATGATGATGACTTGCATTCCCTGGATAGGGCAGAAGACAATCAAGGCTGGGTTAAAGAGGAGGCAATATGTGTGATTGAGAGAATGCTCCCGGGGGAGGCAGGAAGGCCTGGCAGAGTCCTGCCTCCTCTAGTAAGAGGCATTCCCTAATCACCTGCTCCCTTCTCCAGGCCTGTGATGCTGGGTGCTCAATGATAGAATGACGGGATGGGGCGGGGAGGGCAAGGGGGACAGATGGCCTTTACCTTCATGCCGCATACCTGTACTACCACAGGTGAGAGTCACTGAGGTCCCAGTATCAGGGCTTTCAGTCTGCCCCCTGTCAATGCTAGCAGCCTAAACTCCTTCCACACACCATGCTCATGGAGCAGTCCTGCTCTCCTTTATATCCGATGATCTGTTTGGATAATTGTACCTGCAGATAAGATAGCTGCATTTTGTTATTGAATACCACAGTTGGAGTGTATGTAAGCTCTCCCTTTGTGGGTTTACTCATCACATCTTGGGAATAACTCCTGTAGCAGAAAAGGCAATGCAGAAGACACACACCTCACTCTGTTCCCAGAAGCTGCCCGGGCACCTCTCACTAGATGTTCTAACTTGCTAGGTAGAATCTCTGTATTTTGAAAGATTTTTATTCTATGTAGTTTGGAGAATGAGTTTGTCACTCATAGAAGCCATATCTGGGGAGCAGCAGTACATCAAAGTCCAGATACATGTAATCCACCATTGAAGGAAAAGGTAACTGGTTAAGGTGACGTGAGAAGTCAAAGCAGAGGAAAAAATAAAATAAACAGTCCAGCATCCAATTAAAAGCCAGATTGCAGGGGCTTGAGGAGAGAAAAACCAAGAAAACAAAAACAGAAGAGAGTGGGAACTGACCCCCTCACCACCTGCACTTGGCATTCCACCAATTTCATATATACTAGTTGGTCTTCTTGTGACCAAATAGACCAGACGTTTTCCATATAGGACTTTCTCTCTTGCCTCGGATACCTTTACTTCTTGAGTCTCTAGAGAGTAGAAATTTCCAAATTATATAGAACTGCTTACTTTGTTGATTGCCCTACTCTGACTCTGTGTTACCCTAGCCTTCAGTTATTTGTTAAGGATTTCCCAATTTCTGCTATAATTTGGTCTTCAAAATTCCATTCTGCATGCTGCCTTGATTATCTGATTTGGCATTCAAGGTTCCTGCTGCTTATAGTGATTATACAGTGAGGAATAATGACGTCAGTCAGTCTATAGGTTGGATTATGCGTCTATGTAGTGTGTGGCTAGATTTTCATTTAAAATTGCCACCTTTGAAACCTTTACTGAGCCATCATCTTATGCCCCCATTCCCATCCTGGTGTTTGCAGAATGACTTTGCAATCTTTTTCCATTTTAACAAATAAGTATCCACCATTTTATAGCTGTCTCAGGGTGGTGAGCCCATGTTTGACATTGTATGAATTTTTGTTGGGACCCTCTCCAAATTTGTTATGGTCCATTTCACAGTTCCAAAATTACGAGTACCTGAGGGCAATTGCTTTCACTGTGTTTGTCCCGTGGACCTTTGCTATACCAACCACATCTTTCTCCTCGATGGTACAATATCATTGTGGCTTGCCTGGATGAAACCAGTGTGTGTTTTGGTATGATCTTTGTCCGTGGGTTCAATTTTACCTCCAGGTTCAAGTTCAAAGCCTTTAGTTTCTGCCTTTCTTTGGTATATGTCAATAACTTTGTAGTCCTTGAGTGTTAATGACATGTAGATGTCATGAGAGAAAAGAGTCCATGAGGTAAAGGTGCTACTTAGTGTGGTTAGGATTTTGTTGTATGTTTTTGTTTTGTTTTGTTTTTGGTGGAATCCTGTGGTGTGATGTCATTTATGTACATCAGGTGATTCAGTGTTGTCTGCTTTGTATATAAACACTATGGGAATAAGCCATGAGTACAAAACTGAGTCAGACTTGGTGATGATCAACAAAAAGCTTACTAGGTGGCACCATAGCTGATCGAGTACTAGATCTCAAGTAGCAAAAACTCTTCCTGAGTTCAAATCCTGTCTCAGACACTCTCTAACTTTGTGACACTGGGAAAGTCACTTCACCCTGTTTGCCTCAATTTCTTCACCAGTAAAATGAGCTAGAGAAGAAAATGGCAAACTCCTCCAGCTTCTTTGCCAAGAAAACTCCAGAAGGGGTCACAGTGAGTCAGAAACAGCTGAAATAATTGAATAACAACAGCAAATGTTCTGTGCCTGTTCTGCGCCTGTTCAGTAATGACGTGGTCTTTAAAACCCTGGGACTTCTCATCACCACTTTTTGCTTCCCAATATATAGTTGCTTTCCTATATATATTTTTCTGTGTGGTACAGGAAGTGAAGACTTTGTTTAAAGTACATAATTTCATATTTGGCCCAGATTTGGAGGAGTCACTGGCATTCTTATATTTGGGTAATAGATGAGTGGTGCCTGCTATTAAGAAAGCTTTGTGGTGGTTGTGTTGTTGCCATTGCTGGAGTGCTAGCAGCTTTTGAGGCATCTTGGCACAGTGGGGGAGAGGTCTGCCCTCAAGGCCAGGAAGACCAAGCTTCAAGCCCTGCTTTATACATGTTCCGACTGTAGCACCTTGGCCAAGTCCTTGGTCTTGGTGCCACCTGCAGCTTTCTCAGACTTTACAGGGCAGAGGAAAACCTGGTCTCCCTGGTAGAGGACTTTGCTTGTGGTGTTCTTCATCCAGTGATATCACTTCGACCCCTCCTTTTCCTCAAGCAAAAAGACATGGAGAGAGAGGCTCTGTGTGCAGTGCACAGAAGGCTGGCTGCAACTCGGGAAGACCGCAGTTCAGATCCTGCCTCCAATACCTGCTGGCTCATTGATGGCACACAAGTCGCCCAACCTCTCAGGAACTGTATACATAGAGGAGTTGCCAGACTGCATTGGTGGAGGGAATTTCTGCCCTGGGAGTTCTTCACACTGATGATCTCACCTATATGAAAGAGGAAAAACATTTAAAATAAATGCCAAAGAACAGTGAAGAGAGACATATTGAAAGGTTGCTTCAGTGATTGAAAAATCTGAATAATTCAGATTATTAAAATGGCAGAGAAGAGAGCACTCTATGGGCCCATCCTTCAGCAGCTCTCTATTAAAGTAACAGCGTTCTGTGGGCATTGCCTTAGGGAGCCCAGGGTTGCAGCCCTCAGACAACACGTGTCAGCATGCCTTCATTAGGGCTCCTGAATGCCAGGCAGTGTCCCTCCACCCCCACTGCCTCCACCTCCTATTTGACCTCTTTCACTCTTTGGCCTCCCACCCCAGGAGGACTCTGGCCACTCTGACTCCCTGGAGTGGGCACAGACTGGGTCAGACTTGGAGTTTGGTGGCTCCTGTTTGTCTGTGATGATGTTTGGAGAAGTACATCTCTCTGGCCCTGGCTCTGCTGTTTCCTCTACCAGCTTCATGGATCCCCCAAACCCGAGCCTTCACTGGTTCTCTGGGTTGGTGGGCCTCCATTCAGAGACAGCCAATTGAGCCAAGCAAGGATCTGCAGGCAAACTGAGGTTTTCCCTGTGGCCAGCTTAACTGTGATGTCGCTGTCCCTGACCAGGCATCCCTCCTTGGTGTAGGTCACATTGGCTTTGCTAACTGAATGTTCCATGTCCCAGTGTATCGAACCGATTCTTGCCCCTGGAGTCCCTTCATCAGCCTCTTCGGCCTCATTGAGACCTCTATTCCTTCTCCTTGGCCTGGTGGCCCTTTGCCATGTTTGGCTGGGCCTCAGACAGAGCAGAGAGGTCGCTGCTGTTTCAGAGATTGACTCTGGGCTCACAGATTTGCCTAACACCAATATAGAAGTCTAGGGCAATACCAGTAGTCATCTTTGGCCAAATCCTGAGTTCTGTAGTACTCCCAGGAGGGAGTAGGTCAACATGTGATTTCCATTTACTTCCATGCACACTGGCCTGGCTCCTCCTGCACTATTGAAAGCAGAGCTACGGATCAGGGTCAAAGCCCACGTAGAGAGATAGCATAGGGCAGTGGCTTGGCAGCCTTGGTTTATGGAAATTGTGGCCATGGTTTGTGCCCTAATCTATATCCTTAGCACAGAGCCTGGCATGCAGTAGGCACTTAATAAAATACATACTTTTTGACTGACTGAGTGATCTTGTAGCTCTAGTGAGAATCCTCCAACTGCCCTGGCTCCATGGGACTTTTAACAGGATGAGCTTTGGAGTGTCCCTGCTCCATTCACTCACATCTCTCTGTCTCTTACTCATTGCAGTGTCTTCCTGCCTTTTCATGTTCCCATGGCATCTCAAGCCAGACTTGAGTTTTAGAAAACTTTCACCTGAGCCTGGTAAAGAGTGAGGGAGTTGGGGGGAGGGCAAGAATCAGGTTACTACATCATGTGGCCCCTTAGAAATCTGTTCAGCACCATTCAGTCCAGTAAGCACTTAAGAAGTATGTAGTCATTGTGCCAGGCATGGGATATACAAGACAAAGTCAGTGCCCAGTAAATGCAAAGTGATTTCAGAGAGGAACACGGGATGAGCACAAGGAGGGTCCTTGGATGAGAGTGTTGGTGAGAAATGGGTAAGTCAGCTCTGGGCCACAGGGAGTGGCCACTCAGCAATGAGTGCCCAGGACAGGCCAGATGATGAGCCAGAAGAAATGTAAAGGGGCATGCAGAGAGTGCCCACAATTTGTCTTCCTCTTGTGGCTGGAGAATTGTGGGCTGTTCTCCCTTCTGTGAGGGCAGGTGAGGGAACTGAAGAGACACTCACTCTCTAGGGGATCAGGAAACGTGGGATCTTCTTGGAAAAAACAAAAGCAGAGCCTTGAGGTAGAAACCATGAAGGAAAAGCACATAAGGGGCTAAAGGGACTCTTGGCCCACATTAGGAGGCTGGAGGGTGGGAGAATACCAAGGTAGGAAGCAGAGTGGAAGGAAAAGTGATTACCAGATGTGCGATAAAGGGGACTAAGAGAAGACCCGCCAACCCCATGGGACTGAGTGACTGATACACAGGAAGTTTTTCTGAAAGAAGACTAGGAAGCCCAGGGAGAAGAAAGCCGCTGCTCCCTCCTCCATGCCATAAGGCTCCTGAAGTAGCTGTAGGCACTGGTGACTCCTCACTTTCCCCTGAAGGGAACTGAAGCAGAGGTTGCTTCACCTTGAACAACCTAGAGCCCTACAGCCTTCCCATGGCCTAAGTCCAAGATGGGAAGGAGAATCTCCCCAGTCATAACAAGTGGAGGGCTGCAGGCCCATCCAAGGGCTTCAGGTGAGATGAAGGGCACAGACCAAATCTGTTTTATTTGTCTTTGTATCTTAAATGTTCAGCACAGTGTCTGGCACACAGTAGGTGCTCAATAGATGTTTGCTGACTGACTACCAGGAATCTGAAAAGCATGCCCAAAGAGCTATTAAACTGCCTATATAACCTTTGACTAGCAATGCCAGTACCAGAAAAAAAGGAAAAGAACATAGATTTTCTAAAAAATGTTTATAGCAGTTCTCTTGGTGGGGACAAAGAACTAGAAATTATGGGGATGCCTGTCAATTGTGGAATGGCTGAACAAGTGGTGGTGTATGATTGTGATGGAATATTATTGTGCTGTGAGAAATGACAAGCTCAAGGATATTAGAAAAACATGGAAGGACTTGCACAAAATAATGAGTGAAATGAGCAGAAACAAGAGAACACTGTATACAGTAACAGCAATGTTGTTTGAGGAATAACTGGGTAGGGAAGAGGGAAGGAAGCAAAAAGGAAAAAAGTTCCACGATAACTTGATTATATATTTAAAAGGAATAGCAAGTTATACATAATAGATTGGCAATTCATGTGCAATTATTTTTTTTCCATTCTACTATGTTATGGAAATGCTTATTTTATTTCTCATGTTCAGAATGAAAAAAAAATTTTAAAAATTAGGACATCTTGGAGTCAAGAAACTAAAGACCTTAATGTTATTAATAATAAATAAAATACAGTTCCTTGAAACTGCCAAAGTGTTTTCCATATGTTATTACATTATTATCCTATTGACAGATCATGACCTCAGAGAGGCAGCCAGCACAGCTTAATGGAAGCCAGAAATGCCTTGAGTTCAATCCCTCTGGCATAAGCTGCCTGTGTGACACCCCCCTGCCCTCAGCCAAGTCTTTAGCTTTTCTGGGATCCAGGCATCTTTCTGAGATCCACGTGGACACTTCTCTGCATTGACAGAGGGAGTTTTCTCATCTGGGAATTCTCTGTGCTAGTGAAATCGCAGGTCCACTCCTTCCTCAGCCCTCTCTTGGGAGCACAGGTGGACTCTTCATCATGCCCACTGCCTGAAGGCAGAGTTTTCAGAAAGGAAACCTGGGTCTGGAAAGTGAACAGCTGGTGAAGATAGTGGAGTCTGCCCTTAGGGCTTGGATTTCTGAACCATAGATTAAAGCAGAGGATCCTTGGCAGGGATTGATGATGCTGAATGAGAGCTTATGTGCTTAGTCTTGGAAATCTAATCCAAAAAGTGTTAAACTAGAGAAAGTGGAGGAAGAACCTCCCTGCATCTGCCCCTCAAGCTGCATCATCACCATCATCATTGTCTACTTTCAGATCAACTTTCAAATTTGGGAAAAAGGATTCTAATGGAGATAACATGTCAGTTCTCAGGAGCCAAAGGCCAACAGAGCAGCCAGCAATGAATCCCAGACCTCTGACGTCTGTACATGGTTGTACAAGAGGAACAGGAAATCATTGAAATAGGGCATGGGGTGGGACTCATGACTAGAAAGTGGTTTTGGAGAGGTGTCGACCTTTTTCAAAAGAAACCAGATATGGAAAAGTTAAAATGATCTTCTATTTTTAAAAAGATAACCTTATCTGAGGAAATCCAGGAACCAGGAAGGAGAAAGAACCATTGTGGAGCTCAATGGAGGACATATTGTCATGGGAGTAGACTGTTGATCTCCTGAATGGAAAATAGCAAAATGGAAATTGGGAACTTGGATTATCTAGGAGGAAAAAAGTTTTGGAGCTCTTTATCAAAATTAGATCAGCAAATAATTTCTTAATTTGCCTAAATGATGATTCCATCCTATCAAAAGGTAGAAGAACCAACCAGGGATACCACTATCCTGGATCTAATTCTATTTTAAAAGGAAGAGGTGATAAATGCATTAGATTCAAGGTGGACTCTATTGAATTCCATCTTAGAGTTTGTTATAGAGAAAGAGAATAAAGGATGAAATAATCTGGTGTGCTTCAAAATGGGGTCGGGGGAGATCCTTTACAGGGTTTGGAGAAAGTGTATCATGAACTGAACTTCGTTTTAGAAAGTGAAGACTTCCCTCAAGAATTAAGTTCTGAAGACATAATTAGAAACAATTCTGATGAGACGGAAGATCCATAAGAAATCTGGCCACAGTCTTGTCAGCATGGGGAGTGCCACACATCACCAGGAGCTGATGCTGGCTAAAACTTCCATGGATGCCAAAATTGGACTTTCTTAAGTTCTTTTGGCAGAAAAAGGAAGATGAACTCGGTCACCGAACTTCAGAACCTGATTCACACGCCACTCCTCACATGTATTGATCCCCTTCTTGTCAGGGTGTTGTTACCACGCCTTTATGCCATGTCTCCTTGGTGATGTCATGCCCTGCTCCTTCATGTCCTCATCAGGTCATCATCTCTTACCTGGACTTGTAATCAGTCTCCTTGTTTCCAGGCTCTTCCTTCTGAGGTCTATCCCCCACACAGTGGCCAAAGTCATCTTCCTAATGCATACATTGGACCATTTCATTCTCTTCTTCAGGAACCTTTGATGGCTCCCTTGTGCCTCAAAGTAAACCTTTCAAGCCCCTTGTGGTTTGGCTGCAGTCCAGTCCATCTTGCCAGTTTTTCTGCTTACGGTTCTTCAGACTCAAGATTCCTTCTCCTCTTCTATATCCCCTTAAGCGAAAAGTGTGCTCCTTCCTCATCTTGGGCCACCTCCTACAGGAAGCCCTCACCATTTGATACTGTATTGTACATCCTCCTACATGAAGGTTGTCTTTGCCCAGTACACTGTCAGCTTCACTTTGTCCTTCACCTCTAGTCTTCTGTACTGAGAGTAACTGCAGAGTCAAAGAATGGAACATCTTGTGCCGGACAGAAATGGGATGTATAGAGAAGGTAGAACTACTCAACTCTCACTTTTCTCTGCCCAAGAGTATAGAAATGGGCACCACCAGGCTGACTCCTGGGAAGATGAAACCTTTAGTAGTTAAGGAGGTGGTAAGAGAATACACTGGTGTCCTGGGTAGGTACCAATCACCAGCTCCATGGGTCCTGGAAGAACCACATGTAGGATTGCATGGGTCTTTAAAAAGTCCCAGAGAAGGGCCTGCAGCCCTGGGGCAGCAGGAGCAGAACAGGGAAGAGAAGGGGCCAACAAGCCACAGACCACTGAGCATGGCTATCGGTTTCAGTGGAAAGCCCAGAATGTCTTATCAAAAAGGTGCCTTGTGGCTGATGAGGGAAGAAAGGTGTGGTCATGGTGGGCCAGTGCAGTTTCTGCTAGAACAGGTGATGTCAGAATGATCCGGGTCCTTTTTTTTTTAAGTACCTACTATGCATCAGACACTTACTGGGAGTTGAGATGTCCATAGTTTTCCTAGATTTCAACAAACGTGTTTTATAAAATCTCTTGTGGAAAGAATGCTGGATCTGACACCAGAGACATGGGTTCTACTTCTTCTGTGGACTCTTGGTAGTTGTGTGCCACAATCCTACACTTGGATCCCCCCCAAAAAATATCAGCTTGAAGAGTACAGTCTAAGGACTTCATGGTTAGACAACAGTTTGTCTGGAAAATCAACCAAATGAAAAACAAGTAGAAGTCTGAGTGTACTGCCAGCACAACTGAATCCCCAGTGTCCTGTGGTTGCTGATCCGCTAACCCTGTCTCGGCTGCAGGGGTGTCTTCTCCATCACACTAGCCTGTGCAGTGCCTGCCCTCCAGCTTTCTGCTTCTTGGCCACATTCCCTCTCCTCCCCTCTTCTCCTGTGTCTGTCTTCAACTCATCCCCAGTCTCTGTCCTGAGTGCCAATTGGGCATTACGGTTTCCCAGTTTGATGCTGAACTGTGTGACCAGTGTGCACCTCAGAAAACAGAACTCTCTCTCTTTCCCAAACATCCATGTTTCTGTTAAGGATCCCCTGCCTACCATTCCCCCAAATTCACCAACTCAGCATCCTCCCAATTCATCACTGTCCCTCACCCCAAATGTCTGATTTGTTTCCAGATCTAGTCATATTTACCTCCCCAGCATCACTCACACTCCCATCTCTCTGCACTTGAGGACCACAACCCCTTAGCACCCCTGGTCTGGACATTGACAACAACCTTACTTCATGCCTCTCTCCACAGTGGCCAGTTTTTTTTCCCCACCAACTGTACCCTCCCATGCAGCCTGACCCCAACACCTTCCTGGCCTTACTACGTGTCATTCCTCTTCACACACACACACACACACACACACACACACACACACACACACATTTTATAGGCCTGCCTTCTCCTATATCTGAAATGCCCTCCTTGCTCGTCCGTGTGTGTGTGTGCATGTGTGTGTGCATGTGTGCACACTTTCTCACATCTCCCTTTGCTTGAACCATTCTCTCCAAAGGCAGGACTTCCTCACCTTGGTCATTTTCTCCCCAGGACTTAACACAGATTGCCTTGTTGGTTGATTAATAGATTACTTGCTTGCCCCTGAGTTTGCTCCCATGTTTACATCCCTTCAGCCTCCTGGCTAACAATTGCACTTGAAGTCAGATACCCTGATTTCAAACTCTACTTTGGCAGCTAGGTGGAGCTGTGGGTAGAGTGCCAGGCCGGCAGTTGGGGAGAGTTCAAATCCAGCCTCAGAATCCTATGAGTTGTGTGACCTTGGGCACTTGACTTGTCTACCTCAGTCTCCTCATCTGTAAAATGGGGATACTCTGCCTTCCAGGGTTGTTGTGATGATCCAAAGAATTAATATTTGTAAAGCATTCAGCACAGTGTCTGCCACATAGTCAGTGCCATGTAGTTATTATTACTTTCTAGCTGTATGAAGCTGAGTAAGTCCTTTGACTCCTCAGAGGCTCCATTCTCTAATGTGTGGACTTCTTTGTGTACATTAATCTTTCCCCCAGGAGAAAATATAAACTTCAGGGTAGGGTCTGCCTTTTGTCTCTGTCCCCCTAGTGTCTAGAGCAGGCCTGGCACATGCTAGGTTTCTTAACTCCAAGAATAAAAGAGCTAAGGCTCCTTGCCCCGTCCTCTCCCAACATGGCTGTTTGGCAGAAGTGCCTTCACCAAAGGGACCTCACCTCTGAGTGAGCAGAGCCCACAGGCACAGAGGTGACCGCTTGGTGGAGTGGCCATTGGCAGTAATAGGGAGAGCCCAGCTCATAGAATCTGGGTGTGGGAGTGGGGTGCCAGCCAAAGAGAGAACTGGCTATTCTCTGCCCTGCACCTGCTTGCCCCCTTGTGTGGGGAGGAAGAGCCAAGGCCCCATGATGTGTTTGCTAAGGATGCTAACCCAGCTTCCTGTTAGCATCCCAAGGCATTCCCACTGTTGTTTGTATCTCTCTATGAGACTAACATGAACAAAATGTGAACCCATGGGAAGGTCAGATAAATCAAGTCCCAGCATAGTGTATAATGACTAAAGACAAATTGATAGAGGCTTCTGTATGTGAGGTTACTTATCTGCAGAAAATCTTCCTTGAGCACCTGGTACCTTAATCTCAGAACCTGGGAAACTGGGATACTTCCTCCCTCTCTACTTGACGTTAGCAGATCTTTTCCCTGTGAATTTGCTACCTTTCCTACAAATTGTACCATGGTCAGCAGGAGGAGGACATCCTCTGGGTGGCATCATGGTGTGGAATACAGACCTATTCTGCCACACTGTGGACCCATCCCCTTTTGGGACTAGATGCACAGAAGGGTAGCTGGGGTTCAGGGACAGAGTGAAGCTTACTACCTCATATGAGGATTGAACCCCTAACATTGGCCTCCTTAGCACCATGTTCCAGCCAACAAAGGTCACTAGCCAATGAAGATCACAACAGACCTTCTAAACCACAGTACAACTACTATGACCATACTTCAAACCTGATGCCCCAAATGGGGTTCACAGGAATTGCCAAATAATTTTCTCCTGGAAAACCTTGTGCAGGTATTTCTTTTGTTTGAAAGTCATGGAGACCTCTGAGTCCCCAGGACAGAATGAGTCACTTGTCCCAGGGTTGAATTCTGAGCTCCTCTTCATGCAGTCCGAGTCTTAACAAATGATGCTGGGTGTTTCAGTATCACACATCATAGTAAACCTGCATTCTGCTCACTTTGACCTTGTGTCCTGGCATGACCAAATCCTCAGAATGAACATTTGGGAAAAAAGACAGAGAGATTTGCATATCTTCATCCTAATGAACTTTGGCAATAAAACATGGCTGCCTGCTTGTGCCAGAGGAGATCCCCCCAAGCAGGTGAAGAGAATGTGGGGCTCCATTGTGATGGTCCGACAGCCCTGCTGGGGTGACATCCTTCCCTCCCCTCCATTGAGGTTCAGGTGCCTCGGGGTCCATGTCCTCAGTCTCCCCACACAGCCTGGACACCTGCACTGTACCTGCTGCGCCTTGGCCCCTTCATTTGAATAGGGGCGCAGCCAAAGTCAGCTGCACAATTTGAGCGAGATTCCATCACTCAAATTTCAGTCACAACTTCTTTTGAATTCCTCAGCTGCCCCGAGGCAAAGGCTCAATGTTGATACTGAGATTAATCCCCAAAGAGCCCCTTATTTCTCAGCAGAGAAATTAAAGCTTGCCAGTTTCCTTTTCACCTGTCCTTCTGACAGCTCTGTCAGTAATGAAATGCCTTCTCCATGGTATAATCCCCATCCTATGGTAAAGAATAATTTATTAAGAAATTAAGGGGCTTAGCTCCTCTCTGTCGGGTTGGTCTTCAAAAGTTAGCTGATCGTGGAGAGAGTATGATTATCAATGAAAAATTATTTAACAGGACCTTGGGGCTTTTTGAGACAAAGCCTAATAAGTCACATGGGTAGATATCAATCAAATTCATCCCCTTTAGATTTTGTAAATATTCCCCCAAGTTAAGTCAAATTATGTTGATTATATGAGTGGAGTCCTGGCAGTGCCTAGTGACTGTGGGCACAGGCCTTGTGGAGGGAGAAGCTTATTTTTAGAAGCCAAGATGCTGCGTGACATGTTTGCTAATAATACTGACACAGTTTCTCTTCTGCCTCCCAAATCCTGGGAAGGCCAACCCGTGTTCCCAGGGTGGTTTGTAATCGGATGCGGCAGCCAAGGCCTGTTACTGCTAGGCAGAGGCTGGTCCTGGGACCCCCATCGGTAACAGCCATAAGAATCTGTGGCACGAATACCCGGGATCCACTGGTGCCAGTGTCTTTGTTGTGTCTCTAACTTGGAGGAAGAAAAGGTGCAATGTGTCATTGCCCTTCTTGTCATTTACTATCTGGGCATGATGAAGAGACATCAATGTCTGGAAACATTGCCTGGCATGCATTGATAAAGTTGTGTCATTTTAAATCAGATTTTCTACCTTTTTATTGTTTTGATAACAAGGTTATGCCCTGGAGGAGACACAGACTCCTGTGAGGCTGCAAATGTGTGAAACAGGGTTGTTCAATCCTTCCTGTGGAGTTGGCTATTTCAGGAATGATATTAGTGCACATCTACTAAAGTTGGGAGAATTCCTAAGGAAAGAGAGAAAAAGAGGGATAGACAGAGGGAGGGAGAGGCAGTTGGAGAGAGCGGGGGACCCAGACAAACAGACAGACAACAAAACACAACCAGTCAGGGCTCTTTGTTTTGGATGGGATTTGTTTGTTTGTTTGTTCAGCTCTTGCAAAATGGAGATAGAATGAAAAATTCCTGCCTTCTCATTTTCTATTATTCTTCTTCTTCACCCCAGGAAAGTGTTAGACATGGGAGGATGTTTTCCCTCATTTCTTACACAGTTCAGGAAGCTGTTAAAAACTGTTGAAAAGACCCAGTTATCCTGCTTGGAGCTGAATGACAATTATTTGGCTGTTAACACATTTTAATAGATAATTTTTCACACCCATGTAGGGAGACTCAGAGTTGAATCATTTCTCGGCAGTCTTCCTTACGTTTGGGGTTGTAGCTGCTCGTGTCATTTTTTGCTAAATAATCTTGATAAGCTCAAATGATTAGTGCCGTGAAAACAAATAAATATAAATGGCGCCATGGAGGGTCTTTTACCTTTCTTCGTGTGACTGAACCTCACCTGGAGAGCTCCTCATTTCTCCCCACCTCGGTGAGACAAAGTGCTCATTTCTGAGACCTAATAGTACAATCCGAGGTCTGAGATTGTGTTCCCCAGCCCGGAGGACAAGGCTGAGATTGTCAGAGCATTGATATTCATGAGAGAGAAATAATGCTCAGCTTTCAGATTCCTTCAGATGAAAAGGTAAGACATTAACCCTTCCCAGCAGCCACCCCTCTTGCTTTTGTTTCCTAGAGGTTGGAAATTTGGTGTCTGCTCTTTTCCCATCAGCGCAGGGCTTTTGGGAAGTTTGACTTGTTCATGAGGAGGCAATTGAGGGGGGCTTCGTGTCCTATCAGATTCAGCTTCCCCAGTTTCAGTTGTTTCAGGGAACCCGGGCTGGACATATTAGGACTATAACCGGGGGTCACCTGTGTGTCAGTCACAAACCCCACCTTGTAGAGATGCTCTTTGTCACCTCATCGGCTGAGGGAGAGGAAGGCTCCCTCTGTGTCTGGGCAGGACTCCAGATCACTTTGCCCCCAGGAGCAAAGCATGGCCTGATTGTCAGCCTCCAACACAGGATTCCCTGGAATTCAGTGCCAGGGAGGCGGGAGCATGCTCTGTCTTCTGGGTTTAAGGTCTCAGGTGTTAGTTTCTCTGTGTGGAGTCCAGCTCTCTCATCTTTACCTTGGCTTTATTCTGTAGGGTGTCCTTGTGGTTCTCTTCACCTCACTTTGGGTGGGTTCAGACAGTTCTTCCCAAGCTGCTCTGGAATCACCCATTTTGTCATTCCTTCTGCTTTAGTAATATTCAGCTCTATTCATTTACCATAATTTGTTTAGCAATTCCTCAGTACCACTACAAACAGAGCTGTGAAGCCCCTCTTCTGTCCTGATCCCTTCTCCCGCCTTACCAAGTTACTGTGGAGGGGGAGAGAATGCCAAGTAACTGATTCACTGACCCTTTGATTATAAACATCAGGCAAGGTGCAGAACAGGGCCAGGAAAGCTTGGAAAAGCTATCCATCGTGATGATGGAGCCGATTTAGCCCAGAGTCCAAACTGAAGAGGGATTCCCAAGGCTAGGGATGGGGATGCATAGCCAAGGACCCTACATTCCATTGGTGGAAACAGCTCCATTTTCACCCCTTGAGACTGCCTCCAGCTTGGGGCAATGCTTATACAAGAATCTTTGAATGCAGAGCTGTTTTTTGACAATGTTCTCAATATATGACAAACAAGTGGAACATGGAAATGAAGGGAACAGTCATTTCCTTGACTGATCCAGTGGATGTCCAAGTTGCTTCCCCAAGAGATTCAGCTCCTTTGCAGTTGTACCAACAATTAGGAAGTAAACTACTGCATTCTCTGCTACCCTTTCCTACCATCAAGTTTCATTGTTTATTTTGCCAGTTTGATGGGTGTTCCACAGTTTTGTTTGAATCTCTTTGCTTATTCGTGAGATGTGGAGAATTTTCAAGTGCTTTGTGTTTCCTATTTGGGTGAGGGGGAATGAACAAGTGTTTATTAAGCTTCTGTTATGTGTCAGGCACTGTGCTCCAATGTTATCTCACTTGATCCTCACAACCCCAAAGTAGATTGGAAATGCCATTGAGAGTGTTACCAAGTTTCCTAGGGCATTGAAAGAGTAAGTCTTGCCCTGGGTCCCACAGTCAATATGGTGCCAAGGTTGGACTTGAACCCAGGTGGTGCTGACTTTGAGAAGAGCACTTTGTGCCCTGTGGCCTCCCAGTAAATAGCAGCTCATTCCTTATACATTTCAGACATACTCAGTTTTTCTCTCTCGTTTGCCAATCCATTGTTTTTCTTTTGACTATTGCCTTTATTTTTTTTTTAAATTAGTGTAATGAAGCATCTCCATCTGGTCTCTAACCATTCCTTCCAGCGACTTAATAGAAAAGGCCAACATGGAAATGTTTTTGCATGATGATGCATGTGTAACTTTTATCAAATTACTTGCCTTTTCAATGAGTGGGGCTGGAGAGGGAGGAAAGGAGAGAATTTGGAATACAAAGTTTTCAAAACAAATATTAAAAATTGTTTTTACATGTAATTGGGAGGATATTTTAAAAAATAATTTTTTTGAGGTGGATACATTTTTCACTCCAGCCGTTAAAGCCTGGAAGTAGACAAGTTTTTATTTTTCAGCTTGTCTTTTCAGTGTCTTACCTGTTTGTTCTTCAGTTCATATTTCATCAGGATGGTGTCAAGTCCCTGGCATTTTGATTGGTGTGATCTCCTCAGGATGGGCACTCCCCCCATTACTACCTATCACAAGCTCTTATCTTGCACAATGCTTGTCCATGTTGGCCATAAGTCCTCATCCTTACAAGGGGAGGTGCCCAGTGTGCTGGGGCTGTCTCTCAGTTCCTGTTACTTAGAGTTGATTCCAGTGGGGAGTTCATGGGCTGTCCATCAGTTATTCTTTCCTCTGGCACCATGACTGGCCTGCCTTCTTTCCTGGCACACGTCCATCTGGAGACGTCTTTTGCTCAAGTCCTCCTGTGAAATTCATCTTTGATGATATGTGGATTGTTGGTCTTCGTTGCCCTCAGCTTCATGTCCTCTGGGATACTGTGTTTCATACCTCACAGGCAGAGAGCAAAGTGAGAAAAATATCGATGCCTGCAGTCTTTGAGAGTGTCCTGTGCTTTCCCAAAAGAGCTCCACCCTATTCTCTGCTGGAATGCTGGGCTGAACTTTTTGTTGACAGTGTCTGTCTAGGATGCATAGATCAGCAGGAGGGTTTGGCCAGCCAACTTTAGATCAAGGTCTGGCAATAAGCATATTTCCTTCACTTGGTTTTTCCGAGTCCTGGATAGTTTAGCCATATTCTTTGGATTGATTGTAGATCTCATTGAGGGGGGGTCCTGAGGAAATTAGGTGTTCTCCTAATTCCTCCTTACTTGCCTGGGGTATCTTCTTATCAGCCATGTTTGTTCTCTCATTTCCATTACAAAAATGGTTTTCCTGAGCAGAAAAGGTAGGAGCTAGTATGAAGTAGGCAGCTTTGCTTCCTTTCTGGTTAGTTGGCATTATATCATCTGCCTCAAGCAAGCCTCTTCTCCCTTCCTGGGGCCTTATCTTTTCTCTATTATCATATCCTTTGTCCTCAGCTTGGGTTGATCAACCCCTTCTGAGCCTTAACATTCCTGACATTGTTTTACAGAACTGTCATTCACCACATACATACATATACACACACCCTTATTTTGTGTAATCTACTGTTGCTTCCATCTTCGGTGGATACCTTTTTTAAATTCAGATCACTTAGTGAATTCCCCATATCACCCTGATCTCTAGATGACTATTTTTCCTTTTCATTGGAAATGTTTTCTTTTGTGTATCTGCAGGATTTCATTCCTGAAAATTTCCCAGGAAAATTTCTTCTACACACTTGTGGTCCATGGGATCCCATCCTCCTTTGTCTGAACCCTTTGGCATTTCTTGTCCCAAAATGTGTGGCACAGGAAACCTCTGCCTGACCTTCCTCATTCACTGACAAAAGGCTGTCTTTGTCTCTGCCTTCAAGGAATTTACAGTCTAGGAGGGAGGAGAGTGTGTGCAAAAAAAAAAATTTCTCTCCTCCCCAACTTTTGCCCTGATATGTGGAACTTCAACATACAATTGACCCTCCTTCAAAGTTGCCTGATCTCTCAGTTCCTCAGTCTGTTCCCCTCTCACAGGCTGCAGCTGCTCTTGCACCCATCTTAACCACCTACAAAGATAATCAGAGGCTTCAACCTACCCCCACTGCCAAGTGCTCCACCTCTGTGTTTGTGAACTCCCAAGTCCCCTTTTCTGATCACCCTCTGCTGCCCTTCCCCTCCCCCCCGCACTGTTATGCACCTTCAAATCATGCTTGTCATCTTTACCATGGAAGACCAATCCCTTAAGCCCCTGATGACCAGCAAGACCATCTCCCCTTCCCTAGCCACTCTCCTCTCCTCCCCATCTTGACCCCTTGGTGAACAGGTTCAATGCTACACTGGCCTCCTCTCTTGGAACCCTTGCCTCCCTTATCATATCACCAACTGTGTCCAGCCAAGCCTCAGCATTGATTCACTGCCACCATTTGTCCCCTTACTCATAGACACATGCTGCTGAATGGAGGCAGAAGCAATCCCACAGCCAGTCTATCCAGATCCACCACAGATGTGTGCTGCACAATGTCCATGAGGCCCTCCCTTACTTCCCACTGCCCCCCTCTCATCTCCCCTCACTCAGGTACCTCCTGCCCCTCTCTTCCTTCATCCCTGTCTGTCATACTAAATAATTGTAGTCCTGACTCAGGCCAACCCATGGATACATTCAGGTGATTCTGTCATCCCCTCCTCACTATACTCCAGTGGTTCACTATCATCTCCTCTAGCAAAGACAAAACTCTTTGGTATTCAAAGCCCCTCACAGCCCAGCCTCCTCCTCCCTCTCTGGTTCTCTCACACCCATCTCCTTACCAGACACTTTTCAGTCCAGTGACTCCAGGAACAAAACCCTCCATCTCCGGGTTCCAGGGATTCTCTCTGGCTGCCCCCCAGGTCTGAAACACTCTCCCTCCTTTGCTCCAACTACTGACCTCCCTGGCTTCCCTTAAGCCCCAGGTGAAACCCCACCTTCTCCAAGAAGCCTTCCCCAAATCACTCTCAATTCCAGGGTCTTCCCTCTGTTAATCATCTCCTATTTATCCTGGATAGAGCTTGTTCTGTATAGATTTTTTGTTGTGCGATATCCCCCATTAGATTGAGGTTAGAGTCTGTCTTTTGCCTCTTTTTGTATCCCAAGTGCTTAGCATGGAGCCTGGAACACAGAAGATACTTAATAATTGTTTACTGATGAATTGAAATACACTATATACAGGACAAATGGAAAATAATTAAAAAACAGAAAGCACTAGAAGGTACTGGTGATTACTAAGGTATAGATTGAAAAATATAGAGACCACACTCTAGTATCATGAAATCAATTGGGAATAAACAACATGTACAAATATCATTAAATGCAAAATCTGTCCAGAGTAAATACAGACAAGCTTGATTAGGAGGATGCTCAGCAATAGCAGAGTTGGCAGATGCCTTATAGGTTGGTGTGTTCTGGTCACAGCCATTTCTAGGCCCTTTGGACCTCCCCCAGGGTCAGACTCTTTTAGGAGGTATTCATAATCACTCTCAGCATCCATTTCATCATCTCTTTCCCATTTTTCAGCATTAATCACTTCTTTAAATAGGTGAGATTGTAGATGTTCTCATTATATGCCATATATTTTGTCACTTTTATTCTTCTAGATTTTTCATACCTTTTTTATTGTTGCTCTATCAGTTCAGTGGTCTGACTGTGCACAGCCAGCTCAGTCAGTCTGGGAATGACTCCCATATCAGTCTCATTTCCCATCTTAAATACCATCTTTTTGTTGTGCTGATTGGTGTTTGCCATGGCCAGCTCTTCTCATCTCTTTCTTAAGGAAGAGCAGGCTTCTGGGTGGCCACAAAAGCCTTTGGCCTCTGCCATTTCTTTATCTCAAATGGGATTTTCTAACAATTTTGTTTTTTTTTACTTTTACCCCTTTTGACATTTGTGCACTTGTGTCATTGAAGAACCAAGTATATTTTGATTTAATTTGAGAAGTTTTATCAAATTCTTTGTAGTGTTCTCTCATCTGCAATAGAGGATGGTGCATAAATGGAAGTATTTTCATGATATTTCAGGTAAATTCTCTTCATTCAAACTGCAATAGGAGATAGACCAAATGTCCCATAGAGTGCCATTTCTCATTGCCTTTCGAAGCATGCTAAAACCAACTTCTTTACCCACCTCTCTAAGAAGAACCTCTGAGCCATCTTCTTATTTAGCTGAGTCTTCCTTTTGTCTCTTGGTTTCATTTAGTAGGCACCTAACAGACCCTTGTTGAATGACCAATTGGTTGCATGATAGCATTGATACAATTCAGTCCCTCAAGAATTTTGTCTGGTCCATTGGTCACTGGAGAAGTATCTCACGTTAGAGTGCCATCAGATCAATTAATGTCTACAGATAGTGTCAAAATGGATTCTTTTTATGGTTTGCACCCCCGTTTCCCACTATTTTACCAACATCCCTGCAGACACAGATGAAGATACATTTGGACTAAGGGCTGTTTTGTGTTTTTCTTTGCTTCATGGGGGACCATGGCCAAATAATTCATTACTATATAGTCAGCCTCCAAGCAATGAACTTCTTCAAAAGCAAGCAGATGTGGTCGATTGAGAGGACTATGGTCCAGCACCTTTCCAAAATGGTAGAGACTACCAGAATTTTAACTCTGCCACCATATTTATTCTTCATTGTCCCAGCATCACACCCCTACCACCATGAAGTAGTTGAGTCACACTGTTGTTGGGATGACTTCATTATGGATGGTTTTCTTTTTGTAGCAATATATTTGTCAGTTTTAAAAACATCGCTGTATTTTCTGGCATTGAATAGAGTTCCTTCTTTTTCTATATTTATGAATAAAATTATTGGCCTAAGGATTATTAGTTCTAGAAAGATTTCCTAAAATTCCTGTGAACCTGCTTGGGTCAGGTGTTGTTTCTCTTGGGGTCAAGCATTTTCATTTATTTTGTTTTGTTTTGATTTATTCAGGCTAATTCTTTATTGACTTGTCTTCTGTCTTCTTCCAAGACTGGTCAACTTAAATCCTGTACATCCTTATTTGTGGGTATGTTGTTTTTCATCCAGTAGAGAGTAATCTGGAGAGGCCACTGACTAGTTTTCAGTTACACCTTGCCAGACATGATGCCTGGAATATAATTAATGTTTAATAAATATTTTTGCTGTTGAATCAAATTGTTCTCTTTATTTCTGTTCTTAATTTTATAATCTTTTTTTTAACTTTGCTTTAGGCTACTAGCCACTTTGATCCTTTTCCATTGTTTTTTGGCACAAACTTTGTAGACGTATTTTCCCTCCTATTAAAGTGCATATTCGGTAGTATAAATACATCCTGAAAAAAATTACTTTGGCATCATCCCATAGAATTCATATTATCATTATAGTTCTTTTAAATGTGATTAATTTTTCTAGTTTCTATTTTAGCCAATTCATTGTTTGGTAGATTCAGCTTTCAGTTTCCATGTAGTTTTATGATTCTTGTTCATGCTATTGTAATTTGATTCTAATTGGCTATTGAGGCCTGAATTTCTGCATTTTGAATTTATGTAGGGCTTTTCTGTAACCTAGTATGGGACTAATTTTTTGAGAATTCGACGCATACTTGGAAAGAATGTGTATTCCTTGAGCCTGCCATTTATATATATACATATATACATATGTATATATATACATATATATACATTATATATATATACATATATACATATATACATATACATTTATATATATACATATATACATATATACATATATACATATATACATAATGTATATACATGTATATATATACATATATATACATATATACATTTATATATATACATATGTGTATGTGTATGTGTGTGTGTGTGTATACGTGTGTGTGTGTATATATATATATATATTTCCAACGTATTAAATTAACATTTCAGGACTGTGACTTTTAAAAATTAATATTGTAATTTGATTATTCATATTCTGATAAAGGCATTTTAAGTCCCCAGCTATCACTGTTGACCAGTCTTTTGTGAATTTCATTTCTGGTTTGTATGTTGTGTGTGTAAATTGAAAGTTATTAAATATTTGGATCAGAATTTATAGATTAAGAGCTAGAAGAAACCTTAAAAATCAGCTAATCTGATTCTCTCATTTGGCAGATGGGAAAACAGGCCTAAGAAGTAATTTTCTCAAGATCAGGTTGATAATAAAGATCACACTGGCAAAGGCAAGATTTGAGCCCAGAGTCTTCTACTTGGTGTTCTTTTAATTATGCCAGATTTTATTTTTCTTTCCTTTTGAAGGCAGTGTGGTATAGCGGATAGAGGATTGATCTTGACACTAGGAAGTCTTCAGTTCAAATGCTGTCGCTGACATGTTTTGTTGTGGTGGCCCTGAGAAAGTCCCCTGACTTGTAGGCAACTCTCTGGGACTTTCCTTTGCAGAGAAGGTACAGACCTGCATTGGTAGAAGGATTTTCTGATCTTAGATTTGCCTTTGCTGGTGAAATTGCCCATCAAGTCCCTGTCCCAGGCCTTTTCTTTCACTGTGCAGTCATCTCCATGTCTATCTCCTTTAGAGTTTTCTAGTTTGGATTCCACTTTATTAAGAATCATTAGCCATATGCCTCCTCTTGATCTTTTAAATATGCTATTTCACATTTCAAAACCTTAGACCAACCTTTTAAATTTAATATAGCCCTATACTATCAAATGCATCTTCAGAAAGCATTACTATTGATTGTTTTGATTGCTGACATACTTTTATTCTTTTGATGAGAGAATTCAAACCTTTCACATTTGTTATGAGGAATGCATGTAATTTGTTTCATGTTCTTCATATTTCCTGAAGGAATTGAAATCTGTATTTATGCTCTTTTTGATCTACTAAACATAGTTAGTAAAATTAATTATGCTCTTTTTTTCCAAAATATTAATTCATATACTGCCTTGAAGATTAATTTGCTCTTTATTATACGTAGTTTTGCCTTTTGTAATTTTCCATGTCCTTTTTTCATTTTCTTTTTGGTTATTATATTTTGGGTTTTATATATATACATACACACACATATATATGTATATATATGTGTGTGTGTGTGTGTATATACATATGTATGTATGTGTATTTGGATATGTATCTGTATCCAAAAGCCTTTTTATTAGAAAATGTGCTTGTATTTTAGTATTCTTTACCTTTTTCTATTAATCATGTGCTGTTAACCTAGTGCGTCCCTGGAACTGTGAATTCACTGAGGTTGGGGCTTTCTCTAATGATGCCAATCATAGATAATCCATACTTAACCTTCATGTGCCCCTGAAAAAGGCATTGGGTGAGGCAGTGAAGAGGTCATTGTTAATTCTGGAGAGGGTGTTTCCAGGGGCTGCCATGCTTATCCACCCTGTTCCTGGATTTCCTCATCGAATATCTCTTCTTAATATAAAAGGCTTCTCTCCCACTCCTTTTATATTTCACTGTGTCCTTTCTGAATAATGTATCCCCTTCTAGACCCATAATCTAGTCATGAGTCAGATCCTACCATGTCTCAGAGAAGTCTCTGGTGAGATCAACTTAGCTTCCCTGCATTATGGTCTTTAGCTTCCTTTACTGTGGTCCATACCTCACACATTGTGTGCATAAGCATTCCAATGCCATGGGCCCATCATGGGCTCTTTGTTGCATTTATCTCTACTCCTTTTCTACTTGCAATGTCACTATGGAATTTTGCCTGTGGTAGATCTATGTCAGCTCCCTCTCTTCCCTTTTGGTTTGAAATCCCTTGGATTGGGTTTTCAAGACTACCCTTTCACATTAGCTACTCTGCCTCTGCAGATGATTTTTTGAGCCCTGTGGGGGGATTTGCATTTTTCCCCATTGGTTTTCATCTGCCAGTCCCAGCATTTCAGAACATGTGGTTCCAATTCTGTCACTCATTGTAATGGCTACAAGAGTGAAGAGAGTGGTTTGGGGTGTTCATTTCCATCTTTGATATAAATGTTAGATCTGAGGCATTCTTGCAGAGACTTTCCACTATGCTGACATCTTTGGTCTCCCTCAATGAGTCCTGAGAGACCAGTGGGGAAGCAACCCCACTGCCCACATGGGATACGAGGACATCCTGACCTCAAGATGTTCTGGGACTGAGAAGGAAAGTGGGAGAGAGCATGGAAGAGGAGAGAATGGCACTCGAGGAAAAAGAATTATCCTGAGACCTTCAGCCTTGATGCCTGGTAGAAAGGTGGCATGTTTCACAGAATCCTTGAGAATAATTATTACAAGGCAGAGGATGAATATGTCCAGTTGGAGGAAACTGAGGTGGAGCTGGCTAGAGTGTCTGGCAGTGCGTGTCCAAGTGTGGGAAGAAGGCTGGGGCTTGAGAAGAATGGAGGAACTGTCTCTCCAGAGGGGGCTGAGTCATCAAGAGAAAGTGTAGACACACAGGGAGGAGATAGGCAAAAATAGAACATAGACAGAGACAGTTAGCCAGGAATAAGGGGAGAAAAGGGGTAAGGGGTAACCAAAGAAGCAGAAAGAAAAACAGTAAAAGGAGGGAGGAAAACCTTTCAAGGGGAAGGAGATGGTAACATCAGTTGTCCTGTAGACAACCTGGCAAGATCCTAGCTGATCAGCCCATTGGCAGTATTCACAAAAGCATTTCTTTGGCGTAAAGGCAGATTGCAATGGGATTGAAGGGGAAATGGAGAAATGGGCCTTCCATGCAGGCCCATAGAAATGCTGAGGAAAGGATGGCAGTGGGGGTTTTACAATGCTCTTCCTTCCACTGCTGTAGCATAGCAGCTCTGTGTGAGAGGATTATCCTGCTTTATAGCAGAAGAAACTGAGGCCACCAGAGCTGAAACAGGATTCACATGTAGGTCTTTTGCCCTCTCTGCACTGGATATCATGCTGGGAAAAACTTTCCCTCTCACACTGCCCAGCCCTTCAAAAGCTTGGCCACAGCCTCAGAACCTTAGTGACCAAGGTCATCCAGAAGCCTTAGGTATGTGCCCAGGGCATTTCTCTAGCTATAGTTTTAGGGTGGCTCCAGTCACCAGGGCTTTTAAAAACACTGAATGATGACCGAATTCCACACACTTGAATCTTTAGAAGACAAAAACAAACAACCCCATAATGCTCTGTTATGCCTGACTGACAAGCTCCACCAGCACTGATTGCTCAGTGTTTAGTCTACAAAAAGCAATACGGCTGTATGTGAGCATTTTGTAAATGAGCTGGCCCAACCATCCCACCAACCCTGAAAATGGCATTTACCTACTCAGATTTTCCAATTACTTCAGTATTAATGGTGTGTGCCCAGTGGAGTGTTTGGGGAAGGTTGGTGTTCTCCACAGAGGTTACTTGGCAGATGTGAACCCAAGTTGCTCTTCGAGGTAGGGAAAGGAGCTCTTTAAATGGGAGATGTGGGCACATGTGCGTGTGCACACACATACACACACACACACACACACACACACACAAGCATCGATTTTATTTGAAGGACAGGGGTACAGGGTGGTGTGTTTATTATAGTCATCATCTTTATAGCTCTCAACGACACCAAAAGCTTCTTAAAAAACACAGGGAAACTAATGCAGGATTTTAAAATAAAACTTTTTTTTATCATTTGTTTTTAATTGATCTTGGATAGTCACTAAGCGAAACTCTCCTATTGATCCTTCTGCCTTAGGTAGTGACCTTTCTAAACCCCTTTCTCCTTGTTTTTGCCCTGCTACTTGGGGAGTGCTGGAGGTCATAGCTAACATGTTAAAGTAAATCCAATTATTTTCATTTAAGTAGTATCATATTTCATAGCTGCTATGTAATATGTATATATTGTACAGAGAGGGTGAGGACAGAGGAGATTAATTATTTACCAGTTAGCTATTGGCAGTCACTCATCATGTCAAAAGGAGCCACAGCTGATAGAAATAGATTCGGAATTTTCTATTGGGTCATCTTCAGTGTATTCATTTATATTTATAAAGTTCCCCTCGTGCACTCCCCACTCACTCTGCTACATCCCAGACTTCCCCGGCTGTGGTTAATAGAGGAATGACCTGCTCAGACCAATCAGTATCAATCAGTGCCGCTGGGAGGATGGGCAGCTTCCCCTCCATCCTGGTGGGGAGGATCCTTCCTTTGTGCCCTTTCCCTGTCTTTCTGACCATCTGGAAAATTGGGAGGATTCTCCTCTTGGCCAGTGAGGCAGTCTAGTCTACTTTCCAGATGCCTCACTTCCCTTCTTTTCTCCAGCCCCCTCCCCAGCAGACTGGAGGCCTCCTCGGGGCAGGGACTCTTTGTGCTCTGGTGGGGTGTCTGTGGATGGGTATATTTGGAGAACTCGAGGATGACTTCGTTGTCCCTCCCAGAATAAGGCACTGCAGAAGAGTTAGCCACAGTCCAGGAGCATGAATGGAAGTGGAGCCTCCGTTGGGAAGGCCATGATTGGACACTTCCAATGTCAGTGTCATTTTTTCAAGACAGTTGGATACCTCTGAGTGCATTGGAGAAGAGAATTTATTCAATGGCCCCTGAGGGTTTGAGGGCATTTTTGTTTCCTTCTCACCAACTGGAGCAAGGCCAGTATGTTTTGTTTTGCTTTTTAATGAAGAATGAGAAGTTTCCATTTTCTCATGTGGATTTTCAGTTAAATGTTCTGATTTTGCAACAAATCAATTCAGGGCCGTCATCTCTCTGGTCAGATGACACTTGGGAAAATGTCTTAAGTCAGTCGACAATTTGTGTTTGTCCCTGAGTATTTTTGAGGAAGCAAAAGACAAACCAAAAGTTGAGTTTACTTCTGAAATAAGGAAGGCTAAAGGCAGCAGTGAGATTTCTGGGGAACCCACACCACCACTTTGTGCCCTCAGGTGCCTGGGATTGGTTTGTTCGGTTTTGTCAGTCTTTGTATCCCTAGTGTTTAGAACACAGTAGGAGCTTGTTAATTGACTGATTTCACCCCTTTACCTCAGTTTCCCCTCTTGTAAAATAATTGTATTGGACACAAAAGATTGCTCCTTTGCTGCGCTAGTCCTACTCATACTAATAATAAACAGCTGGCATTTATATATAATGCTTTCATGTTTCCAAAACATTTTCCAAATAGTCTCTCATTTATTTGATCCTTACAACAGCCCTGGGAGGGAGGTGCTATTATCCCCATTTTATGGGGGAGGGAACTGAGACTGAGAGAGCAAGTAACTTTTCCCACACTCACACAGCAAGGAAGTATCTGAGGCAGGATTTGAACTCAGGCCTTTCTGACTCCAAACACATGATCCCCTCTTGCCTCCAGGCGCCTCGCATTCCCAGCCATCTCCCACTTATATTCCGTGGCTTCAGGATTCCTGACCTGAGGTACTGAAGACATTTGTCTATACCATGGGGTACAAGGGGCTCTCCTTGGACAGCTAGCTACAGGCAGATTCCAGAATCCTCTGGGGTGTGTCCTTGCTGGGCCAACCTGGTCCTCCCACATCCAGCTTGTTTTCTGTCTGGCCTACACTTTTTGCCAGGAATGGTGAGTGATCAGAATTTCCTGAGTGACCCTCCCACCCTGTTTCGTGTGAGATGCATCCTCTTTGTTGGCTTGTCCTGGTATTTCCGACTCTGCTAATTGCATTATCACCTGATCCAGACTTAGAGGGGATGGAAATCAGGGCCTAGTCCGTTTGGCAGCTGGGAGTTTTCACTGATTTCAAACACTGTTACCCCAGCTCCTCCTTCTTCCCTTGTCCTCTGTTCAGTTTGCCAAAGAAAGACCGTGCCACATGGTTAAAGTCCTAATGTTCGGAGCATAGTATACGTCCAGGGCCTGCCTGGCCATCCGGTGGCCTGCCTACCCTCCTCAGCCCAGGGCCCACTTCTCTTTGTGGGGCATCTTCCCCACCAAAAGGGGATCATCAGCCCCCAGCCTTCCTGGGGCTGATGGGAGGAGAAGCTCTTTGCCCACCTTAGCCAGCTCTTAAGTGGGGTAGCTTCTCAAGAACTCTGGCTCATTGGTTCAGATGCCAAGGATGGAGGGGAGTTGCCTCTAAGAAAGCACTTTTGCTTAGGCAGTCAGGGTGGCAAGGGCTGATGTAACTTTAAGCTCAGATTCTGCTAGCAAGAATGCTCCCATTCCCCCAGGGACCAAATCTGGGTGGTGCACAGAGATAACAGATGTCAGTGGCCCATTTTACAGATGGGAGAACTGAGGTGCAGAGAGGCTAAGTGGCCCAGTTAGTAAATGCCTGAGGCAGGGCTGGAAATGCAGTCTCCTGGGCTCTCTCTGCTATACTACCAGGATGTTTGTGAGCAGACAGCATGCTTGAAAACTGAAGGAGCTCAGAGAGAAAGCTGACTCACAGTCCTCAAAAGGTCAGGGGCCAGTGCTGGGGTCCCTCCAGAGCCTCTTGGGGTGACATCTGGGAGAAACCTAGAAGGCTGGCAGGAAGGAGAGTAACAGTCACCCAGGTATGGAGCCAGGGCCCCCCCACACTGGACTGGACACCTACATATACTGCCCCACCCAGCACATCCTTCCAGCAGTTCACAAAGTCTCTGCCATGCTCTGAGTAAGGCCTGGAGTTGTGGCCTTGTGGAAAGCTCTTCGCAGAGGCCAAGATGTGAGCAGAGTTTGAAGGCAGGCTGGGATGAACAGAACAGGAATGAAGAGATGAGTGGAAAGCAGAGTGTCCGGCATACAGTAAGCACTCCATCAGTGCTTATTCCTGGCTTGCAGTAGGCACTCCATAAATGTTTATTCCATCTATCCCTCTAAAGAAAAAGGAATAGCTTGTAGCCTCAGAGAGCTGGGGATGGAAGGGTCCTCAGAGGACATGTGGGCTCTACCTGCCCTCACTTAATAGATGGGGAACTGGGACCCCAAAATTCAGTCATCATGGATTAAGCACCTACTGTCTGCTAGCAGCTATGCTAATCACTGAGGCAAAAGACTGTCATTGCCCCCTAGATGCTCACAGTGTAATGGGGGAGGTGGCGAGAAAGGCAGTGTTCACAAAGCAGGTTCTGGACAGGACAAGTGGGAGGCCATTAATGGAGAGAATGACTTGCCAAGGTCACTTCAGTAAGTCAGTTGGTCACTTAGCAAGCATTTATTAAGCACCCAACATATGCCAGGATTAGTTCTGGGAACACATAGAAAAAGGATGAAATAATTCTTCCCCTTGGGCAGCTTCTGTTCATTTGCGGGGAGGCTGTGTGGCCATATATAAATATGTTCCTAATCGGTTAAAGCTGCATAGAAGGTGGTGTAGGAGGGAGGGGCCTAGCAGGTGGGGCTGGGGGGAATCAGGAAAGGCTTCCTATGGGGGGTGGGATGCTTGAGACACATTCTAAAGGAAGAGAAGTTTCTCTGAGGTTCAGGTGAGAGGACTAAGCATGTTCCAGGCATGAGCACAGGGGGGATGGTCATCCCCATCCAAGGAGCAGAGAGAAGCCTGTCTTAGGACAGGAGGCAAGGAATGAGGATGGGAAGGCAGGCTGGAGCCAGACTGGGAAGCACTTTGAAAGCTAAATGGAGACACCTATGTGTGAAATGAGGGGCAGTGAGGAGCCAGGGCGTGTCTAGGTGACTGCTCAGATCTGCACTCACAGAAAATCGCTTTGGTGCCTGTGTAGGAAGGGATGGACTAGGAAGAGACTTGGGCAGGGAACTCAAGTCAGGAGGCTCGTCAGGGGCCACAAGGGACTAGGCTGAGGGCAGCTGGGGTTTGGGGGAGAATTTGTGGGACACAAATAGGAGAGCTGAGGAGGCAGAAGGAAGGAAGGTGAATTTGGCACCAGATTTACAAATAAAGGGGCCAGAAAGAGTGGGGTACCCTCAACAGCGTGAGGAGAGTGTGAAAAAGAGGCGTGTTTAGGGGAAAGAGAGTGAGCTCTCATTGGAAATGTTAGTTTTGGAATGGCTCTAGTGGCTGGTGACAGGAGCCTGGAAACACTCAGGAGAGAACTGAGGTTGTCTGTTAACTAGGAGAGTCAGCTGCATGAAGATGATCATTAAACTCATAGGAATTGATGAGGTTGCCACGAGAGAGTGTAGAAGGAGAAGAGAGAAAGGCCCCAGGCACTGCCTTGAGGGTCATCTGTAGTGAGGGGATGTCTGTGGCTGAAGAGCCAGCAAAGGAAGCTCAGTGATGGCCTGGTATAGAAGAGGAGAGCCATCCATGGTTAGATGGGTGGGTGGGTGAATGAGTAGGTGGGTAGATGAATGGTGGGTAGGTGGGTGGGTGGTGATGGATGTGTGGATGGGTGGATGGACAGAAGGACAGACGGACAGATGAATAGATGGATGGGTGAATGGATGAATAGTTAGATGGTAGGATGGATAAATGTTTAGTTAGATAGATGGTTAAATGGATAGATGGATGGATAGATGGGTGAATGGATGGATAGTTAGATTGTTGGATGGATAGATAGATGCTTGAATAGATGTGTGGATGGATGGATGAATAGTTAGATGGGTGGATGAAAAAGCATTCATTCAGTGCTTCCTATATTCTGAATATCATGATAAGCATCAAGGACACAGACACAATATCCTTACGGTCTGCTAGGGGAAAGCCCCAAGAAGGCCTGGAAAGAAGGGAGAGGGATGGGGGGACAGAGAGGGCCTGACTCTGGTCAGAAAAATGTGAAAACTCCCTTGTTACAGACTGGAGTCTCAGAGGCTGGGATTGAGAGAATCATGTTCAGCAGTCCCAGACAGGAGAGAGGAACCAGTCAGCAGGCCCTCTTCCCAGGCCGCCATCATAGTCTGCAGCCCAAGGTAGCCCCGAAGGGAGGGTGGTAAGGTCAGGTCATTAGTCACTTCATGGCCAAAGACTTTACCAATGTCCAGTAAAGCAGCCATGAGATTCTCAACCCTCGGAGCAGGTGGGAGTGATACTGTACATCATACACTCGCACACTGCTTGCTAGAAAGACTGGAATTTCAGAATACCTCAAAGGACCAAGCTGCATCAGTTGATAGTGGAATAAAAATTTTTATTTCAAAATAAAGTTATAATATCTGTTTATAATTATTCATATAGAAAGTGCATTTGCACTGATAGGAGAAATAAAATATTTATTATCAAATATTTTTCCTCGTCAATTGACATTCCTGGGGCTTCTGTTGAGGAGGTATCTTCCCCACCTACAAGGTGTTGCTACTTCACAGCTGTTAAAGGGATTCCTAAACCCTCATTTTACTTCCAAACTTTAGCAAAGACCCTGCCTCAAGTATTAAAATCAGTGAGAGAAGGAACATAACTTCTAAAGCACTGAGAAGCTTCTTCCTACCCTGGTGCATCCCCCATGGAGATGAGGGTTGCATCCAATCAGCAACATCAGAGTCACAACAGTGCTTGGTGGTCTCATTCTCTGGAATGTTCTAGAAAACAGAGTGACCTTGTGGGGTCTCTCAACCTAACAGAGGAACAGGTGCTGTGATGAGGCATCTGGGTGGCCCGACGGCTAGAGCCCTGGACCTTGGATCAGGAAGGTCAGAGGCTTGGCTTGGCCACAATGTCAGTAGACTGGTTGGGGTTCCTGCAGATGATGGACATAAATGTGGCTGAGCTGACCCTTTCTTGAGAAAGCCCTTATTTCTCTTTGGTGGTCAGAATTTTCTTTTCTGAATGCACACTGTCCATCTCCCTGAAAACCTATCTGTAAGCAGGATCAGAGTAAAGTTTCTCAGCCACATTAGTTAGCCATTGCCTTCCCTTCTCTCTTCTTGGACATTGGGACATTTGTCCCCAAACCCTACAGCATCAATCCAGTTGTTCATGACCCAAGGCTCAGCATCACAGCCCTGGAGTGGCCAATCATGGCTTCTCTTGGGTTCCCCCTTCCCACTGGCCCCTTTTTTCCCCTGAGCAGACCAGATGTCTTAGCATCATCCCATCACTGCCGATCCTCTTCATTGTCCTTGACCTTCCTCATCAGCTTCAGCTCCTTTACACAAGTGTTCACCACCAGGAGGAGACTCTGGATGGGTGGAGGCTCTGAAGGCAGTTCCAAAACTACTTGGGCAAGCTGACTGGTGCAACACTATGGGCACAGCAGCATTCAGAGCTTGGCAGCAGACTCCTGGCATTGGAGAGAGAGAAGAGAACCTTTGAACGCTTTTGATAGACTCACAGAGTGCCAAAGTTGGACTAACCCAAGGCCATCTGACCCAATACATCCCGACAAGGAAACCCCAATCCCACAGGACTGACTGGTGGACATCCAGTGGCCCTGGAAGATTCTTAGTAACTAGAAGACCATGCCCTCTCACCAGCTCCTCCCACTTTGGAGAAGGACCAGTGGCAAGGCCCTATCGAAATACCAGCTGCTAGCACTTCACTGCTGACCCAAGATCCCATGTATCTCAAGCTTTTCCAGCAGTGATAGTTCCATGACTGTAAAAGTCTGCTCACCCCTGCCATAGACACCGGCCCTGTCTCCCCTGTCGAAGGCAATGTATAGATTTGTAGTCTCAAGTTAACACTTTGTTCAGCCATTTTTCAGTCATGTCCAACTTTTTGTGGCCCCATTTGGGGTTTTCTTGGCAGAGATACTGGAGTGGTTTCCCACTTCCTTCCCCAGCTCATTTTCAGATGAGAAAACTGAGGCAAACAGGGTGAAGTGACTTCCCCAGGGTCACACAGCTAGGAATTGTCTGAGGTCAGATTTGAACTCAAGTCTTGCCAATTCTAGGCCTGGCACTCTTTCTCCTGAGTCATCAGCTGACCAAGCACCTTGACCTATATCTGAATATTGAAAATGGTCTCTACCTCCGGCTACCAGATGTAGACCTGGCTGAACCCCCAGACTCTCTGTGGAGTGGCCCACCTCTGCCATCACCAACAACATAAGGAACTGCCTAAAAAAAGAACCACCCCATCTGTGGCTGCCATGTGGGTCTCTGGCTCTTTCAGCCTTAATGTCCTTGTGGAAGCAGTCATTGATCAGCAGGATGGGAATGGCAGCCACAGCCCCCTCTGAGAGGTTTTAGGGATGTAGTGAGACAGGCTCGCTGTTAGTTATTATTGTTTGTTGTAGTGATACCTCCAGTGCCACTAGAATGAATGAAAAAGAACCTTTATTTAGGGAAGTGAGGCAGTCTCTGCCCTCAGGAAGCCTTGTTCCAGTAGGGAAAGACAGCTGATAATAATAGTATTAATAATAAGGATAATGACTAACGTTTCTATAGCACTTCTTGTGCTAAGCATTTTACAAATGTCATCTCGTTTGATCCTCACAACAGTCCTAGAGATGTGCTACTAATATCCCCATTTACAGATGAGGAAACTGAGGCAGAGGGTAAGGGACTTGCCCAGGGTCACACAGCTAGGAAGGGTCAGAGGCCAGACTTGAACTCAGGTCTTCCTGGCCCCAGCCTACCACTCTGCACTGTGGCATCACTAAGGGAATGCTGGCTAGGGAGAGGTGTTTTGTGAATGGATTCAGCCAACTCTGGGCCAGTGAGTTTCACTGGGACTCTTAGGAAGATTCTAAAATGTATTAGCGGCAAGATGGTTGGCAGATCTGCCAAGAGCCAGCAGGGCCGGCTGGAGGATGGGCCGGGCCCAACTCACCTCACATCCTTTCTGGATGCAGACTAAGCTGGCAGATCATGGCAGTGCTCATCCCCATTTCAGCAGCATGGGCTTAGTCTCTTATGCTTCTGGACGAATAAGAGATGTGGGTCCAATGAGAGGGCCATGAAACGGATTCACACAGGCAGACCCAGAGTCCTGGATGGTCCGGGCTCATGCTGGACTTTGCCCAGAGATTGTCCCCCAGGGTTTGACCTTGGAGAAAGGTGGCAGATGGAGGGCTGCAACTGGTCCAGGTTTCAGATAATCTGGGAAGGATTGCTCCAAATGTACTGATGGCCAAGTCAGGATCCAGAACCATCTTGATGGACTCAAGAACTGGGCCCAAGAGATTGGCACACACCCGTGTACTATGGCCACACACATGATGCTTGAGGGAATATATCCATAAATACACATATACATGTGTTGTGCACATGCACACATTGTGTTCCCAAAGTTTCTATATCTTTATTTTAATAGGAATGAATGTGTCAAGTCTTATCTGGGCTCCAGAAATAGACTTTTCGGGCATAAGATGGGGGAGGCATGGTTTCAGAGCAGTTTGGCTACAACAGTTTAGGGGTTTCATGAGCTGCCCATTTCTACCCTTTGATATGACCCTCCCCCCCAAATTTAAAGTGCTCTTGGCCTCCATGGAGAGGTATAGCTTCCAGACGAGGGAGTGAAAAGCCCCTCTGGACTCAGCTCTGGTGGGATCATATCAGGAATATATTGGGTCAGGCCTCCTGGCATGTACCGTGGGTGCAAAGAGAAGCATCCAATGGCCCCTCCATTTCACTAGCTGACATTCTCCTGGGGGTGCTGCATATTCACAATTAATCTTCATATATAGGGTACACAACAGTGATGGGGGGATCAGGAAAAGACTCCCTCCTGAAGGATGAGAGGCAGTGGCTTCACAGATCACGTGCACGGGGGAACGCCTTCTAGGAAGGGATGAACCTGCCCAGCGGTGGGGGAGAGCAGTGGGTGAGCCAGGTTTGTCTGGGATGTGCAGGCTGTGAAGGATTGGGCTGGAGAGAAAGGAGGTATCTGCAGTGAATCCCAAAGGTGCTGGGGGACCTTCTCCTTTCTCCTCTTCTCCCTCCCCTCTCTCCTCCTTTTCCTTTTTTCTTCCCTCTTCCCCTCCCTCCCTCCCTTCTTCCCTGACCTGTGACCCAACCTGCATCCCAGCACTTAGTACAGCTGATCTGAAAGTCTACAGGGTACCACTGACTTGTCCAAAAGCCAGAGTGAATTGAGTTAGGGGTAGGAAGCATATGGCAACCAGTGGGTTAGAAACTTCACACACAGCCCAGATTTTTGCTTCCACATTAGTGTATAAATCCACTCAGAGCTGGTTTCAAACTTGCAGCATCCATTACCTTTAATTACTTCTCCCATGGCTTTAAGTAGAAGATGGCTCTGAATATGGCTGGCTCCTGTTACCACTAATTGCTTTCCCTAGTGTGACCAAGAGAGCAGGCCCCTAACGAGGCTGTTGATGTTGAAGGGGGCGGTTCTGGGGGGGATGGGATCCTACTACAGGAAGGGACCAAGAGACCAGTTGCAAGGGTTACTGAACATCCTGCCATGTGTAGTCGTGGCACTCATGGTCCTACTTGACATTTGGAATAAGTGAAGGGTTAGCATGCCCACCTCAATTGGCAGCATCCTGCACAGGCTCTCTGGCGAGTTCACAGGCCTAGGGAATCCCTTCTTCTCCCCATTTGCAGGTCAGCACTCACTCCAAAGCTTAGAATTTTAGAGAATTGCCCAGTGTACCCAGGCCTGTTCAGTGACTTGCCCAGAGTCTCATGGTCAGGGGGCTTGTTCAAGAGGGGCTTGAATCCCGAGCTTCCTGACCTCCCAGCCTGAGTTCTATCCATGCAACGCCACTGCCACCTCTGAATAGTATCACCCTTGTTTGATATATGAGCAACTGGTCAACCAGTAAGCATTTATAAAGCTCCTAGGTGTGTGCTCCAGGCATTCTGGGGATACAGCGAATGGAGCAGTGTCTTTGTTTAATGGATTAAGCCCCCATCCCCTTTATTTTAGACTGACCTGAAAAACCCCAAATAAAATGGACATTTCTATATGCAGAGTAAAACAGAAGAAGCAAATTGCAAATGAGACTCATACCCTCTTCTGAATGGCTTACTTTTCAAGTACATCTTCCATTCAACATATATCTTCAAAGCTACCTCCTGACCTTTCTTCTGACTTTTGTGGGCATTTATTTTCTTTGCAAAAGTTGGTTTTGATAACTAACCTTATTGTTAACTTCCCCTCCTCCCCAAAATACCATTGGAGCAAAGATACCAAGACAAGCAAGGTGTCCCATACTCCAGAGGGCAGGCCAGTTCCAACACCTTCTCTCCCTGCCCTTCTTGGCCTGGGAAAGGGTTCCTGGATTCACGGTCAGAGACTGGATTAGACACTAACAATATTTTTAGGAAAAAGGCTGAGACTCTCTGACTCCTGCAGGGACCAGCTACATCGTACTCCGAGGCCCCAAGGCCGAAGCAGCACTCTACAGTAATTAAGGAATGCTGCAGTCATGAGAATCAGGCACATAGTCCACATCTGGGCATGTGTATGAGGGTTCATGTGTGGGTCTGACTTTTAAAGCAGCAGAGGTTGGCACTGCCCTCAAACACTAGTGCCAATTCCACCTAATGCCAGGCAGCCTCTTCTTAAAGGTCCAGCCACTTGGAAGTGGTTTAATCATCCTGTTGGGCACTGCCTCTTAGAGCCACTTCAGCTAATCCATGTGTGTGCTCCCTTCAGGGTGAAATAGAGTTTTCAGATACATTTCTAGAGCGAGTTAAACAGTTCTAGAGTGAGTTAAACAGTTAGTCCACCTGGCGTTCCTGACAGCCTCCACTCTTGTATGGCCGTGGTCACTGCACATGATGGTTTCCTATGAAAAGGTGACCGTGTTGCCAAACAGACTTGCTCAGTGCCATGCTCTTCTAGAGAGTGTGATTGTGTTATTGTATACCCTTTTCCACACAAGGAGGGAGGCACTCCAGAACTCTTCCACTGCTCTCCCGAGTAGCCTGATGACTGGGCTGTCCAGTTATGGCATTGGACACCTTCCATCAGTGCCTGTCCCCATTCCACACTCTCTTTCCGTTTGCACACAGACTCCTCATTTTATTCCTACAGATTCTGTGAAGTTTCAGATCTCCCTTCTGCTGGGTCTAACCTGCCTCCTTCTCTCCCTCTGCCAAGAGAAACACAAACAAAACTGGCGGGCAGTGGGAGCGAGAAAGGACGCGAGCAAGTTGGCCTCTATTTCTGGCAAATGGGGACACGACTCTCTCATTGTTACTGTTTCGGAAGGCAGCTGATTTTTCTCCAGGACAGAAATTCCCCAAAATCTCTGAGTGCAGGAAGTTGGGAGCCACCTTGCTCACCCCACAATAAACACAAGACTCATCATAAGTAACAATTTGATTTCAAATGAACTTTTCAGAGGAAAAGCATGGTAAACAATATCTGTTTGCCTAAGGAGACCCTCGTAGCAATCAGCCCCTCACACAACTGCATGTGCTAATGAACCCCGCTCTGTAATGTGCTTTCACCAGTTAAATTGATTCATGAATTTTGAAGAGAACATTATCTAATGAATTTTCTTTGAATAGAAAGCAATTAAAAGGACAAATCAGTCTGATTAACCCCCCAGTCACCCTCCTGCCACAAATGGTGTACAGTTTGAAATTATATCATAAAAACTAGAGCACGCTCCCTGTCTGGTGCCCTCTCCTCATCCATGTAAATGGGTGAACAACAAAGTTAATTTCTTCGATGACCCTGTTCTCATATCACCTGGATTATGCTTAATGTTATCATAAAGACTAAACAGATTTTTTTCCAGGGAAGGGATTAGTGTTCTCTTCAGTGAAGAAGTGATTTTTATTACTTAACGCACATACAGTGGGGTCTTTCCCTTTCAGAACACAGCCCTCCTCTTTGTGAGTTTGGTACCAAGTGAAATATTGCTGGCATCACAGCCACGTCCATGGAGCCACATCTGTTGTTGCCATCTTCCTTGGAAAACCTGGGCCTCCCTGGCTCTGTGGTCCCCAACCTCAGGGCAAGGCAGCTGGCATCCTCACCGGCCACCCGAAAGCCCCACGTCATGCTCTGAGAAGGACAGTGGTGGCTGGGTGGCAGTCTTTCTTCCGTGAACTCAGTACCTACTGAGGGGAAATCTAAAACCTTGGGGGGGTGGGGATTGTTCTTATACATTCATGTATTCACTGCTTCTGCCAGGTGAAGAGCAAATGCAGTTTAGTGTGCTTAGTCAATTAAAATGGGAATTAAGTTATTTTATTTTGGCAGGCCTGTTCATTAAAGATGCCCGTAGCCGAGGTCATGGCCAGCCTCCATATTTTTAGAGTGCCTTTGTTCTGAGCAGTTGTTCGGGGTGAGTGGGGGGTGGAAGAATCTTCATTCTTCTGCAGACAGGGGATAATGCTGACCCCTCTGCCCTGGGGCTTCTACCCCTCTGTGTTCCAGCTGAAATTTGAAATTAACTGATAATACAGAAGATTCAGAAGTGGATACAAGCAACTAGTTCTTTCTCTGCCTGTTCATTGGGCGTTGCACTAATTTACCCATGCCCACCTAACAGTGAAGCCTGCTCTGAGACCATACATGGTTCAAGGAAGGGCTTAGAGAGAAGAAAGGAAGCCTCTCTTCATCTGCTCCAGACAGCCACAGTGAACATGGGGTTCTACCTGGGAATCCTCATTCTTCCTGCCTCTCCTGGTGACATGATGGCAGGCGGGCCATGGTGAAGCTGAGAGCATTGGCAGCTATTTATAATGTTGTCACTGGAGCCTGTGGACAGCATAGCATCATTCTCTGTCTTTCTCTTTCAGACTCTTTCAGAAGACGGGTATTGTGGAAGCTGATGACGGCTGTGAAATTGGGAGACACCATTTCCTACCAGCAGCTCGGGGCCCTGGTGGGGAAGAGTGGAGCAGCCAGAGCCGTCGGGGGCGCGATGAGGGACAACCCAGTAAGGATGTTTCCACTTCCAGATGATGGCACTGGGAGGGGGCGCAGGGACTTGCCAGGACTTTGTCCTCAGCATTCATCCATCCAACACTTTCCTGGGATTTCTCTTTTGCCCTGGGTGGTCAGTTCAGAAAGGGGCCTGTCCATCCATCTGTTCATCTCCCATAGGAGCTGTGCCCTGGCTGCTGGCTCTCTGGGATGCCTCCTCTCACAGGCAGGGTGAGGACTGTCTCTTAGTCCTCCCCTCCAATCAGGCAGTCCCCCCGACCAATCAGACAATCAGCCTGTCTTTATTAGGCACTGACTGTGTGCCATGTACTGGGAATACAAAAAAAATTAATTATTAGCCAGCATTTCTATAGCGCTTTCCACTTAGCAGAGCACTAGACATGTTCTCTCGTTTTTCCTCATCCCATCCTGGGAGGTAAGTACTTCTCTCCATCCCATTTTATAGATGAAGAGACTGAGGCACAGATAAGTGACTTGTCTGAGGCAGGAATTAAATTCAGAGCTTCCAGACACCAAGCCAGTGCCCTCTCCATCCCTGTACCACTCAGCCCCACCAACAGTGAGTTTGCATTTGAATGGGGGAATCAGCAGGTACATGCAAAAATATATCCTGCAGAAAAATAGTCAGTAAATTCAGATGAATAAAGAGTTCATGAATATAGATGCATATATATGCACATATCCCCCAGCTACCTTGTGTGTGTATATACACACACACACGTAGTTAAATATATGTGTGTGTATACGTATGTATGTATATGCACTCCAACATATTCATATACGTATCTGTACAGATAGATGTATGTTTATGAATGCTATGTAGACCAGGTCAGGGCTGGACCCAATGAGAGCCTTTTTCCAGTTGACTGGTAAGTGGGTTATTCTAAGCCAGAGAACTTCCTATGGACCTGAGTACTAAAGATGGGGGCTATAGCAGATGCCAAGTGCCACTTGCCTGTCTCAAGGGCTATCTCTTTCATTATGGTTTCCCTTGGCAGTGGAGTGGGGAACATTTCTCAAATTAGAAGCCCTCCCTTATTTTCAGATTCTTTGCTTTTGATTTGAGTGAGGTGGGAAGTCACCTGATGGGCATGCCTGGGGGCATCCTGAGCTGGGTTGGTGGTGGCACACACAAAACTGGCCATGGGTTTTCTCCTTCCTCCACCCTGTGCATACTGATGGCTGGCTGTCCCTGACTAGAAAGGACAGATAAACTTAACACCCACATAGAGCATATGGGTGAGTCTGAGATCACAAATAAATCTGGGGTGGGTCAGGGAGGAGGTGGGAACAGCGAGGCAACCGTGCCCATGGGAAGACTAGCTTTTTGGTGCACAAAAGGACTGTGCCTGTGTACTCATGTGGCATGTGCACAGGTCCCAGCTATAGCCTTGAGAATGTGAGGCTTTTGTGTCCATCCCACTCCCATTGGGCAGTGAGGAGACCCCATCATATCATGAAGGTGGTTTCCGAAAGCTAAACAAAACTCTCTAGAACAGGATGAAACTGCACCATCATTTCAGGGAGAGCAAACACCTTGCTCCTGTGATGGGAAGGGAAATCACTGAAATCAGAGACCTTTAAAAAAAGAGAAAGAGACTGCTATGTCTGCTCTCTGTGTTCAGAGCTGTTGTTCCTTCCTTCTCGTGATGGAGAAAGCTGCTAGCTGCAGCTGCTCAGAGTGCCTGACTCCCATGCACCCATTTCTGGGAGACAGCAGTTACATTGCCGTCTTCACAGAAAGACCTTATGATCCTTTGAGTGGCTGCTCCTGGAGGGGTGCATTGCCTTCATGGACCCCCTCATCTAGCAGAGGATTTTCTGCCACAGTAGAATATCCCGTGTTATCAAATACACTCTGCGCTGTTGACAAACCATTGCACATAGCCCCTCATCTTCTGGGTTGCTGTGAAGATGTCTGCCATGGCACACAAGCCTGTTGTAGCTGGGTTCCTGCAGCCATGGCCAGCTCCAGCTGCTATCACACCAAGATATCAGCCATATTCACATATCATTCCGAATCTAAATGGTAACAGCTCCATTCAGTAAACGTTAGGGTGGCACAGGCCTATTGATTCCAGAAGATCTGGGGGTGAGGGCCAGGTCACGGTCAGATGCGCAGGTCCCTTGCAAAGAGGCATGTGCTTAGGGGCACAAGAACACAAGAAAATGTGAGGCTGGAGAGAGGTGCCGAAGGCTTCTTGCAGGAGGTGGTGGGTGAGCCAGTTCTTGAAGGAAGGCATGATCTAACAGAGAGCCAGGGATAGGTGCCTCCCAGGCTAGGTGCTCATATCTTGGTGAGGGGGGCCTTTCTTTCATCCCCTTAGAGTCTGTCTTTTCCCATGTGCAAAGGGCAGCCAGGGTGGGGGTCCCTGCAAGGTTCCCTTTTTAGTTGGGCCCCTTCACATAATTTATACAGTGCCCTTCAACTTTATGAGAAGGTGGAGAAGGTGCTGGCAGCCACTGAGGATATGCCGTGGATGGCTCACCTTTTGCAAAGAGTAGTTTACTGTGATGGAGATTGGTTGTGATACCCATGGACCTCCAAGGGTACCCATAAAGTTCAATTAAAAATCTCATTAGAATAGGAAAGGACCAGAAGGGGGTGTCCAGGGCCCTCCTGGGAGATGGGGAACATTGGGCCATCACTCAAGGATGGTGTCCTCAGTGGCCCCACTCCTGTCAGCGCAGGTGCCTGGGAGCTTTGTCCACTTACGTCTGCTTCTGTTACTGTCCAGCTACACAGAGCCCAAGTGTTGATTGCACGTAAGCTGAGGGCATATTTGGGCAGCACACTGAGCACATCAAGCAGAGGAATGGTGCATTCCAGAGAAGGGCTGAGCGGGACACCTGAAGGAGGGCTCTCAGAACAGGGCTGCTTGACGTCCTTAGGTGACTGTCAGCAAAGTCGAGCCTGTGCTGGTACCTTTTACAGTTTTTGGTGCTTCCTTGCCCATGTCTCCAAGGACAGGAGTTTTCAGAGGTGGGAGAAGCAGCAGGTCTGGACTGATTTTTTTGGAGTGGCTGTTTTTATCACTTCCCTTCTGGACTTGGTGGTCCATTTTGGACCGTTGGCACTCTGTCGTCCCTGCATCCCACCGAGAAGCCTGAACAAGAAGAGAGCCTCACTCTTACCCTCTAATCCTGCAGCTTCATCCTCGGCCAGAGTTGGCACAGAGCACTTGGGAGATGAGCAATACATTGGTTGCAAGGCTTCTCCCTACTTTTTTCTAAAGACGCATTCTCCAGGAATGGGTTTATTCACGACTCGTCATGAGCGCTAATGACTTCACGGGCTTGTTCCATTTGACTTCTGGGTGGCAGCGGCCACTGATAAAGATTTAGCATTGTGTTCTGGGTGTCAGGCTGTCAGTTCTGCTGAGCCATTTGACCGGAAGAAAAAACGCCCAGGGAGTTATTGATTACTGTGTCTCAGTGTCACTTGTTCACCAGGATTTAGGTATTGATGAGACCACAAGTGAAAACAAGCTTCTTCCCTTGTGGGCTGCTACCCAGAAGAAGGAATGCAAAATTGGAGAAAAATATTCACCTGGTACCAGAATCAGAGGGATTCCATTATTGATTGAAAGGTCCCTTCGTATTATTTTTGTTAGAGACAAATCTATAGATTTGGTAGTTTTATCGCATTTGGAAACAGAGCTATGTAAGGAATGGATCTGTACACTGGGTGCAGGATTTCAGTGGGGTCACGAATAGGAGCTTCTTGGGTATTGATAAAAATTGCACATTGATGCAGGGCTGGCTCTAAAGGAAAGGATGGGAGGCGTCCTTTGAAAATGTCCTCAGGACCCCCATCAGCTTCAGCAGATTGATGATAGACTTAGCCCAAAGAGAAGCAGCAGGGATCCATGCTTCCATGATGCAGATGCTGAGAGTTTGGGAAGGTTCAGGCCTTCCCTTGCTGGGGAGAGAAGGCAGCCAGAGTACGCTGTTGTGCCCAGCTTCCATGTCAGTAATGGGTTTGCTGATGCCTGGCTGGAGTAGGGTGGGGGAGGACTCACTTTAGGTTTTAAGAGCAGCTGCCTAAAGCAAGTCAGAGAAAAGAGAATCGAGGCCATTCCCCCATTTTGTACCTAATTCTGTGAAAGTCAGATAAGATGTGTATCGTTGGCTCCCATCCATACTGCCCAGTCCTATAACCCACCATGGCAGCTGCCATGTTTTGACTTCTATATTTGATGAGGGGGCACTAGAGTGAATATTGCTTAGTCCCTAAAGGTGTAGTGCTCATTTTCCCATGATGAACATTTCAGAAATGACAGCGATCACCACTGAAAATGAGAAAAATCTGCATTTCTTGGGATATGAGAACTTTTCACACAAAACTTTGGGAAAGTTTCTTTTTACTTAAAGAGAGTTTTATTAGTGGTCTACAAATTAGAGAAGAAGATGCTGCGTGAGTTGAGCTCTGTTAGGCTGCACATCTGTGTCAAGGACGCTGTTTGGACAGTTTTGTGGGCTGTGTGTGGTAAGCTGGCTTTGAGATCTCAAGGACAGGCAAGAAGTCACTTAGCCCTTCTCTTCTTCAGTTTCCTCATCTAGAAAATTAAGGCATTGCATTAGATGGCCTCTTCCACCTGCAGAGTCTAAGTCCTCTGATCTTTGAAATGGCACCAAATTCTCTTGTGCTAAGACCCTGATGCCCCTAACTAACTGTCCCCATTCCCAGAGCTTGCCATCTCACAGTCCTATGAGTAAGAAATGTTCCCTCCACAGAGTCCTGTAAACTGCTGTTCCCTCTTGTCAGGGCCAACATTAGCCTGTCCTCATCCCTTCAGCCCTATCATGCTTAGCATGGCACCTGGTATACTGAAGGCACTTAATAGTCAACCATTTCTGGAGTGCTATGCACATGTGACCTTATTTGAGTCTCACAATAACCCTGTTATTATTATGCCCATTTTACAGATGAGGAAACTGAGACTGAGATTAAGAGACTTGCCTGGGATTAGGCAGAATTTGAACCCAGGACTTCCAGACTCCAGATGAAGTCCTTTATTTGTCACATTCCTTAGGCACCACCAAGTCGTCATGAAGGTGTTTTCATTCATTCATAGCAGAGCATTCAGTATAGTAATGGGGCTCCAGGCCAGTCCATTGCTGATTAGCATGAGTCAAGAGGAAAAATGATGATAAGAGAGAAATAGGGAGAAGAGATGGGGCGGGGCACCATGGGCCACAAGGTCCACCTGAGAGTTTGCGCCCTCAGCCCATGCCCAGTCAGAGCAGCCAACATTCTCACAGTCCTTGAATGAATGGTGGCCCACCTTGAGTCCATCTCTCTATGGGGATCCATCGGAGCTTTTGTTTTCCTTTCCTTGATTCGGCATAGGTTATGGAACCCTAAATAACTCTACTGGAGAACTTCCTTATTTATAAAACTCAGGGTTTCCTCATTGTCAAGAGGAGAGTTGGAACCCTGAGATTCCTTCCAGTCCTTTATGGTCTGAGAGAACACAGAGCTGAAGCTGCCCACCATGTTGTCCCACGTTTGGATTCATGCCAAACTCCCTACAAGGCTCAGGCTGTGCTGGTGAGCTCTTCACAAGTATTTCATGATTCTAGATTTTCTCTGCTGTGTGGAGGGGTCCAGTGAGGAGACCACACCCCACTGGCTGGCTCAGAGCTGGGTCATTGCTCTCCCCTGGCCTTCTTACTGACCAAGACCTCTCCCGCCTGCCTTGTCAATTATAGATTTAGAACAGAGAGGGAGAGACTTAGACAAAGACCTCTGGTTCTTCTCCTTGATTTTATAAATAAGAAATGATTGTGGCTATCTCAGGGTCATCAAGATAGGAGGTATGGCATCAGTAGCTACAGAATGAGCCCTGAGCACTACCTCTTAGCCTTCCTAAAGGAATCACATGAGGCTTTTTCCTATCAGTGGCACAGGGTTTTCCTTATGAAGTTTGGGTTCTTCAAAAAACCAAGATGAGGCTCCCCTTGCTCTCCCTCCTCCCATTTAAGCCTCTTCTCAGAGGAAGAGAAGGCACCTGGCCAGGGAGGGGGGACAGTCAGAGGAACTCAGGTCTAGTCCTGAGGTAACCCTGAGTCCCTGGGTGACCGGACACATCCCCTGACTCACCTATGGAATGACGTAATACTCTGGATCCTCTGTGGTCTCCGAGGTTTACAAAACCCTTTACAGATGTTAACACACACTGAACTGAAAAGTCAGGTTTGGGGGAAGTATGGGAGGGGATCCACAGTCCAGGCTTTGGCTCTTACTGAGCCCAGGGAAGCCAAAAGGGAGCCCTCCTTCGTGAAAGCTGACTTGAGGGTCTCTGTCCCCTTGTCTGCCCGGATGTCCAGAAGCCCCTGGGAATGGTGGCATGACCTGGGATAGCAGACCTCCCCAGGAGGGGCTCCTGAAGGTGAAAGGGATAGGAGAGAGGATGCAGATCTATCTAGGCCACTGATCTTCACCTAGGCTAATACTGGGCATACCCCTCTCTCTCTCTCTGGACCTCCTCAGTGCCCATGCTCGTGGCTTGCAAACATCATCAATGTGCCTAGAATATCTACCATGCAGGGCCTCAGTGTTCCATAATCGTACTCAGCCCTCCTGGCTCTCTCAGCTGCAGTCCCAGGCCTCCTCTGTGACACCCTCTCCTCCCCCAGTCAGTGACCTGTCTCCCTCTCTCTCCCAGGTCCCAATCATTGTTCCATGCCACCGAGTGATCTGTAGCAGCGGGAAAATTGGCAACTACTCGGGAGGAGTTGACGTGAAGGAGTGGCTCCTGAGCCATGAGAAGCGCTTGAAAGGAAAGTGGGCTGCATAAGACTGCCCACCACCAGTGCTGGTCCAACACAGATCATGACACCCATTGCCAGATCACAACACATGCAACCAAATCATGATGCCCGCAGCCAAAGGCAGAGCTTAGCATGGGGGTGAGGGGTGGGGGATAAATGTTTGAGGGTCATGCAGATAGCATGCAGCATCCATGCCAGTATGGGGTGGCACTCTGGGTTAAACAAGCAGGGGTCTCCCAGGGGACCCCACCACTGCCCTTACTCTGGCAGAGTGAGTCTAGCAGCTGGTGCCTGGCATCACCACCTGTATTTCGTTCCCATCTCCAGCTCTGTTTTTGTTCTACTTTTAATGCCCATTAAAAGAAGGATAAGGGAGGAAGAGGGGCCCAGAGTGAGGGATGCCCCAGCCCCTTGAAGGAAGCATCTGACTCACCAAGGGGGCAGCTGGGAGCCAAAGAACCGACAGAAGCTGCCAGATGCTCCCCCTCGTGTTTGTGTGGGCTGGAAAGCTATCCCTCTGCCAAAAGCGCAGCCCAAGATCCCCTGCTTTCTTTGAGGTCTGAACTGTGGAGACGGTGTTTTCCATTAACAACTCTCAGTGCCACCCCTTCCTTTGCCATCGTTCAGAAGGAAATGGCCAGTGAATCACCCCTCCACAGCTCAGCTTTTCCCATTCCCAGAGATGCTGAAATAATAGTGACCAAAACCAGGCCTGGAAGCTCTCCTGTGTGAGTGATGGGGCAGGGAGGGCTAGATGCTACCTGCTTGCTTCTGCTGATATCTGTTGCATTTGAGGTATTCAGGGTTCAACTTTTTGCAAAATATAAAGCTTTACAGCAAAGTCTGCATGGTCTCTTTGATTTGGTTACCAGTCTGCCTCACTGTAGGCAGCAGGTCAGGGAAACAGGCAGCTCTCTAGGCTCCCCCCTAGACTGCCCCGGGCCCCTGGACAGCCTACCTTCTGAGTGGGTGAAGCTGGCGCCACCATTCTTGGCCTGGGAGTGGCAAAGCAAGTACAGAGAGGCAGGGCTTTCCCAAAGGGGAGCCATCTCCAGAACTTGCTCCCAGCCACCCTCCATTAACATGCTATCACTTTAACTTTGTGAAAGTGCAAGGGCTCTGTGTACCTGCACTTGTGCCTGCCAATAAAATCACCCCAGAAAGAGGTGGAGAAAACAAGATGTGCACTGCTGGGCCCCCTCCAGCTGCAACTTTGGTCAAGGTTTCTGGAGACCTTGTGGACCACAACTCAGACCTCAGGGAGCTGGTTTGTGGCCCCAGAACCCCATGACACCGAGTCTTGGTAGTTCTGTTTTTGCCAGGTGGCAATACCAGCCAGAGTGCTGGCACTCCAGGGGTGTGCTTTTACAATCCCTTGTGTGGCATGGGCATACCCCTCTCTCTCTCTCTGGACCTCCTCAGTGCCCATGCTCATGGCTTGCAGACGTCATCAGTGTGCCTAGAATATCTACCATGCAGGGCCTCAGTGTGCCATAATCGTACTCAGCACTCCTGGCTCTCTCAGCTGAAGCCCTAGGCCTCCTCTGTGACACCCCTTCTCCCCCAGGCAGTGACCCATCTCCCTCTCTCTCCCAGGTCCCAGTCATTGTTCCATGCCACTGAGTGATCTGTAGCAGCAGGAAAATTGGCAACTACTCAGGAGGAGTGGATGTGAAGGAGTGGCTCCTGGGCCAGTGCCACTTGCCTCACCCTCCTACCGAACGCTGCCCCCTTCATCCAGGATGCTCACTCCCCTCCCCAAATACAGCACCAGCCTTCTTGCATCACCTCCTGTGCTCAGCCTCTGTGATCTGATCCCTCTGCCATTCCCAGGCCAGCTCCCTGGAAGGGCTCAGGCTGGGCAGCTGGGTTTGTTGACAGAGAGCTCACGGGGTGGGGGTGGAGAAGGATGCCTGCGCTCTGCCCATGAGAAGCCAGAGAGCTGAGCCAGCGGGCAGCCTCTGCTTCTCTAGAGGGGTGGGCATTTCTACCTCTCTGAAGGGGTCTGGGCTGCCCTCTGGATCTCCTATACAGGACAAGAACACCCCCTAGGTCTGGTGAGGAAAGACTGGAGAACAGAAGAGGAGCCCCTGAGGGCAGCTGCCTGAGACTCAATCTGGGGGTAGGAGGGCAGTTTGCAGAGCCTAGGTCCTTTGTCAGCTTCAAACCCAGCTGTCTCTTCTCTGGCCCTGTACTTTCCAATAGAGGGCACTGTAGTGAAGAAGAATTGCATGGCTGGACTGCCTCCACAAAATGTGGAGAAGACCCTCACCACTTTTCTCCCTCCCCTTTAAAAGTGAATTTGAAAATGAGTGACACCCTCACAAACCTCCAAACTGCCTTGTTTACAGCATTTCAGATAGTCTCAGGAACATAATAGAACAGGGCTTGGGTCCCATGAATGGGCCAAAAAATGACCTGCCATCTTCCCAGCCTGATGAAAAATGGTGCTTGGAGGTCAGGGACTTCAGAAATCGCTCACCATGCACTCCAGGGTGAATGCTAAGAAAGGAGGGGTCAGCCACCCCAAACCTCAGTGTTCTCCAAAATAGACACAAGTCTGCAGGCAGGGTCTCCCTGGGTGCAGGAGCCAATAGGAATGAGTGGGATGGAGCAGGAATGAGCCAAGATGCCGTGCCTCCTAGGTGAGGTTCAGTCACTAGAAGCATGATCCGGCTGAATATGGATTGAATGAACAAATGTCCTAGGCTCCCTGATATAAACCTTAGAAGGACATTAGAGGTCTTTAAGTTCACTCCCCTCTTATTTTATGGAAAAGGAAAATGTGCCAAAGAGGTAAGAAGGCAGGTCCTCTGGCTCCATGTCTCCTCCTATGATATTCCAGTGCCTGCACTCTACTCTGTTAGAAGGCCATTGACCACTGTTGGTCAGTCCTGGGTTGCATGATGACAGCTCCATACCTGTCACACATGTAACACAGAGCTGAGCCGCATGTGCTGGGTCCCGGGGCCAAAATAATCTCACTGACAAAACAACCTTGACCCTTGCTGTTGTGGCCCCTATGGGCCCTATTTTCTCAGGGTTTCCCCCACCCGGTCCCAGCCACAACTGTCTGGAGAAGACCCTTCTGGCCAGTGGGTGGAAGAGAGAGCATCCAGAAGCACTTGAGGAGGAGACACAAGGGTCTGCTTCCACCTGCAGAGGAGAAGCAGAGAGGATGGTGTCTGGGGGTTGGGTTCCACTGACCGATCAGGTTTCTTCCCCTTCACCTTGGAGTTCTGTGAACTGCTGACATCGAGTCGCCAGGCAGCTTGCGCAGTGGCGTCTCATACCAGCCCATGCCATGTTTGCCCCCTTCCCAGACTAAGTAACGAAAGATGCAGAAATCCTATTTGTATTGGCGGCACTACGTTTGCAATGAAATGGATGCCCTTGACCATGAAGAAGGCTGAGATTGCAGTGGGCCACATGGAAACAAAAGCTTTCCAATAAAATTGCACCTGAAAGGGAGGTGAGTCTCCAGAAGTGGTGGGAACCCAACAGTGTGCAGCAATGCAGTGAGGCTTGTGTGAGAGCAAGCAGATTCACCCAAAATTAGGGGACCATGGAGGAGGCTTTCCATTGAAGCAACAGCAATTACAATAATGAAGGGAGGATATGGGGAGAGAAAGACCAAGACCTGTACAATGGCGGGGAGAGGGGGAGAAAGAGGGGATTTAAGGTGAGTGTAGATATACTTTAGGGATCCAGGAAAGGCAATCTGTGCTTTCTTCAAATGTTTCAAGGATGCCCTGCCTCTTAGGTGGAGTTCAGTCACTGGTGGCATGATCCAGGTGAAGGGCAGGCTTATAATCATGGTCAGAAGATGGGGCCCATCATCCCTGCTGCTTTTGCATTTTTCTACTTTCATGGAATGGCAGAAAGATGGAGCGTCAGAATTGGGGTAAAGGGGATCTGGATTCAAATCTAACCCCACACACTTACTGGCTGTGATACCCCAAGGCTGAAAAGATTAAATGATTGACTCAGTTTCCCCATCTGTAAATGAGAATTGTAGCACCTTGCTCACAGGATTTCTGGGAGATTCAAAGGAGATAATTTGATAAAGTGCTTCCCAAGCCTTCAATTGCTATTTAAAAAAAGATGAGTCTCTGTTACTAATTTTGTTATAAGTGGCACTATATTTGAGAGTCACCATGTATACATTCAATGAGATGATATACACTAACTCCCATTATTAGTTATAGAATAAGAATGATGCATGGCTGCTGAAATTTTCTGTGTTTCCTAAACTGTTGATGAACACAGATGTTCCTCCTGACTCGTCACCTTTAAAAATGTAACATAAGAATAAAAATCTATAGAGAGAGATTGCTTAGAAACTTAAGTGCAGAAATCTGAGGGGAGTCCAGGAAGATTTATGTACTATTTCAGGAGTAATTGCTCAGTAAAATTCTTGTCGGAATGTAAAAATCCTTGAAGAATTGCATTCCCAGATTTAATTGTAATCCCTGCCTGAATCCTGCAAAAACCTAATAGTATTGTTTAAAATGCTAGCTGGGAGGTGATAGCGCCTTTGGCCAGGATTGTACACCAGCCTACACACACACACACACACACACACTCATACATCTACACACATTCACATGTCTACACACATGTGAACACACTCATACACCCTCACACACACGTACACACACACAAACACACATGTTCCTCATACCCCTCATTGCTTCTCCTGCACTGTGACCCTCGAAATGACGATCCGTGTTCCTGGCACTAACCTCAGCCTTGGTTCTAGCAGGAAGTGTTTTCGTGTATTGGAGGGCAGGTCAGCCATCTAGCTCTGGAAGAGGTCAGAGAGCTAAGGGCTCTTTTTGTTTGCAGCAGCCCACTGGACAGAGGGTATGAGCAGTAAATAAATTGGCTTAATATGGGTCATGGGGGATGGGAGAGAGGCATGCAGGGTAGGATGAGTCAAGTTATTGGATTTATTTTACTCCAGAGATGATCCCAGAAGAACAATCAGGACATCATGCCTCTCCCCTCAGCCCCTCATGCTGCCCGGCAGTGCCAGTTTGCCCAGCTGTGCTTTGTGGGATGGCCTTGCTTCTTTTCTCTAATTGCCATGAGTCAGTAAGGAAGGGCAGTCTGTGGACAGGCGATTAGGATGTAAATCTGCTTGGCCTCCCGCAGGCCTCTGAACTGGCCTGTATTTCTCTGGTTCTGGGGCGTTTGAGTAAAAATTGGCATTCCCATACATGAGTTTTACTCGTTTTCCGTTTGGGAGATGTTCAGAGGGAGGCTGAGCTTTGGATGGGAGCAAATCCAGAGCAGCCTCTGTCTGTGTGAAGTCATGTGGAGGTGGCAGCTGAAAGCCATGCCCAGCAACTGGAGAAACTGCAGGTACGGCCTGGCCTGACGTTGCTGAGGGCAGGAGTCCAGAGGCTGCTGGACCGAGTGGCTCCAGCTGCAGACAGATGGAGAACGTCTGGGCTCCATCACCCCAGGTTGGCTCCGACAAGGATCTTCCTATTACATTGGGAAAGTGGATAAGCAAGTCACAGAAGGTAGCCAAGAAGAAGGTGAAAATTGACGGGCACACAGGGTGCTGACAGGCCTTTGATTGATGAGAGGATATTGTTAACAAGCCTTTAAAGTTTCTCATTAATGCTTTTTTTTTTTCATTGAAAAGAGCCACAAGAAAAAGAAATACCACATGGACCGTAATGAAGATGGATCCTGTACAGTAAGGTATCAGCCAAGGGAGAGGCACTGCCTCTTTTGCTATCTTCCTTTCAGGTCTAATGTCTTGTCTTTATTTCAGTGCCCTGATGCTAGGCCGAGAGCCCCCCAGAAGGACCCACATGGGCCAAAGTAAAACAGTATGCCTCAATAAACAGATAAATGAAGAAACACAGAGACGGACGAACAGATAAATAAATGAATAGACAAATAAGTAGATAGATAAATGGATGCATGAATAAATTAATGAATAACTAGATAAATGAATAAATGGAAAAATGAATAGATGAATGAATGAATGAATGGATAGATAGATGTGTGGATGACTAGATAAATGGATGAGTGAATGAATAACTAGATAAATGAATAAATAGATGAATGGATAGATAAGTAAATGAATAAGTGAATAAATGGATGAAAAGAAGAAAAAAAAGAAGGAAGGAAGGAAGGAAGGAAGAGGAAGGAAGGAAGAGGAAGGAAGGAAGAGGAAGGAAGGGGAAGGAAGGAAGGGGAAGGAAGGAAGAGGAAGGAAGGAAGAGGAAGGAAGGAAGAGGAAGGAAGGAAGAGGAAGGAAGGGGAAGGAAGGAAGGGGAAGGAAGGAAGAGGAAGGAAGGAAGAGGAAGGAAGGAAGGAAGGAAGGAAGGAAGGAAGGAAGGAAGGAAGGAAGGAAGGAAGGAAGGAAGGAAGGAAGGAAGGAAAAAAAACTATAACAATCTACCCAGGCTGGTTTGAGATGACTCTGGGAGAGAGGCTGCTCTGAAGTTTGTGAAGGAAAGCAGCCTTGGAACCTTCACTCAGAGCAATGACAAAGTAAGTGCATGACTATGACTACATAGTCTCCATCCATCTATACAAACCTCTAAGGAAGGATCAAAGCCCGTTACCCCTCCCAACCTAAGCAAGGGGTCTCATTGACTAAGAGGAAGGCTCTTGTTTGGCTCACGCCTGCTGACTTGGTGCTCTTTTCTCCCAGTGAACATGGCCTTTTTCTAGATCTGGAGTCACCTTGTGGGGCTGATGGTGCCTTGTGGAACCTGAGTTCCCCATTGTCACCCCACCCCATCCCCACACTCACATGAACACTAGTATCAAAGCCCACCAAAACAAATAATGTTATTTTTTTTTTCCTTCTGCTGAAAAGCATTTCTTTTTTGTGCTTAAGAATAGGCACTATGTTTGTGTCCATATTGGTTTGTTGACTCAAATCAAGAAAAACCCAGCAGGAAAAAATATCAGAGTCCAAATATGAAGCAACATGTGAAATTGTGCAAAAAACAGCTTTTCCTTGTTTTAATTGCTGTGTTTGATATAGAAAAATGGAGCTGATGGGAGTGTAGGTCTGGGCCATCCTGGCAGTCGGATAGCAGCTGCAGGAAGCAAACTTGCTGAGGAGCCTAAGGAGGCAGATCAAGAACCTTGCCCATGACATCATGCCCCTCTAAGGCCCTCCTTCCACCTTTGCGGGAGACTCAACTCATGCTAATAAGCTCTCAGGGAGCGATGACTGGTGTCAGACCCTGAGCTAAGCACTGGGGAGACATTGAAAGATGAAAAGGGTCTTCTCTCAAGGAACTTACCTGGTATTGGAGAAGACAACATACCACAACAATGTCCAGAGAAGATGTGTGATAACTGCAAGCATTTCTGGAGTGCATTAAGATTTGCAAAGCACTTTATATATGTTGCCTCTTTTGATCCTCACAGAAACCCTGAGACGTGAGTGCTGTTATTATTCTTATTTTAAAGAAGATGAAACTAAGTTGGAGAGAGGTCAAATGACTTGCCTAGGGTCACACAACTAGGAAGTGTCTGAGACAGGATTTGATCTTTCATCTTCCTGACTTCAGGCCCAGAACTCTTTCTGCTACATCACCTGGGGCCCTCATACACCACCATGTTGCCCTTTGAACAAAATTAGGCATTGAGGGTCCCATCCAGTAGTGGTCATCCATTTCTCCAAGTGGCCCTTGGTTACCTTCCCAGCCACCCCATGATTTCCAGGATTCTTGTGATCCAAGTGGAACATCTTCACTCTTCATTTTGTTTTAGTTGTTGTCTTACCCCTGATGTGAATGTAACTCTTTGGAGACCAAAGTAGTTAAATTCATAAAAAGCTTTGGGATCCTTGTGGATGAAAGACATTATATAAGTATAAGATACTATTACTGAAAAAAATCCTCTTAATCCCAGATGTGGGAGTCAGTTCCTACTAACTCACTTGGCACTGGTCCCAGCCAGAGTGAGATTTACCTAGGATTGGCAAGTTTTCAAAATACTTAACTCAGTGATTTTACCCACTTTCTTGATTCTCAAGAAGGGAGGATTAAAAATATCCCCTTAGTCCCACAGAGCTGTCTGAATGGTTTGGGAGCCGAACGTGGTCTGACCCTTTCGTGGCTGCCCCATCCATTGTGAACCAGCTCAGCGGGCCAGAGGTATCCACCACCTATGCACTGTCAGGCTCAGCCTCCCGTTGGCATCCCCACAGTCATCTCCTCCTACACGAGCTTCCTTGGCATCAGGACAGGAAACTCATCAGCACTCAGGTCTGTCATTGAAGAGGAGAGTAAATACAGGGCCCATTGGTGTGTGTTTTATTTGGGGCTTTCCTAGAAATGCCCTTCTCGACACCCATTGTCTCAAGAATTCTCTCTGTGGGTGCAGCTTTTGCATGGGGAAGTCAGAGTTGGGTCTTACTCTCAAACACATATATTTAGATTACTTAGACTCTCCTCCCCTCCCTGATGATGTTCCATCCATCAAGAAAACTGCTAATTCCTTCTCCCTCTGGTAGACTCCCAAAGATGTAGATAATCATCTTCCATTTCTGTGCTTTTCTCAGAGGCCTGGCTCATGAGGGATCACTTACATATGAAAGCAGTCACATGTCATTGTCACGAGGACTGGTCTAATGTGACTGGCTAGAGAAGGACTGAATGGTCATGCTTTTTGTCTAAAGGGGGCAGCAGCTCATTAGCTTGAGTCCCCCATGTTCATCCGTACTGTTGATACCTGACCTCCCTACATACACTCCCTCCCTGAGCAGCTAACTCAAAGCCCAGCTTTCTTTCCAGTACTCAAATTGCCTCTAGGCAGAGGTACTTAATAAAAACTATTAATACCAATTTAAAAACAAAATTTAGAGATATTTAATTTTTTAAAAGCTACTAATAATCAGAAATTATGGCAGTTCTGCAGATCAAAAAGGCTTGACCTGGTGGCTAGGAGTTATCCATCAGAAGTTGACTGTCTTTTAAGGACTGACAGGTAAAATTCTCCATGCTCCAAATACTGACCTTAGAATATCCTGGAGAACACAACCTGGCCCCAAAATGAAGCAGACCAAACTGCTGCCCACCCAAACATAACATTGACCCATCAAAAAGCTCAAGAGCGCCATTTTAGTAGGCCTCACTATCCCAGATGCTCCTCAACTCTAGTGTTCAGGGAACAAAAGTTTCCAAAATATGAAGGCTAAAATATAAAATGTATATGTTACAAAATATATGAAAAAGGCACAGCCATGTGGGGAAAAGCTGTGGAGCATGTTCTCCCCATGCTCTTATCTGCTCTTGAAGTAATCCCAAGAATGATTTCAGGAAACCTACACAGAAGGGGGAAAGCAGGCATTTTATGTCTGGTCTGTCAAACCATGACTAAAAGGAACAAGCAGGTTAATGTTGACCTTGCACTATTTCTATCTGAACCTTGCCCAACACAATGAGAGGAACGACATGATGCTGAGAATAGGAAATATAGCACATTAAAGTTTTGTAAAACTGTTTATTGACATCACCTTATGTGAGTCTCACAACAACCTAGAACCTGGGTGGACAAATAGCTTTGGCTGAAAGGAGAGGTGCCTGGCCCAGGGTCATATAGCTAGCCAAGGTCACAAGTGGGATTCAGAAAAACAACTTCTGGAATTTAAGGATGGGATCTTTAGTAGTGAACCTAAAGACACAAATCCATGAGCCTCTGCAAATAGGAGGGAATTAAATTAGCTTCCCTGGTGCCATTGGGGATCATTTGTTTGATGTCATGTCCCTAACCTGCCAACTTTCACCCCAGTGAAAAAGGAAACAGGGAATTGCATGAGTTTTCTAAAAGGATGGAGAACCCCCAAAGAGCCCTCCTGAAAAAGGAAACCCTTCCAAAAAAAGATGATCCTGCCAAAATAAATTTTTGGAGAGAAAGCTCCTGGCCCTGGCAAAGAGGGAAAAAGGCACCCCCTAAGTCCTCTTGATCCCTTCCCAACATTTCCCTTCTAGCCCCTTGCATTTTTTTTTGCTCAAGTGTATATAGAAATACGAAATGCTCTCATTTCTGTAGTTTTTAGGAACTGTGGTGTTTTCTTAAAACACCTGTGAGGAAACTGAGTCTGATCCTCAGCTTGTTCTTTTATACTGAGGGCAAATCACAGCTCTGAGGATCTCTGAGGTTGCTGCCCATTTTTTCAATGAAAGACTAATTTTTGATCAAAGAGGACATACCATATCAACAGTTCCTCAAGCTGGTCACATGGCATACTGAAGTCAGCAAAGACTGATGAATAATGACTATAGCACTTTAAAGTTGGCAAAGTACTTTACATACATTGACTTCTTTGATGCTGAGCACCCATTAGGTGCCAGGAAAGTTCTTGACAAATGTCACCTGAGGTTCCACAGAAGGACAGAATCTCAGACTTGGAAAGGATTTTGTAGACAACCTTGTCCGACCCCACCTGAAGGGGAAGGGAATCTTCTCAGCCCCACGTGCTGTGACTGGACACCCTCCCATAAGAGGGAAGCCTCAGCCAGCCCAATGGCCCATTCCACATTGGGATCTCTAATTGTTAGGGAGCTAGCTTAGTTGAGGATTTTCAGAGATCAAACCTAACTTTGCCTCTTTGCAGCTTTCTCCTATTCAGCCTCCTTATGCCCTGTTGTCCCCAGGCTCATTCTTCTAACATTCTCTGCCCCTCAGGTAATTTGAGACAGCCAATGTACCCTCCACCCCCCCTTCCAATGTCTTTCTTTCTCCAGGCTCCATGTTCCCAGTTTTTCCAACCTACCCTCATGTGGCAGGATGTCGAGGTCCTGCAGCATGCTCGATGGCCTCCTTCAGGTGCTGTCCAGCTTCCCCATCCCCTCCCTAAGCTGCAGCACAAAACAACTGATGCACAGAACTTCCCGCCGTCAGCACGGTGTCTGGAACAAAGTCAGGACTGAATAAATGACTGTACATGATACTGCTGTAAGCAACACTTCGAATGAAAGTTCACATTTAAGTAGCGCTAACTGTGGGCCAATCACTGGGCTAAGGGTTTGACATTTCTTAGCTCCTTTGACTCTCATAACAACTCTGGGAGAGTTATCCAGTTATTATCCCCTTGTTACATTTGAGGAAATGAAGACAAACAGTTAAGCTACTTGCCCAGCCTTCAAAAACTAGTAACCAGATTGGGACTTGAGTGTTCCTGACTCCTGACACTGAGCCACCTAGCTGCTCATAAATGATTGATTGATTGGTTGATGCTCCAAATGGAGTTTGACCCGAGCAGAATCTGACAGCACTGTCATCTCCACAGTCCTGAATGCAGTGCCTCTCTGAAGGCAGATTAAGGGTTGGTGAAGCTGACCAAACACTGATTAAGCACCTACTGTATGTCAGTTACTGGGCTGGACATGGGTATACAAAGATGAAAGCAGGATCATTTTCACCCTCAAGAAGCCTACCTTCTAAGGGAAGATGACGTTAGCTTGTCATGTTGCATGTCATGTTGGCTCATATCAAACTTGCAGATAGATCCCTGACACACACTCCCAGCTTATGCTTCTGAAGCTGATCTTTGGGTACAAATGTACCCTGATCCCCACTGAATTTACTCTTAGATTCAGATAAACATTCTAGGCTGCCAAGATCTTTTTTGGATCCTGGCTTTGACAGCCATTGTGTTTATTATACTTTCCAAATTGCTTTATTTTATCACCAAATTGAAATAAAATTGTTATCTGTGTCTTTGTGCCAGACATTAATAAAAATATGAAACAACAGAGCCCCAAACACAAATCCCTGTGGCTCATAACTACAGACCTTCCAAGTTGATATTGAGCCCTTAATGGCTACTCTTTAATTAGTCATTTAAGATTCAAAAACACCTAATTGTATTATTTTCCAGCCCAGAAGTGTCAAACCCTGCAACACATGGAAAGAACAAGTTAAAATGTAATTAAGAAATAATTAACAAAAATATATTTAAAAATATAATAAAAATAGGTAGCATTTAAAACTAAGTAACTATGTAGTGGCAGGGATCTTAAATATGGATTAGTGTCACCTTTTTCTAGTTGAGTTTGACATGCCTGCTCTAGCCCTTTTTTCTTTTCCATAAAATCATCATGAGAGATTTTGTCAAATACTTTGACAAAATTTGGGTGAACTATATGGATTCCTTCCCCTTACCTACCATTGTAGCAACTTTGTAAAAAAAAAAAAAGAAGAAAAAAGAGAGACAAGGAGGGAGGATGGGAAGAAGGAAGGAAAAGAAAGAAAAAGAAGGAAAAAAGAAAAAAAGAGAGAAAGAAGGAAGGAAAAAAAATTAGTCTAGCAGGTTCTATTTGTGATGAAGCCGGACTGACTCATTAGGATTAGGTTGTGAGCTGCTTGAGGGCAAGAACTGTCTTATGCCTTCCTTTGCATCCACAGAACTTGGCTAAGTATCTAAAACTTAGTAGATGATTAATAAGTGTTTTTAAGATGCCTATTCACAATCTCTTTAATGACACATTTTAGAACTTTACTAGGAATTGATGTTAAACTCACGGATCAATAAGCTGCAAGTAAAGTAAGTATTAAGTGCTCAGTCTGAGGCAGAAAAGGGGATCTCCAGCAACCTCATTGAAGTCCCCCTCATTCCCCTAGCATGTCTCTGCCAATATGGAATCTCTTTCTTAACTGCTAACAGATTTTGTGTGTGTGTGTGTGTGTGTGTGTGTGTGTGTGTGTGTTCCCAAAAATGGAAAAGAAGGCCTTCAATGGGCAACCAAAAAAAAAAATCTGAAAAAACACAAGGAACTCATGGCTGGTGTCAGGATTTTGGAGAGTGAAAATATGTGAGTTGAAAGAACCACTGAATGCATGGACCTTAGAAATACCTTAGAGTACTCACAGGTATTCTATTATAATTAACCTGCCAGACCTATGAAGGAAGTTTTCTTTTTAATTCTTCCTTTTCAAGTTATATCCTCTTCCCTTATATTTGCTATGTTCTGGGAAAATGCATTCTTATCAGTCCTTCTTAGGTACACTCAATCCCTAACCCGAAGTCTGTCATCCTTATATTTAAAGTTGTGATCTAAAAACCCAAATCCCATTATCACATACCATATTCTTAGTCAAGAAAGGCCTCTGCTCCAGAACAGCATCACATGGCACTGAGTTCACAACTTTCATGATATAAGTGGTGCATTCACCAAGATTCTGCTTCTATAGACAGTCGGTTCACTAGTTCACAAAAATTAAGTAACAGCTCTATGCCAGGCACTGTTTTGACTGCAAAAGTCACAAGAACATGCTTACACGCATAGCAAGAGAGAATAGCACCTGTAGGGAGCCAGACATCTCCACTGGGACCCTTATAATATCAGGAGAAAGCCAGGGGAAACTCCCAGCACATCCTATAGACCCTATGAAAAACACGGACAAGAGTCAAATGCAAAGGCAGGTATGCTTGGGTGGAGTTCTATCTAATCATTGAAAGGAGCTCCCAAGCCAATGAAATATTTTATCAATTTGAATATTATTATATCTAGGGCTATTCATCTTGGCTGGAACAAGATTTCCTGAAGTAAATGCTTCTGACACCAGCACCTATAGACATGGAATTATAAAACTATTGATAAAGAGATACAAAAAATGTTCCTGGAATTTTACAAATGCATTAACACAAATCCATTTTTGTTTCTAAGGGCACTGACATTTTTTTAAATTAAAGCATTCCTGAATGTTTAGGGTTTTGGTTTGTTGCTTTTTTTTGCTTTGGGGTAACAAATTTTCTGACTTTTGACCTCAAGTTTGCGAGTCAAGTTTCTGTCATCCTAATGAGGCTTTCAAAGATTTACCCTGGTGACACATTGTGTTGGTTCCCAAGAGACTCAATGGAAGCTATTGACTGATTTTCTCAAGAGTCTCCAGGCAAAGAGCATGGTTACACCATAAGCCAGGAATAAGTGAAAAGGGGACTGGGTCAAGAAGTTTTCACAATCAAAGCCAGTCTCCAAGTTTGAGAAACCTGGAGACCAGAACAGAAATTGCTCAAAGTGACAGCTCAGAAATAAGCTAGGTGAGGCAGTGGTCCAAGTGGCAAAAATTTGTACAACTTCAGTGAATTTGGTAGGAGAGAATATGAGAGAGAGGAAGTCTTTTTTTCATCATCTCCCTTTGTGAAAACAACCAATTTCTTTATCTTCTAGACACTATGGAGGATGGGAATCCTAAAAAGATAATAGATCTCCTTATTTTGCAGCAGTTAGGGTGACCATTATCACAATAATTCACATTTATACAGTTCTTTAAAGTGTGTAAAGTACTTTAAGCAGATTGTCCCATTTGATCTATATAACGACTGAGGCAGAATGGAGTTGGAGAAGTTGAGTTCAAATCCTCAATCCACCACCCTACAATATGAGTGACTCTGAGTCAACCACTCAACCTCAGGACCTCTGTTTCCTTATATCTATAAAATGAAAGGTAGACGTGGGAGTCTCTGAGATCCCTGCCCTATCTCAGTCATGATACCATGTCATAAGCACTATGAGTATTATTCCCATATTAGACATGAAGAAAGTGAGGCAGAGAAAGGAAATTACTCACTCAGGGACCCATAACAGTAAATGTGGAAGGTGAGAATTGAACTGAGATTTCTTGTGAGTCTGGGTTCAGTGCCATTTCCACTTTACCATGATGCTCCTCTGGTTTTCTGGAACTGTCCCAATTTCAGGAAAAGAAAGTTTTTAGTGAAAGTTTACAGACCACATGTCTTAATGTGGGGGTTCAGCCCCAACAGAATAGCTAACATTTATGGAGTGCTTTACTGTTTGGAAAACACTTAATATATGTTAACTTTTAAAATATGGGTTGATTATTTCCATGGTTCTCAAGTATTTTCTATTTAATGGTAGTCAAAATTTTGGAATACCTTCATGGTGGTGGTGTTAATAATGGCAGCAGCAATAGTAGTAGTAGTAGTAGTAGTAGTAGTAGTAGTAGTAGTGGTAGCAGCAGCAGTCGCAGCAACAGCAATAGTAGAAGTAGTAGTAATACTAATAAATCTGGGAAAGACCTTGGCTTAAAAAGGCCAAGGTCTCCCACAATAACTGGGGCCATCTCCAGTCATCTTACCCTATGTTTTGCCAATGGTGTCCAATGAGTCAGGAAGACAGAGTGAAGCTGACTTGGCATGGCTCACCTCAATTACATCCAAATCAAATTTCAAATACTATTAAGTTTCTGGAGAAAATACCACTTTCACTGACAGAGTTTTATCAACCAAGAACACTCTATTTTATCAATGAAAGCATAGATCTAGTCCCCATCCCTAACTATAAATCAAGAAAAAATTCAGACAATGAATAAATGCTATGGAGTGAAAGAAAGGGGCTCAAAATCCCCTGATGAAAAAGAAAGTGCCACATCTTTTTAAAAATTAATTATTTTGAGATTTCAACATTCATTTCCACAAAATTTTGAGTTCCAAATTTTCTCCCCATCACTCCCCTTCCCCATTCCAAAATGCCAAGCATTCTGATTATCCCTTCCACCAATTTGCCCTCCCTACTAACACCCCTCCCTTCCCTTATCCCCATCTTCTCTTTTGTCCTGTAGGGCAAGATAAATTTCTGTACCCCATAACCTGCATCTCCTATTTCCCAGTTGTAGCAAAAACAATTTTCAACATTTGTTCCTAAAACATTGAGTTCCAACTTCTTCTCCTTCCTCCCTCCCCACCCATCCCCATTGGAAAGGCAAGCAATTCAATATAGGCTATATATGTGTAGTTTTGCAGATGATTTCCATAATAGTCATGTTGTGTAAGACTAACTATATTTCCCTCCATCCTATCCTGCTCCCCATTTCTTCTATTCTCTCTTTTGACCTTGTCTCTCTGCAAGTGTTGACTTTAAATTGCTCCCTCCTCCCATTGCCTTCCCTTCCATCATCCCCCCATCCTGCTTTTCCCCTTCACCCCTACTTTCCTGTAATGTAAGATAGGTTTTCATACCAAATGGAGTATGCATGTTATTCCTTCCTTGAGCCAAATGTGATGAAAGTAAGTTTCACTTTTTCCCTTTCATCTCCCCCCTTTCCCCCTCCACTGAAAAAGTTTTTTCTTGCCTCTTTTGTGAGATAATTTGCCCCATTCCATTTCTCCCTTTCTCCTCCCAATATATTCCTCTCTTAACCCTTAATTTTACTTTTTAGATATGATCCCTTCCTATTCAACTGACCCTGTGCTGTCTGTCTCTCTCACTCTGTGTGTGTGTGTGTGTGTGTGTGTGTGTGTGTGTGTGTAATCCCTCCAGCTACTCAGATACTGAGAAAAGTTTCAAGAGTTACAAATACTATCTTTCCATGTAGGAATGTAAACAGTTCAGCTTTAGAAAGTAGTTTATGATTTCTCTTTCCTGTTTACCTTTTCATCCTTCTCTGGATTCTTGTGTTTGAAGGTCAGATTTTCTATTCATTTCTGGTCTTTTCATCATGAATACTTGAAAGTCCTCTATATCATTGAATGACTATTTTTCCCCCTGAAGTATTAGACTCAGTTTTGCTGGTAGGTGATTCTTGGTTTTAATCCTAGTTCCTTTGACTTCTGGAATGTCATATTCCACACTCTTTGATCCCTTAATATAGAAGATCCTAGATCTTGTGGTATCCTGATTGTATTTCTACAATAAATGAATTATTTCTTTCTTGCTGTTTGTAATATTTTCTCCTTGAACTGGGAACTCTGAAATTTGGCCACAATGTTCCTAGGAGTTTCTCTTTTTGGACCGCTTTCAAGAGGTGATCAGTGGATTCTTTCAGTATTTATTTTGCTATCTGGTTCTAGAATCTCAGGGAAGTTTTCCTTAATAATCTCATGAAAGATGATGTCAGGGGGAAGAGCCAAGATGGTGGAATAGAAAGATACACATATGCTAGCTCCTAACCCACAGCCGATAAAATACCTGTAAAGAACTCCAAATAAATTCTGGAGCAGTGGAAGCCACACAACAATGGAGTGGAGGAGATTTCTGTTCCAGAGAGCACTGAAAAACTGACACAAAAGGTCTGTCACACACTGGACCCAGAGCAGAGCCAGCCCTGCCTTGGCTGCATGGCGCCAAGAGGAACAGATGTGAGCAGGCTTCAGGGACAGAATCTCCAGGGGCCACGCAGGTCCCTCCACCCACAGATGCCAAAGGTCAGTGGGAGGGACTTTTCAGCATGCTGAGAGGGGAGCGGGGTGTCTCCATAACTCAAGCCCCCTTGGGTGGCAGCAGCAGAGGCAATAGTGGACAGGAGCTCCCAAAGCAGGCAGGAGCTCGGATCCATTGTTGAAAGTTTCCACATAAAACCACTGAAGGAACTGAGCCCTGTGTGGCAGCCCTGCCCCAACCCGAGCAGCTGAACTTAATCTCACACTGAATAGCAGCCCCCACCCCCCAAAGCCCTAAGTCAGGGAAGCAGCATTTGAATCTCAGACCCCAAGGGCTGGCTGGGCGGATCTGGAGGCAAGGTGGGTGTGGAAAGGAAACTCAGAAGTCAAGTAACTAGCTGGGAAAATGCCCAGAAAAGGGAAAAAAAATAAGACCATAGAAGGCTATTGTCTTGGTGAACAGATATCTCCTCCCATCCTTTGTGATGTGGAAGAATAATGCTTACCATCAGGGAAAGACATAAATGTCAAAGTTTCTGTATCCCAAACATCCAAAATAAATGTTCAATGGCCTCAGGCCATTGAAGAGCTCAAAAAGAATTTTGAAAATCAAGTTAGACAGCTGGAGGAAAAACTGGGAAGAGAAATGAGAGAGATGCAAAAAAAGCATGAAAAGCAGGTCAACACCTTGCTAAAGGAGACCCAAAAAAATGCTGAAGAAAATAACACCTTAAAAAATAGGCTAATTCAACTGAGAAAAGAGGTTCAAAAAGCCAATGAGGAGAAGAATGCTTTCAAAAGCAAAATTAGTCAAATGGAAAAGGAGGTTCAAAAGCTCACTGAAGAAAATAGTTCTTTCAAAATTAGAATAGAACAGATGGAGGCTAATGACTTTATGAGAAACCAAGAAATCACAAAACCAAAAGAATGAAAAAATAGAAGATAATGTGAAATATCTCATTGGAAAAACAACTGACCTGGAAAATAGATCCAGGAGAGACAATTTAAAAATTATGGGACTACCTGAAAGCCATGATCAAAACAAGAGCCTAGACATCATCTTTCATGAAATTATCAAGGAAAACTGCCCTAATATTCTAGAACCAGAGGGCAATATAAATATTCAAGGAATCCACTAATCACCACCTGAAAGAGATCCCAAAAGAGAAACTCCTAGGAACATTGTGGTCAAATTCCAGAGTTTCCTGGTCAAGGAGAAAATATTGTAAGCAGCTAGAAAGAACCAACTCAAGTATTGTGGAAATACAATCAGGATTACACAAGATGTGGCAGCTTCTATGTTAAGGGATCAAAGGGTGTGGAATATGATATTCCAGAAGTCAAAGGAATTAGGACTAAAACCAAGAATCACCTACTCAGCAAAATTGAGAATAATACTTCAGGGGAAGAAATGGCCTATCAGTGAAATAGAGGACTTTCAAGCATTCTTGATGAAAAGACCAGAGCTGAAAAGAAAATCTGACTTTCAAACACAAGAATGAGAAGAAGCATGAAAAAGTAAGCAGCAAAGAGAAGTCACAAGGGACTTACCAAAGGTGAACTGTTTAAATTCCTACATGGAAAGACAATATTTGTAACTCTTAAAACTTTTCAGTATCTGAGTAGTTGGTGGGACCACACACATGCACACACACACACATGCACACATGCACCCACATACAGAGACCAAGGGCACATGGTGAATTGAATAGGATGGGACCATATCTTAAAAGAAATTAAGGTAAATGGTGAGAGAGAAATGTAGTGGGAGGAGAGAAGGTGAAATGGAATGGGGTAAATTATATCTCATTCAAGAGGCAAGCAGGAGACTTTTTAGTGGAGGGAAAAAGAGGAGAGCTGAGAAAAAAAAAACAAGAAGTTTACCCTCATCACATTCGACTAAAGGAAGGAGTAAAATGCACACTCATTTTGGTATGAAAACTTATCTTACAATACAGGAAAATGGGGGAGAAGGAGATAAGCAGGGTGGGGGGGATGAGGGAAGGGAGGGCAATGGGAGGAGGGAGCAATTTGAAGTCAACACTCTTGGGGAGGGACAGGATCAAAAGATAGAATAGAAACAATGGGGGGCAGGATAGGATGGAGGGAAATACAATTAGTCTTACACAACATAACTATTATCGAAGTCGTTTGCAAAACTACACAGATATGGCTTATATTGAATTGCCTGCCTTCCCAAAGGGAATGGGTGGGGAGGGAAGGATGGGGAGAATTTGGAACTCAAAGTTTTAGGAACAACTGTCGAGTATTATTGTTGTTGCTACTGGGAAACAAGAAATACAGGTAATGGGGAATAGAAAGTCATCTGGCCCTACAGGACAAAAGAGAATATGGGGACAAGAGAAGGGAGGGAGGATCAAAGAGAGGGCAGATTGGTGATAGGGGAAATTAGAATGCTCGGTGTATTGGGGTGGGGAGAGGGGACAAATGGGGAGAAAATTTCGAACCCAAAATTTTGTGAAAATGAATGTAAAAAGTTAAATAAATAAATTTATATATATATATAAAGAATGCTTGAAAAGTCCTCTGTTTCATTGAAAGACCATATTTTCCCCTGAAGTATTATACTCAGTTTTACTGGGTAGGTGATTCTTGGTTTGAGTCCTAGTTCCTTTGACTTCTGGAATATCCTATTCCATGCCTTTCGATCCCTTAATGTAGAAGCTGCTAGATCTTGTGTTACCCTGATTATATTTCCACAACACTGGAATTGTTTCTTTTTAGCTGCTTGCAGTATTTTCTCCTTGACCTGGGAACTCTGGAATTTGGCCACAATGCTCCTAGGAGTTTCTCTTTTTGGATCTCTTTCAGGTGGTGATTAGTGGATTCCTTCAATACTTATTTAGCTCTCTGGTTCTAGAATCTCAGAGCAGTTTTCCTTGATAATCTCATGAAAGATGATGTCTAGGCTCTGTTTTTGATCATGGCTTTCAGGTAGTCCCATAATTTTTAAATTGTCTCTCCTGGACCTATTTTCCAGGTCAGTTGTTTTTCCCATGAGATATTTCACATTGTCTTCCATTTTTTCATTCTTTTGGTTTTGTTTTGTGATTTCTTGGTTTCTCATAAAGTCACTAGCCTCCATCTGTTCCATTCTAATCTTGAGAGAACTATTTTCTTCAGTGAGCTTTTGAACCTCTTTTTACATTTGGTTAATTCTGCTTTTGAAAGCACTCTTCTCCTCACTGGCTTTTTGAACCTCTTTTGCCAATTGAGTCAGCCTATTTTTCAAAGTGTTATTTTCTTCAGCATTTTTTTGGGTCTCCTTTAGCAAGGTGTTGACCTGCTTTTCATGCTTTTCTTGCATCTCTCTCATTTCTCTTCCCGGTTTTTCCTCCACCTGTCTAACTTGATTTTCAAAATCCTTTTTGAGCTCTTCCATGGCCTGAGCCCACCGGACATCCACCTCGGATGTCTGAGATACAGAGGCCCCAACCTCCATGTCTTTCCTGATGGTAAGAATATTTCCTCGCCATCAGAATTGAAAGGCGGGAACATCTGTCCCCCAAGAAAATAGCTTTCTATGGTCTTATTTTTCTTCCCTTTTCTGGGCATTTTCCCACCTGGTTACTTGACTTCTGAGATTCCTCTCCACCCCCGCCTAGATCTGCCCACCTAGTTCTTGGGGTCTGAGATTCAAATGCTGCTCCCCAGCCTCAGGGCTTTCCGTGTTAAGTTCTGGTGCTAGGGTGGGGGCAGGGCTGCCTCCCAGGCTCAGTTCCCTCAGAGGCTTTATGCGGAGACCTTTAGTAATGGCCCTGAGCTCCTGCCTGCTCCGGGAGCGCCTGGCCCCCGCTGCCTCTGCCTCTGCCACTGCCTCTCGAGGGGTCCGAGTCATGGAGACACCCTGCTCCACTCTTGGCCAGCCCAGAAGTCTCTCTCACTGACCTGGAGCGCCTGTGGGTGGAGCGACCTTCGCCTGCTCGGATCTTCTCCTCTCAGAGCCACACAGCCAGGGCAGGGCAGGGCTGGGCTCTGCTGTCTGGAGTGCAACAGACCCCTGGGGACAGCTTTCCAGGGCACTCTGGAATGGAAATCTCTTCCACTGTGTTTCTGCGTGGCTTGCTGTGCTCCAGAATTTGTGGGGAGTTCTTTTTACAGAAAATGTATGGGCTGTGGATTTGGAGCTAGCATATGTGAGTCTTTCTACTCCGCCATCTTGGCTCCTCCCTCCCGGGATCATATCTTTAAAAAATGTAATTAAGCAGTGAGAGAGAAATATATTGGGAGGAGAAAGGGAGAAATGGAATGGGGCAAATTATCTCTCATAAAAGAGGCAAGCAAAAGACTTTTTATCGGAGGGAAAAGGAGGGGAGGTAAGAGAGAAACATGAAGTTTACTCTCATCACATTCAACTAAAGGAAGGAATAAAATGCACACTCATTTTGGTATGAAAACCTATCTCACAATACAGGAAAGTAGGGGAGAAAGGGATAAGCAGGTTGCGGGGGGATGATGGAAGGAAACGCAATGGAAGGAGGGAGCAATTTGAAGTCAACACTCTTGGGGATGGACAGGATCAAAAGAGAGAATAGAAGAAATGGGGGGCAGGACAGGAAAGAGGAATATATAGTTAGTCTTAAACAACATGACTGTTATGGAAGTCATTTGCAAAACTACACAGATATGGCCCATACTGAATTGCCTGCCTTCCCAAAGGGAATGGGTGGGGAGGGAGGGATGGGGAGAATTTGGAACTGAAAGTTTTAGGAACAACTGTTGAGTACTGTTCTTGCTGCTAGGAAATAAGAAATACAAGTAAAGGGATATAGAAAGTTATCTGGCCCTACAGGACAAAAGAGAAGATGGGGAGAAGTGAAGGGAGGGGTGATAGAGAAGAGGGCAGATTGATGATAGGGGCAATTAGAATGCTCAGTGTTTTGAGGTGGGGGGGACAAATGGGGAGAAAATTTGGAACCCAAAATTTTGTGAAAATGAATGTTAAAAGTTAAATAAATAAATTTAAAAAAAAGAAAATCATCTCCTACAATATAGAAAGAAAGAAAGAAAGAAAGAAAGAAAGAAAGAAAGAAAGAAAGAAAGAAAGAAAGAAAGAAAGAGAAAGAAAGAAAGAAAGATGATGTCTAGGCTCTTTTTTGATCATGATTTTCAGGTAGTCCCATAATTTTTTAAATTGTCTCTCCTGGATCTGTTTTACAATGAGATATTTCACATTATCTTCCACTTTTTCAGTCTTTTGGTTTTGTTTTTTAATTTCTTGGTTTTTCATAGTCATTAGCTTCTATCAGTTCCATTCTAATTTTTATTTTTTTATTTTTTCATCCTAATTTTTAAAAATCTATTTTTTTGAGTGAATTTCTGAACTTCCTTTTCCATTTGGCAGATTTTGCTTTTTAAAGCATTCTTCTCCTCATTGGCTTTTTGGACCTTTTTTGTCAATTGAGTTAGCCATATTTTAAAGGTGTTACGTTCTTCAGCATTTTTTTGGGGGGGGGTCTCTAAGCTGTTGACTCGCTTTTCATGATTTTCTTGCATTGCTCTCCTTTGTCTTCCCAATTTTTCTTCCACCTCTTTCACTGGATTTTTGAAATTCTTTTTGAGCTCTTCCATGGCCTGAGACCATTGCATATTTTGGATGTTTGGGATGCAGAAGCCTTGACTTTTATGTCTTCCCCTGATGGTAAGCATTTTTCTTCCTCTTAAGAAAGGATGGAAGAAAATTCCTGTTCACCAAGAAAGTAACCTTTTATAGTCTTATTTTTCCCCTTTTCTTGGTCCTTTGTCAAGAGTAGGGTATACACTGAGGACCTGTAAGATCTCAGTTCCTCCAAGTTGACACGATCAAGCCTGCACACTGGTCTGGGAGCAAGAAGAAATTTTTCTGCCCAGAATCTGTAAATAGTAGAATTCCCTCTCCACAACTGCCTCCAGTTCTGCCAGGCCAGCACTCAGAGCTGAGATTCAGATCAGTTGCTCGATTCCCCCAGGGGCTTTAAGCTGAGGACTCCAACAATGGATGCTGGCTGCTGTCTGCCACTGCCACTGTAGCTGCCACTACCAGTGCTGCTGCTACCTCTGCTGCCACTGCCTAGGGACCCTGCTTCCTTCTCACCCAGCTGAAAAATCTTTCTTACTGACCTCTGAAACTGTCTTTGGCATCTGTGGGTTGAGGGATCTGAGAACTGCTGCTGCTGCTGGGAATTCCACCCCGAAGGCCTGCTCAGGTCTCACTCCTCTGGGCACTGTGAGTCCAAGGTTGAGCTCTGCTCTGCTCCATGTCCAGTGCAACAGACCCCTCCCATTGGCCTTCCAGGTCACTGTGGGCTGGAAATCTCCTTCACTCCATCTCTCTGTTGCCTCTGCTGCTCTAGAGTCCATTGATAGTCATTCTTCACAGGTGGGCTGTGGTGGAAGAGCTAGTGTATGTATATGTGTCTTTCTACCCTGCTATCTTAGCTCCTTCTCTCGAAAGTGCTACATCTAGTGAGAGAACATCAGATAACAAGAGCAAGAATACCTATAATGCTTCAGAAGAACAAGAAAATATTTAAGTGAAGGATGGAAATTCAAACTCTCAAAGAAGGATTAAATAAGACTCAACAAGAGGAAAAAGAGAACACACAAGCACAGGATCATCCATTTATAATTGGCAGGGACCTTAGAGGTCAACCAGTTCAATCCCTCTATTTTATGAATGAGAATTTGAGTCCAAATCCAGCACTATTTTCATTGTGCCTCCACACAATTAAGAAATCTTTCAAAAGAGTAGAATCTCTGAAAATAACTTTAAAAAAATCATAAAATTTGGAACTTAATGAGAAAAAATTGAAAGACACAGGAAGATTGAAAAATTATATGAGATCTCTAAACTTCAGCATAACTGGTCTTGAAGATATAATATGCAGCAATCATCTTAAAGCCATGAGTCTTCCAAAAAAAATTCTAATGAAATAAAAAGTTTAAATACTATATTTCAATAAATGATATAAGAAAATTGCTCTTGGAGTATTGCAAACAAAATATGGTATAGCTCCATAAAGCCAAAGGACACTGATAAAGAGAAATTCCATACTTGTATCAAGAATTAAAATAGTCAAATTTTAGAACTTTCACATTACAAAAAAAAATATTGTAGGCAATTAGGGAAAAGCCCTAAACATGAAAACAAAATCATTCAAAAAACATGAGATCACTGGTCATTTAGAAGAAATAAAACAAAATTGAAATATGTATGATTTTGCTTTCCAAAAAACAAAGAAAATCAATTTGTACCATATTTAAAATTAAATTTAAGCATTAATTTTTAAAATGGGCTTTAAATATTTTTCATTTCATCATTCTGTAATTCCTTCAAAAGAAACCAGAGGTGCATAGAGCAATTGACTTGCAAACTCATTATATAAAAAAAACATAAGACAAGTAATTACATACACACAGGAAAAAACAAGAAATTAAATAGAATTTATGCTTACATATTTCTAGGAACAAGTAAGGTCACTGTTTTTAAAATTCTTACCTTATTTTTAAGTCTTGGAGAGAATAAAAAGCGAGTGTCTATCAGCAAACCCCAGGTTTGCTGATAGACAAAGATTCTTAACAGTGGGCTCATAAACTTGTTTTGATGACTGGTCTTAATACAATTGATTTCCTTGTAATCCTATTTATTTTACTTTATGCATTTAAAAGAAGCATTTTTTTCCTGAAGGGAGATCTATAGGCTTCAGCATGCTGCCAAAGAAGTCAATAATATAAAAAAGCAAAGAACTCCTAGTCAAAGGTGAGAAGAAGAGGTCAAGGAGAAGAATTGAAATCTTTTTTGGACTGGAGCCTAACATTTCCTTACTAATTAATTTGGGGGGACAGGGCTAGGAGGATATAGAAAATATTCTCTTGTTTGTGGAATTCAGGAGGGAAAGGACTGGGACAGGAAGAAGAGCTCTTTTTCTCACTCACCATCTGAGAAGTTTTCATCTGTACTATCCCAGCTCCCCAAATTTGTGAATGAAGAAAAATGGTTTTTAATTTCAGAAATATGAATTGATTCCTTGCTTCCCAATTCCTTATTTTTTAATATTCCCTTAGATCTTCTGTCCCTTGGATCAATTTGTTTGGCCATAAGTGTTCTAACTTTTTTCTCTTGATGTCAAATAATGAGAATTTTTTTTGACAGAAAAAAAGCTTTGTTTAACTCTGAATGCATGGAATTGATTTCATTGCTTAGTTTTTTTCTTAAGAGGTATAACTCTCTTCTTATGTTCATTTTCTTTGAAGAGCTGCACAGAAAATACCCTGCTCTCCTCTCAATTTTTCTTAAAAGCATAGTGAATTTATTGTTGCTTTAAAGTGGTGATAGGAAATGGTGTCCTGGTAAATGTTTAATAACCAGCCCCCCCTCCTCCAAAGAGTGCAAGACATACTTTTAAGTTTAATTTCTGTTATTAACATTTTCTTAAACACTTTTAAGTCTAGGCAATTGACAAAATAATATATCAAGTACTGATATGTCTTATTTGGCAATTTCTGAGATGTAAATGCTCACCTTGAAAATTTAACAAATCTGTTTTTTTTTTTTTGAGCCACTTCAAGATTAACTTCTGAATAGTCCATCTTTGTCATTCTAACCCAACCTAAAACCCTAGGCTATTGAGCTCTGGATTGCTTCATATTATTACCCTCTAGTTTTTCAACCTTAGTTCTGGGATAATAATCAAATAGATGGTAACATTCCTAGAAAGAACATTTTAATCAATTACTGTATGACTTGATTCACTATTCATGTGACTTCCCTGACCAAAAAATCCCTACTTGGCCATCATTCCTATATATGTGCTCTCTTCCTCTGTTAGAATCTGGCAATGACCATCTCAAGGTGTTTCTCCCTATAGTTGCAAGGCTTAGCACAATGCCTGGACTATCATAAAAGCTTTACATTTTTCTGTTCACTCTTTCATTCCTTCATCTTACCAGAAGTCTTATGAAAAGTTTAAAGAACAATTACTTTCCATGCTATATAAAGTGCTATTGATAATACTAAGCTCCTTTTATGAGACAAATATGTGACTAAAACCTAAATCCAAGAGGGATAAAGCAGAGAAAGAGAATTATGAAGCAATATCACTAATGAATTTTAATTAAAATGTTAAATAAAATGTTAGCAAAGAGATTATATTCAAAGCATTATTCTCTATGACCAAGTTGAGTTCTATGTGACAGAATGGTTCAAAATTATAAAAACAAATAACATAATCATGTAAACTAGAAGAAAACACCCATGATTATTTCAATAGATGGAGGGAGCATCCTTTGACAGAATACACCGCTCATTTATGATAAAAAGTATATGTCAAAAACCAAGAGCTAAAAATGTTTGAAACAGAAAAAGACTAGAAACTTACCCAGTGAATTTTAGAGTAAAGGAAGGTAGCTCCTCTTTCCACTATTATTTGACCTCTAATGGAAATGTTTTAATAATAAAGAAGGGAAAGAAATGAAAGGAATAGGTATCAGCAAAGGTAAAGCAAAATTGTGGGTATTTGAAGAGGGTGTGGTAGTCAATTTGAATTTATTATGAATATTTGAAAAGGGTATGGTAGAGATGTGATGAGAAAATAGTAATCAGTGAATAAATGAATTCATCTGATTAATGTCATCCACAAAATAGCAATATGTGAAACAAAACTACAAGGATCATCATCATTTTAGTATAATACTAACAAAAATAAGAGGAAACAATACAAAATAAATGCCATTCAAAGTGATTTTTAAATGGATTAAAATTTAGGAGTTAACCTTATGAAGATATACATAGAATTTCTATAAATATGACTCCTAAATTCTTTTCAGAGAAATATAGTAAGACTAAAATAATTATAAAGAGATCTAATGTTCATAATTGAACTGTTAGTAAATTTTTAAAATGTTGATACTACCTAAATTAGTCAATTTAGTACTATGCCAAATGCCATGGGTTTATTTTATAAAACTGAAATGTAAGATGGAGGGCTCCTCACACAACCTCCATTTATGGAAAGCATCCAAGTCAGCCTTCTCTCATCTGGACATTATGTCCCAGAAATATCTTTATCCTGGAAAAACACTTCAGCCTTGGAACACAGACTCAACCTCAGAAGTATTCTCTGCCCCTGGGGCCCTTCTCTCTAACATTTTGCTGGTGGATATAATACATAGCCAATCAATCAAATCAATCAATAAACATCTATTTAACGGGCGCTGTGCTAAGCACTAGGGATACAAAAAGAAGTAAAAGACAATCCCTACCCTTGAGGAGATCACAATCTAAAGGGGGAGAGAACATGCAAACAAATATATACAGCATGAGCTGTAAGAAATCATTAACCAAGGGAAAGTACTAGAATTAAGAGGGTTTGGGGAAGGCTTCCTATAGAAGGTGGAATTTTAGTTGGAACTTAAAGTTCTGTTTGCAGATGACTGTGCACTCAATGCAGCCTCTCAGGCTGAGATGCAATGAAGCATGGATTGATCTGCTGCTTGTGATAATTTTGGCCTGACAATTAACACCAAGAAAATACACATGCTCCATGAGCTACCAGCACACCATCCACATGTGGAACCATCAATTACAGCAAATGGAGAAGTTTCAGATGCTATGGATAAATTCACTTGCCTTGACAGTGCACCTTGCAGCGATGTACACATTGATAATGAGGTTGACACACACATTGACAGAGCTAGCTCAGTGTTTTGGAGGCTCTGAAGAAAAGTATGAGAGAGAAAAGGTATTAGACTGACTACCAAACTGAAGATCTACAGAGCCATAGTGCTCACCTCATTGTACGCCTGTGAAACCTGGACAGTCTACCAACGCCATGCCAGGAAACTGAAGAGCTTCTATTTGAATTGTCCTAGGATCTGAAAATCACCTGGCAGGATAAGGTACCAGATACTGATGTCCGTTCTTGAACTAAACTGTCAAACATTCAAACTCTACTTCAGAGAGTGTAACTCTGATGTGATGGCCACATTTTTTGAATGCAAAACATACACTTGCCAAAAAGTCTATTTTATGGAGAATTCACACAACAGAAGTGTTCATATGGTGGTCAGAAGAAGTGATACAGGTACACCCTTAAGGTCTCTCTTAAGAACTTTGGAGACGGTTGTGTGACATAGGGAGACACTGGCACAGCACTGTTCCACAGGGCTATATGAACAAAGCAGAATTGAAATAGTTCAAAGAAACATGAGATGTACAAATTTAGAGACTCCACCCCAAATATTCACATGGACCATTTGTACCCGACCTGTAGTAGAGCATTCTGACCTCATATTGTTCTGATCCAACACACAGTAACTTGACTCTGACATAGTGATGTCATTTTGGTCCTCTTTGAGAAAGAAGGACAACACAACCAAACAAAGGAAGCCAGAGAAGTCAGCAGTCAGAGCAGAGAAGGGAGAGTATTCTTCCAGGCATAGAGGATGGCCAGAAAAAATGCCCAGAGCTGAAAGATGGAGGGTCTTATTCATGGAACAGCCAGGAGATCCATGTCACTGGGTGGAACAAGATGTGTGTGGGAATGAAGTGTAAGATCACACAGTAGAACATAGGGTTGAGGCAGATGAGGGCTCTAACCTCTAGAGTCTGGGAAAGGCTTCCAATGAGAAGAGCCCAAGAGCTGAGCCTTGAAGAAAGCTAAGAACCCTAAGAGTTGAGGAGAGGTCTTTGTAGATATAGTGGACACAGTGCAGAGGCTCCCAAAGCAGGAGATGGAACCCTGAGCTCAGGGAGCTAAAAATCAACTTCTGTGGGTGGAAAATAACTTTTATGAAGAGGAGTAGTGTGATATAAGTCTGGGAAGGTAAACTAGGTGCAGAATGTGGAGAGCTTTTCGATGGCAAGGTGAGGAGGTTGTGTTCCATCCTAGCTACAGAAGGGAGCCCCTGAAGATTCTTGAGCAGGAGAATGACATAACAGATGCATGCTTTAGGGAGATTCTTTTGTCTTCTCTGAGGGTTTTTATTAAAAAGTAAAGAATCAGATAATTCCAAAAGTAAAAGAAGGGTCATGACTTGGAAACTGATTAAATCTTTTAATTTCTTCTCCCTGTTTTCCTTTCCTTTCTTTCTTTTATTCTTTCCTTCTTTCTTCTTTCCTTCTTTCTTTCTTTCTGCCTGCCTTTCTCCCTCCCTCCCACTCTCCTTTCTTTGTTTTTCTTTCTTTCCTTCCTTTCTTCTTTCTGTTTATCTGTCTTTCTTTCCTTCCTTCCTCCTTCCCCTCTCCCCCTCCCTTTCTCCCTTTCTTTCTTTCTTCCTTTCTTTGCTTCTTTCTTTCTTCCTTCCTTCCTTCCTCTTTCTTTCCTTCTTTTGTCTGGCCTTCTAATTAAAGCACTACAGGCAGGGATGACCTGGAGCCAGCTCTCAGAGCTTGCAAGAGCCTGTTGTTAAATTTTCTGGGTGAACATAGTTCAGAAATCAACCACCACTACGGATCAGCCTTTGCTTATTTTTCTGTTGATTGTCTAATTTAAGAAAGACTTAAATAGTGACGATTAAATGTGAAAGTGTGCATGTGTACATTTCCTCTCAGGAGAGCATGGTTGTTAAACATGCATCAGCACACCCTCGGTTTGCTCTATAAACGTTGCTTGAGCTCAGTAAGAATGAAGTCAGCACCAGTGACAGCACCACCAGCAGTAATAACACCATGCCTTTATATTGCCCTCCAAGATTTGCAAAGTGCTTTGCACCCTCCACCTCCTTTGAGTCTCACAATGTCCCTGAAGACATGGGGGGGTGCTCCCTGGGAGGAAATGCCCTCTCCCCAAGCAGACCGTTGAGCTGTCCTATGACTTCCAGTCTTGGACGGTGGCCAGAACGGAGCCGAACAGAGGTAAACAGCTCGTGTTGTCACCAGGTCCCCATGAGTCAGAGGCAGGACATGAATTCAGGTTATCCTGTCCCAAGCCCCACCTCCACCCACCACACTGTCCTGCTTCTCCCACAATAATAATCACATCACTCGTCTAGTCAACATGCCAGCCGCTAACAAAGTTCTACCTTTTCTCTAACATGTGTGCCTCCCTGCGTTGGTGACTCCACGCTAACTTGTACTCAAGGAAACTGAGTCCCTCATCCACCACCAGGAGTTTGATCACAGTGTGTCTGTACTGAAGCCTGAGGGATGTATCCATTTATTAGGGATATTCTCTTACTCGTGGTTGCTTTGGGGCAGTCTGCTAAGATGTACAACTGCACCGTGGAGATCTCTAGGGGCAGAACTGGCTTGTCACCAGTGACCAAAGAGAGTTTGGATTAGCTCTTGGGGAAAATACAAGTGGAAGCACAGGTCTGTCCATTAGTGCTGCAGAATTGCTCTGACCTCTACAGCATCCTCAAACCCCTGCATCCACCTCCAACGGGAACTCCATGGGAATAATAGGCACCCAAGAATTCCAAAGAGAAAGAGCATAGGTGAGACAGTGAGACTTCTTTACAGTTACTTCAATATTACAATTAATTCCAAGTCATGGCAAATGTGGCTTCTTGCCAGTGTGTGCATGCAAATGCCTCCTGGGCAGGATTGTAGTGATATGACCAATGGGACATTACAATCTCCCTCTGAAATAGCGATTCCATTGACCCCATGAAGGCATCCTTTATGAAAAGCTAAGTCATGATGACAGCCTGAATTCCTTAGGCTCACCTCTACTGGCCACCCACTCCACACCCAGTTCAAAATAGAGGACAATTTGCTTAATATACTTAACTATTGAAGGAAAAAAAGGCCAAATCTTGAATGTATTAATTATATCATATTGTGTATCTGTTCCCCGTCCTCAAGCTGGGAATTCACTGGGACAAAGATTGTGTCTTTCCTAAACTTTATGTCTCTTCCCTCCTCCCCATTTATCCCAGTGCTGTGCGAGGCATTGAATAATTGTTGAATAAAGGAACCTGAAATTCCATGCAATTAATCCTCCAACTTGATCAGTTTGAAGAGATTTTTTGGGAATCTTTTCTAAAAGGAAAACATTTGGAAAACAGGTGCCAGCATGGCTGAAAGTGCCCAGGCATGTAGACAAGCATGTAGTCATGGCCTAAGGCCTAAATGGTGACTCTCCAGGGGTCATGAGAGCTGTCTTGACAGGGTATAATGGAAAGAATGCTGCATTAGGAATCAGAGGACTTGGGTCCAAATCCCAGCTTGACCCTGTGTGACCCTGGCCTTCATGGGCTTCAGTTTCATCATCTGTAATATGAGGGAGTTAGACTCAGTGACCTCCAAGGTGTCATTGTGTATTTGTCCTTCATTGCCGAAGAAGACCATGCCATCAGAGAAATGATGACGTGACTTGCACTTTACTTTGTTTTGAGTGAGGGAGGGCTGTGCACGTCACCAGCCTCACTTATCTTCCAGAACCATCTGAATCCAGTGACCAGATATTCATCAGGATGACTGGAGATGACCCAAGATGAGGCAATTGGGGTTAAGTGACTTGCCCAAGGTCACACAGCTAGTGAGTATCAAGTGTCTGAGGTGAGATTTGAACTCAGATCCTCCTGACTCCTGCACTGGTGCTTTGTCCACTGCACCACCTAACTGCCTCTCCAAGGTGTCATACTCCATATTCAGAGGACTAGCAGGTGGAAGGACAGTTTCACTTAGGAGTCACAGGAGGAAGGTGTGTGAAGGCAGATTGAGATTCAGGATGTTGAGAAATAATTCCTAACAATTGGCAGTATCCAAAAGTGAAATGGGCTGCCATTGGAGGCATCCTCCAGGCATGAAATCTTAAAGCAGAGACAGACCCACCTGGAAGAAAAGTGTCCTCCTCAGGGCTCTTTAAGAAAAGTCTACTTGAAGAAAGAAGCGGAGTTACCCTATAGAGGAATCCCTCAAAATTTCCTGGCAAATAGCCCACTCTTCAGGATGCTCCCATTTGTCCAGGGGAAATGCAGGTTTGGTCAGGTTTCATAGTGGAGGACTTACTAGACATTTGGTAAAGAATGGAATTCTCCTGTCTTCACTGCTCCTGCTTTTCAGGGGATCTCACCTATGCCTGAAGGTCATTCCCTCCTCATTTCCACTTATTGAAATCCTTCTCTTTCTTCCAATAGCTCAGGTGCCTCCTTCCCCATGAAAACTTCCTCAACTGAAACTCTTTCCTTCATTTCATTGAGTGATCATCTGACTCCATCTTTTGCTCCCTTCTCATTCATCTTTTATTTATTGATGTATGTATCATCCCCCACAAAAAACCCCAAAACAATAAGCTACCTGAGAGCAAGCACTGGTTTGTTTTCATCTTTGTATGCCCAGTAGCCAGCAAAATGTCTTATCTGTCAAAAACATTTGATAAATGTTTGTTGAGTTGAGTTGAATTCAATCAAGTTCATCAAGTTCAGCTGAACCATAGAAAAGTGTTGAGTAGGATCTCATAGAAGGACAAGGAATGAGTCTGTTTACATTATACCCCCAAACTACTCTGGCTAAGATCTTAATGTCCAAAGTCACCATAGCTCAGCCAGGGAACTCTCAAATGCTGCTAAGAAGGCAAGGGGAGAACCCTCTTCCCATTGTGCTGCCCCCCTCCCCCTACTGTGAAGAATGGAGTGGGTCATTTCACCTCGTTGGCTAAGCATGAAGCAAGAGCTAAAGATGCTTGCATTCTAAGCTTCATTTTCCTGTGTTTTACATAATTAAGCAAGTCACTTAATGTCACACTGTCTTTGCTATAGTCCTTACTAATCCTTAGAGCTAACAGGACTAACTAATTAGTGTAAAACACTCAGAAAATATCATAAATTCAAATGTGAAGTATAATTGGCTTGTCCTCCTGGTATTCCACTTAGACTGCATTCCTTAATAAAGTTGATTGCCTTGCTTAAGGAAGGAAACCTGGGTGGTTTTCAGAGGAGTGAGACAAGGTTACCACTGTGTTTGTAGACCAGAGGCAGGGCTGGCTGGAGAGCAGCCTCGCTGTTTTTGATGAATGAAGGCTACAATAGGAACAAAGAGCAAGCTAACCTAGAAAAGATGTAACCCCACTGAGTCTGACAAAAGGTGTGTTCTCTCTTGGATCTGTGGGTGAACAGCTAACATGGCATAACCCTGGGCTCTGGGCCCTCCTGCTCTCTCCTACATGGCTGAGGAAAGAAAATGAGATTGCTGTTCACCCCTTGTGACAACCCTCAGTAGCATGGCGCATGGTGGGACAATGACAGCCCAGAGGAGAGGTTGTCGCTCTCCAAGGCAGGGTTTCTGAATAGCACTATAATAGCCAACTTGTTTACTATTGTGACTGAGGCTGCCACTTATTCTATCAAAGCAAGACAGGAGTGAGAGCCATCGGCTTTGCCCTTTAAGGTCACAGCTGCCCTGGTGGTGGTAGGTCCAGAGAATCTGACTCCGAGATCGGATCGGAATAATTGGAGAGCAGCCAGACAGGGACTGGGTTACTATGGTGTCACCAGAACTGGCCCTGATGCAGCAGGGGAGGCCTTGTCAAGTCACAAATCAGAGGTCCCAGTGAACCATGCAAATGCAGGAAAAGATCACTGAGCAGACCCCAGTGACAAGAGTGACCTCCGCCTGTTCCGCAGCATGTTGCCTTGGTAAAGCATGGGTTTTCCTCCCTCAGTGAGAAATATGTGTGTGTGTGTGTGTGTGTATGTACATACATACATACATACATATATATATGCATATATAGGTTTGAGACAAGCATTAATAAATATATTTATGTTTTATATTGAATAATTTGACTTCCAGTGGAGCTATGTTCTTATTGTTGTGAAAACTCCATCCAATAGAGCAGAGCAGACTCCATGCACATCTACCCATCCATCTTGTGCAGCTCTTATCCATTAAATTCTGCCACAAGTATTACTGGCCTTCTCTGAGTTCTTTGAATGTTGTATGATACCAGAGGAGCCTACCAACTGCCCTCCCACCCCCATCCATCTCTAAATGACCAGCCTGTGTCCTTTTGTGCTCATGCATGTCTTTAATGATATCCTGTGGTCCTCATTCATTGGCGATATGCTTCTGGCAATATGCTTCTTGCTCACCCTGGGTCTCTCCACTGCCTTTTGGATGAAGTCACAGCTTTAATGTTTCAGAGATTGGCATTCCTCAACTCTCAAACATGTGGAATCAATGGGAAAACGTGGATCTCAACAATATGAACTTTACTTCCAAGGGGCTATTTAGGGTTATGCAAAGTGCTGCCAATCTCCCAAGGTAATCTTAGTCTACTGCCCTTTAGTTTAGCTTTGGTCCAAATTCATTGTCTATTCCATAAACAGAAGCACCTGGATGATCTTACTATCCACACAGAAATCTTCTTCCATTGTGTTTTGCATTTCTCCCTCTTCCACGATGGTGGCAAATCTCTTTGGTGATCACACATCCCCCTTGTTCATCCTCCACTCAATGATAATAATTCAAGGGCCATTGAATAAAGTTCTATGTGTTGTCTTATCTTTCAAGATGTTGTGTAGGACTCTTAAAAAAGCGTATGAGATATGTTGTTGGGGAAGAGCCTTTAAGGGACAGTTTTTCTCTATCAAATGAAAAATTTTATTATAGTTTTATCAGGGCAATTTCTGTTTCCTCCACATGTTCATCTAGGACTGTGATATTGAATCTAGTGGTAATGGATCCCCATTCATTTTCATCCGATTAAGATGACAGTCACATAATGGGCCCAATACCAACTCCACTTGTTGTGGTGTGATGGTACCAGCTATAAAGTCAAGCATTACTCAGGAGGATGCTGAATAATATGAAAATTCTGGCAAGAAGCAGACTGGTAAATGTCAATAAAATGGTATAATGTTTTGTGGGAAATCCCACCCAAAATTATAAGTGGCAACAATTCAGACTCCAGACCCAAAGAATGTTTCAATCCCTTCCTCCCCTGTCCCTAAGATGGTAAGCAAGCAGATATACATTATACATTTGCAATTATGTAAAATCTTTCCATATTAGTCATTTGTACAAGACTTGAATAAAAGAAAAAAATGAAAGAAAGTGAAAATAACATGCTTCAGCCTGCATTCAATCAATATCAGTTCTTTCTTTGGAGGTGGATAGTCTGTTTTATCGTTAATCTTTTGGGATTGTCTTGGATCATTATACTGCTGAGAAGAGCTAAGTCATTCATGGTTCTTCATTGAAGTACTGCTGTTACTGTGTACAACATTCTCCTGATTCTGTTCACTTCACGATGCATCAGTTCAGGTCAGTGTTTTCAGGTTTTTCTAAAACCATCCACTTGTCATTTGTTATGGCACAATAATATTCCATTACTATCACATACCATGGCTTGTTTAGTCATTCCTCAGTTGATTGATGGTTATCCCTTTGATTTCCAAATCTTAACCACCACAAAAAGAGATGCTATAAATATTTTTTTGTAAAAATAGGTCCTTTTTTGGATGTCCAAAGAATGTTTCAAGGAGCAAGAGGCATTGAGTCATAATTGTGCCAGCTTGGAACCCTAGCTGTCAATTAAGATCTTCACTCCATGTTTTGAGAAAGTCCAGGGGAAAAGTGTTTATTCAAGTGATCACTGGAATTTGAACAGCTCACAACTTGTCTGAATTGCAGGGGAGAATTACAGGGGTGAGCCTGGGTCTTCCACTCCATACTTTTTATTTCTGTATTTAATACTTTTCATGCTAGATTTTCAGAGCATTTTATGGAAATTCCCTTGAAAACGTAGCTCTCCCCCAAAGAGGGAAGGATAGGAAGAGGCCAAGGAAACTGAGTCAGAGAAAAGCCAGATCACTTGTTTATCATGTTAAACACTGTTAAAGGAAGACAGTGCTAGGTTGCCCATAGAGTTGTTCATTTTTAAGTGACTCATTTCTTTCTGTGATTCTCAGCAAGTGAAGGAGCCACCAGGATGGTCTTGACTAAAGACAATTTGAGTCCCTTTGCCTTTGTATCCCTTCTTACAAGCTGTTACAGCGGAAAAGATTCACCACCTGGCAGCCAATGTTTAGGAATTTAAAATGTGAATGTGCATTATTCTATAATAAGCAAAGTCATGGTTTACATCAGTCAGATAGAAAAGGTCCCCAAATGTCATAGAGGAGATGAGAGATGGCCTGACAGTTTGGGAGAACTTTGAGGCGCTTTGAGGCCCATGGTTGTCCCAAAGACATAGACGTGCCTGTTATAGTCAGGCAGCTCCAGGAAGTATTGGGCAGAGGAAGTGGGCTGAGGACTGAGGAAGAGACACATTAGTCTGCTGTTGTTGCCCATAAAACATTGTTTTCTCTAGAAAAGCAGAAGGTGGCACTTTGTTGAGATGAACAATATAGAGAGAATTTTTCATGGGTGTCTGTGACTTCCATTACATAAAAGCAACTGGGAAAAAGAAGACTGAGGATGAGAGAATGGTGGAGAGGGCAAGAGGGAGCTTGCTAGATGTCTTCAAGCATTGAGATGATGACCTTATGGAAGAGGGATTAGACTTCTTCTACCTGACCCCAGAGGGCACAACAAGGAACAAAGAGACATAGATTTATTTTTGCTATATGAAAAGATTTCCTGACCACCAAGGCTAAAAGTGAAACAGGCTCTCTTGGGAGGTAGGGAGTTCCCCATCTCTGAAAAAGTCTTCAGGTTTAGGCTGATACCACTTGTCGCAGATCCCTACTCAGATATGGCTTGAATCATATGGCTTCAAAGGTCCCTATCAACTCTGTACTTCTCATACATGAAAGAAAGGCTAGTGACACAGTAGTGCCCATAGGTTAAATCTGTAGAATGCTTTAAGACTTACAAAGTACTGTAAACACTTCCTTACTTGTACCTAACAGCAGTCCTGCAAGAGAGGTATCTCAGGTATTCATCACTACTTTATAGCCAACCAAGACTCTGTGACATTAAATGACTTAATTCTATATAGGAGAGGCCGAAATATACCTCTCCCATCCAGTATTTGCCTCTGGTTTTGGTCCATGTTGAATCATAATGCTGAAGGTCAAGGCAAAATCTTGGGATTTCTCGGTAGGTCCTTCTATTAAAAGGAGTATTCCCAATGCTTGAAATCATTGGATTTTACATCTGGAGGGACCTTAGAGATCATCTTGTCCAATACCATCATGTAGCAAATGCTTTGATGTAATTATCTGAGTAGCACTGAATCCAATGCTGAGGCTATACTGATCCAATAACTGTCACTTATTTAGAAAATAATTATTTTTACCTCAATTACATCAATGACTCTATACCCCCACTGATATGGGGACTCCCTTCTCCTGCAGATACAAACTCACTGGGGCCTTCCCATCCAGTATGATTCTTCCAAGCCAGAAGAAACCTGAAAGATCAGCTAGTCCCACCCTCCCATTTTACAGATAAGGTCACTACATCTTAGAGAGGTAAGAGACTTACCTGAGGTCCCCTAGGCATCAAGAAGTAAGAATGAGATTGAGACTCCAGTCCTCCAGACCCATTGCATTTCCCCAGTTAATATTATCAGTTAATAAGTGTTGGACTGAAGACAATATTTTTGATGTCAAAGCCTTTCACTATTTCCATTATGCCACACTTAATTGTGAAATTCACAAGCTTTCAAGTAAATACTTTTATTGCCCATCATTAGGTGTACATCCCTAACCATTAGCCCATAATTCTTACATTTTAAACTTTGATCCAAAAATGTCCAGATCCTGTCCTTTTGCTTCTTAGACAGCTATTTACTTCTCAGTTACTTCTGTTTTCACTTCTGAAGCTTCTATCTTCAACTAGTGGCAGTGTTAGAAAAGAAAATACCACCCACACCTCTGTGGTTTCCTACCCTTTTCAGAACTCATAAGTCCTAGAAATTCTTTCTGGACACCTCTCATTATTAGACACAATACTAATCGCCAGAAGTGGTCGTTGGTCATCAGGTTTGATATGATGTGAGAGCCTCTCTGCCACATTCTGGATACAGCAGTCAAAGAGACCCTGTACTTCTTTTCATTCCCACCAGGCTTCGGACCCCTCCGGAAGGAGCCATCTCCCACTAAGACTCTTCTCTTCCTCTTCTTAATCCTGGGTGGCCTTTGTCCTGATGATCCTCATAGATCCTCATCAACATTCCTTGGAACATGACAAGCTGCTTCCTCTCCTGAAGGTCCTGTTCTTCCCTCTGTGGGAACAGTGTCCTGGCTAGTATTACAAAGCTCTGCAGACTCAGTGGTCCACCTTCTCTTCCTTCTGGCCCATTCTTTTACCTTCCAGGCTCTGCCATTTCTGCCTCTTCTTTCTTTGTCTTCTCTTTGGAGGACCTCTTCAGGATGCTCTATTCCCTCGGCCCACTTGAACAGTACTGAAAAGGTGTTTACTCAAGCCTTTGACCACCTCTCCTAGTGGGGACAATAGCCCTCACTTTGTACCTGGGGAGTGATAACGTGGCACTGACCAAAACAAAAATGGCACCCTTCATTCCCCTAGTCAGGTCTTCTTGCTCTCCATACTTTCTGCTGTTGGGTTTCTCCTCTCTATTTTCAGTCCCTCTGACTAGTCCTTTTGGCCAGCTGCCTATCTGTCATCCCCACTCAGCATCCTGGGAGTTCCCAAATGGGGTTTTATGGAGAGCAGAATTTCCTATTTTTTCCTCCTGGTGCACCACTCCTTGTATGCTTCTTCCGCCAGCACTTAACTGACTCCTGCCACAGCCCTAGTGTGAGTGGAACCCACCCTTCCCCCTCTCTAGGAGAAGGTCTTTCCAGCCACTCCAGGACACTTTCTCTTTTCTCCTCTCTTGGAGTTTTGTTGGTAGCCCCTATCTCTCCCATCTTGACTCTTCGTTTCAGTGCTTCCTTAAGTGTTTGACAAATGTCTGCTGAATTAAATTGTTTCATTCAACACACAATTTTTATTCATATTGTTACAGACAAGGCTTTAATATATTTTTTCAAAGAACTGAGTTTGTAAAATGTCATTTGAATGCAAGAACTGTTGATGAGGAAATGACTTCTCAGAAATCCAGTGATACTTGTTAGCTTAAAAATTAAATCAATTGTGACTCATTAATGTGAGAGTGGTTATTAACTCAGTGGACATAGTCAGGGCTGGAAAAGTTGGTGAGTGCATATATGTGGACAATGTGGGCCCTTCCTCCACCAAGAAATCTGTCTCTCCCACAGGAGACATAGAGGCACATAGCAGGTGCTCCGTTCATAAGTGTTCATGATCAATTGGGTATATAGGAGGTGCTTAATAAGTGATTGGAACTGATTGATTGATTGGCTGATTATCTGTAGAGGAGATAGAAACAAGATACAGAAAAGGAAGTGGGGAGGAATGAAATGGAATTAGCATTTATATTATACCTACTATGTGTTGGAGACTGTATTAAGTGCTTCACAAATATCTCATTTTGATCCTCACAGCAATTCTGCAAGGCAGGTACTATTATTATCTCCATTTTGCAGTTGAGGAAACTGAACCAGACAAAGGTTAAGGGACTTGCCCAGGGTCACACAGCCATTAAGTGTCTGAGGCTGGATTTGAACTCAGGCCTCCTGGTTCCAGGTCCAGCTCTCCATGCCTTGCACCACCAGAAGGCCAACAAAGATGAACTTTGGCCTACTTGACAATTTGACAAGAATCAACTCATAAATGTCCTGTCATATTATATCATTCACTGATTCAAACAACAAATCTTTTTAAATGTCTTCTGGATGTAGCATCCCATGATAATCTCTCCTGGCTTTGAAGGAATAAACACTTGGTTAAAAATCCGTCAAATCTTCAAATGTCATTGAGAGCCTCCCCTTGTCCCCAGGTCCCTGGAGAAGTTGTCCTGGAAGGAGCCTTCTGCATCTCTCATATGGAAGCCTTTGCTAGTTTTGCATCTGGTGTCCGTCAAGTCAGAGCAAGTGAGTTTGTGGGAGTTGGAGAGGAAGTGATCTGATGCCATAGTAGCGGCTTTCCTTAGACTCAAGCCCCATGGGAAAATACATGGAAGGGAGTGTAGAATGTTTCATTTTTCTGTAACAAGAGATTCAAAGCCTCCCCTCTAGCCTGTGTGGGATCCCAGAGCTGAAAAGGACCTTTGAAGTCATCTAGCCCAATACTTTCTTTCACAGAGGAGAACATGGGCTCAGCAGGGGCAAGGGACTTGGACCAGGTCATCTGGGTAAGTTAAGCAGAAGCATTGGGATTTGAACCTGGAGCCTGTGACTTGAGCTGCAGAATTCTTTTGGCCTGCCTCTCCATAATGTACCAGATTCTCATGATGCCAGAACAAATGTGCCTTTTGTGTGTCAGTGATAGGGAAAAAATAAAAGGGAAATGGAGACTGAGAAAAGCATAAACTCCATGGGCAGAATTAGCTAATCATCAATGAAGGCAATTTCCTCACAATAGCCAGGGAGTTGGGCACAACTGGAATTCTTCCCTTTTCTCAGATGATAAGACAGAAAGGAAGCAATTTGGCCACAGTCACACAGTTGGTGGCACATCTTTCTTAACTACAAACCCAGGACTGGTTTTGGCTGTGTGTGTGTTTGTGTGTGTGTGTCTATGTGTGTTTGTGTGTGTCTCTGTGTGTGTTCTGCTCTATGTGCATGTGTGTGGGTATGCATAACTCTCAAAGAGCACTGAAGTTGGAGACTGACTACTCCCAGCTTGGTTACCAGCTGATGCAATCCCTCTCTGCTTCCCTCCCAGTCTCAAATCTTCCATCTTGTCTGTTAATTTCATTTTTGGCCTTGAAGTCTATCAGCCAATCAAGGTCCTTGCAGAACCCACAGGTTCACTCCCTAGAATCACTTCAACCAGTGGACAGTACCTCCTCCAACCATATTCCCTGAGTCAGAAGTCCAGCACCATCCTTCCTATAGAATGAGGGAGGTGACTCACAAGGGGGCATTTTGAGAAAACAACATCAAATGAATCTGAAAAACCAAAATGTGTGTGTGTGTTCATGTATGAGTGTTATGTGTTGTATGTGTGTAATTTGTGTATTTGTGTATAAGTGTGTGAAAGTATATCTTGTATGTGTTGTATGTGAGTATAAATCTGAGTGAGGTATGTGTTATGGGGGTCTGTATTATGTCTTGTGAGTATATGTGGGTAGGTGTTATATTGTGTGGTGTATGTATGAGTATGTGTATGTAAGTGTTAAATGTGAGTATAAATGTGAGAGTACGTATGTGCATGAGTGTACTCTAGATGTAGGTGAGTGTAAGTATGTGTAAATGGGTTGTGTGTGACTTGCATTGCAGTATGACTATGTGCTGTGTGTCTGTGTGGGTGTTGTGTGAGTATAAATGTGGGTATGTGTGTATGTGTATGTTGGAGTGATGGGGAAAGCAACTGTGGAATCTGCTCTAGCACCAAATGCCCATGGAACAAAGATTTGTCAAAGGTGATCCTGGACCAGCCAGTGCCAGACCGATGTGCTCTCCCCTGACACAGTATCTCTTTGAATAAATGTTCAATTAAAATGGCTGATAAAACAGAAGGAACAAGGCCTTGAAGTTGCATTGGGATTAATAAGAGAGCTGACCCAACCAACATCTAGACAGTTGTGCACAAACCAGGAGTGATAGTTGCTGAAATAAATATTCGAAATGTCGCCAAAGATGATATTTCTTGTGCAGGTGAAGAGCTGTTTATTATTTATTCATGAATATTTCATGTGTGAGCACTGTGCAGGGGTGAATTGCACACACATGTGAATATGTGCACATTGTGAATATGTTCACTCATTGTATGTGCATGTGTGTATGTGAGAGTGCGTGTGTGTATGCGTGTGTTTGTGTGTGTGAACTTGAGTTAATCTCATTAGGGTTAGGTGTATTGTGTCTGTTTTCATTCAGAGATAAGCAAGGAACATGAAAACTGGAATTGTACTTTCAGGTTGGCTCACCTGTGATCAAGTATACTTCCCTACCAATCCAGTTTATGACCTTGGATCATGGTATTTTAAATTTGGAAGGTACCTTGGACACCATCTAGTTTCTAGCTCAACCTTTTCATTTTACAGATGAAGAAACTGAGTCCCCGAGAGGGGACTACAATTCAGGTTGTAAATAAATACAAAGGTGCTCCGGCTTGGAGCCCAGCCCCTTCCCTTGCTCTGCCAGACTAAGGTCACGCCAACCCTGGCTCCTCTCCTGGGGTGGGGACCATGCAGTGATCTGAGTTTGTATTCCATTCTGTGGGTCCACAGAGCTTTGCTGCCTGACCACTTACTTCAAATTTACTCTTTAAAAATTAAAAAGGAGAAGTAGGAAATTCGCCACTAATGGTTAATAGCTAGCGAAAACATTTTCATCCGTAGAGGCTGGGGGGGGGGGGAAGGAGTGAAAGAATTTTCTCTGTACATTCCCACATTGCATGTGTCTGTGTATCTGCCTCCATCTGTCTGTCTGCTGTCTTCTCTCTCTCTCTCTCTCTCTCTCTCTCTCTCTCTCTCTCTCTCTCTCTCTCTCTCTCTCTCTCTCTCTCTCTCTCTCTCTCTCTCTCAGGCAAGCACCAACATAGGGCCCAGGTTATTGTTGATTATTCACATAAAGAAGCTTGCCAAAGCAATTTCTATTCAAAGTTCTCTGTGTGTGTGTCCTTTTAAAAAAGCTTCATCTAGGCTCCCATGCCTTCCTAAGGTTTTCGATCCCTCTTTCTTACCCCAGGCTCGAGGAGATAACTAGCGCTGAGTTTCTGTGCTTTCTTGCTCTTGGATCTTATAAGTGGGCTTTAACAAGGCCCCCTTAAAATGTATTATCGCTGGAAAATAAACCAAGAAACAAGGGATAGTAATTTAGTGCTAGGAAGTTAATTCCAGAGACCTCCGACCTTTAAACAGTCCCATGGCTATTGATTTTCAATACTGTAAGGGACTGTGCCACCCCAAGCGTGGGGTTCAGCAGATTCCGAACAGTTTCTCCCTTATCAGTTCAGTCCCTGAGTACTGCGCATTAAGACAACAAATATCCACAGTTAACGGTGTGTCACATGGCAGCTGGGTGGACGTGCCAATTTTCTAATGAAGTTGGGTTGTTGGCAAACACACCAGTCATCATATATTGAAAGCGGTCTTCTTTTGTGTATCTCCAGCACACTCGAGTGCTTCTGAAGATACCAGTGACATCATTGTCTGAGGGCCAAATGAGGAGGGGGAGAGGGACGCGTGCATCCATTCCTAGCACGAGTCCAAGGAAGACAGCCGAGGGGAGAGTTGAGCGGGGCTGGCTTTTGTAAGCCCTTGCAGATGCCATCAACATTTCCAGTTGTGCTGGATGCATGGAAACACAATAAGCGATGTGGACACACGACACCCCCATTCCTGCCTGTAGGACTAGGGCTGTCCTGGGAGTCCTCTCAATCTGGAGGATGCCAGGAGGGCTTTCTTAAGAAGCAGGAGGCATAACAGGAAGGGACCTTCTTGGCTCTAAAGCCTCCTGCAAGGAGCCGCTTCCTCTTGGGGGCCGGTCACCGATTGTTTCCACTCACTAGAAAAGTGATCCTGTTCTTCCCCAACCCCAAACCGTTCTTGAACGAGTGTCCAAAGAGGAGACCTTGCCCCACCCATCTCTACGGCCCCCTCCCCAAAAAGAGAGTAGTGACTGACCCGTCCTATTGATAGTGAAAATGTTCTATCAAAGTGGAAAGAATGTCAGTGCCTTAAATACCAACATTAGCAGTGATTTAAGAGTTTGTTTTTCAGACGGCCGTGTGATCAAAATGTTTAAGCAATTGAAAGCATGGGGCGGGGGGGGGGGGCGGGGGAAGTATATTAATATTTTTTTTTAAATCCACTCTTTCGGAGTTCTGCCCACTGCACCTCCATCAGTCCAGGTAAGTAGTTGAAAGTCAGATACGTTTCCTACTGGACTTTTTACTGGGATGGCAAATATCTAATGAAATTCAACAAGGAAACTGGAAAAACAGCCAAATGGGTGCAGCAAAACGGTTAATAGGATCATTAGCTTCCTCGCTGTATTTTTTTGGACACGGTGTGCCTGTACCAGAGCGCTCCCGAGCAGATTGCAGGAACAGGCTGACAGTTAGGAGCTAACTCAGCAGTGCTGGGTACAAACTGCCATCTTCCCGTGGATTTACAGCTGCCACTTCTGCTAGTTCAATTAGTTCTATAGCACACAGATGTTGCTTAAATGTTGCTGCTAATGATCCCGCAATCAGCGTAAGATTCATGCCATATTTGGAGGCACGTAAATTTCTCAAGTGGCACAATTAAAGTGGAAATATTAGGTGGGGAGAAGTTGGCAGTCTCGCCGAGTTGGAAGGCACTCCCGCTATGCAATAATGGGTCAAAAATTCATTCAAGTTTTACTGCTGTTCAGAGTTTTAAAAGACTTTTCACAGTTGAATGCAAAGTAGTAAAAACCAGAGTATTAGGAAATGAGAACGCGGTCCTGTTATTCAGACATGACTTTTAATTTCAAATTGAAATCACATGCTTACCTCCTCGGCTATTACAGCGTTGGGGAGGGCCAGACCCAGAGAGTCGGCTTTTAGGGCAAAAAAGTTCTGGACAGGGAGCGGGGGATTAATTACTCTGCAAACCACAGAGGTAGAGATGTCAGGGAGATGAGTAAAAACACGTCCCCAAATCACGCACCCAGGGATGAAGGGCATCCATCATTGCCGAAGCCAGATGTAGCCTCCACAACTGGGGCCCACTCCTCCCCTTCTTCTTGCCATGTTCTCTCCTGAAGACAGGTTTCTGAACCTTAAAAAGGAGAGTCAGGCCTTAGGCAGCTGTCACTGGGTTTTGTTCTGGTTTCATGGGTAGATGGTCTTTGTCTTAGATAGACTATGTTATATGCATGCTCATATTTTACATACGTGTACTTGAGTACATGTGTATATGTACATGTGTATGTATGTGTCTATCTATGTATACATACACACACCAAACAAAAGGGAACTGGGGCAGTGGGGTTTGCACCAATAGAGTCATCTATGCATAATTTTCTCCCAGATTGGTCTTGCTTCTTTTGAAATCTTTTCATGAGCTCCCTTCTATTCCTGGTTCCCAGTGGCTTTCTCCACAAATTAAAAGCTATGCATTGGGGGAAATGGGGGGTTGAGTTTTGACTAGTTGTGAAATCAGTTCTTGAGTTTTTCAGGAGCCCACTTAGAAGTCTGGGCATGAAGGTTTCTCTTCCTCAACACCAGACTGTTAGGGCTGATTTCCACCTGCCCTCCCCATCTTAACTTACTGACTTGGACCAAATGGCATCTACCCATCCTTGGAATCAGCATTCAGAACAGGGGTCTCCTCATAATGCATTTGACCATGAAAGTCCTGAGTGTCAGAAGACAAGGGGATCCCTCCACCACTGGCCACCAATTCCTCTCATTTCATTCAAACTCTGGCCTTTTAATGATCAGTTCTCTTTCAGTGGAGACCCCTGTGTGCAAGGCATAATGGGTCAGCAGTCAGCATTTGTTCCCTCTCTGACAGGTACCAAATGCTCCCTTGTGCCTCCCTTTCCAGTTTTCACCCCATCTTGAGAGGGTCCATTGGAGGCCTGTGGGAACCTAAACCAGTACCAATGCTGCTTCATATAATGACTGAACACTCAGCATGTTCCTGAGTCTTTTTGGGTGATGGAGGTGGCCAAGTTATTTCTCTGGACCACTTCTTCCTTTGGATTATTTAACAGCAAATCTTACACATGTCAGTTTTATCTTGTTCTCAAGCAAAAAGGACAATAAGTTTCAGCTGACCTCAGGGTGATGAATCTTGCAAGAGCACAGTATGTATTTTATCCTGGCAGGGAGAAGCTTACATGTAATTGAGAGAGGGAGAGAGAGAAATGTCACTGTGCCATATTTTGTTGACATGATGCTCTGAGCGGCTAGACGGAGCCAGAATGGGGGTCTAGGGGCAGCAACTGAGAGGCAAACCTGCAGAGTGGGTGCTGGGGAGCACAACAGAAATTCATCACCGAAACGGGGAGAGAAGAAGCGAGGTGGAGAGATGATAAGGTCAGCTTCTCCAAGTAATGAAATCTCTTAATTGAATGTGGTACCAGACAAACGGCAGGCTGTATTGTCTGACTGCGTTCTCGGGCAGACAGACGGACATATGTGGGCTCAGAGGCCAGCTGCTCAACCAGGCTTTGGTTTTCCCAGTCTTTTTATTGTCTTCAATAATGCTTAATGTACTGTTTGTATATGTTGTCCTGGCACTAGGTTTTGATGGGCTATCGTATATTTTATTCGTCTTCTCTGGCTTTCCACGGAGGGAAGCTTGGAGCTACAGCAGAGACGACGTATTTCTAGCGACGAATGAAGCATCTTTGTTAGCATTGCAAGGGATGGCCCTGCTTTTAGCTGGAGAGAGATCAATAAGGGCCTGGCTGTGCAGGGGCCTGTTGGTGGCGATGTGTCTGCATGGTCTGAGCCGGGGCTGTCCTGGTGAATAGAGCAGGGAAAGGGGAGCTGCTGCCAGTTACCCTGCAACCAGGGGGCTCTTTCCAATCAAAGAGCCTTCCAAAGAGGTACTGATAATAATAATTACCATACTATTATTAATGTTTTCAGTGATAGTCAGCATTTCTACAGGACTAGAAGGTTTTCAGAGTACTTTACAAGCATTATCTTATTTGAATCTCACAACAGTCATATGAGGCAGGTGCTGTTATCATCTCTGTTTTACATATGGGCAAACTGAAGTGGAAAGAAGTCAAGTGACCTCCCTGGGGAAGGGTCACAGACAAGATTCAAACTCACATCTTCCTGACTCCAGCTCTGCAGTTGGTCTATGCAGTGAGGCACCTATCTGCCAACCCAGGAGGGGACATTGTGACAAGTAGGCAGGGCTTTCAAGGCTGGCAATCCAGCCTCGGTGAGGAAGGGTGGAGTATGGAGAGGAGGTCACTCCTGCTCCATCAAAATTTGGGGAACAGTGATGTGGATACAATGTGTTTTGGGCCCCTCTCTTTTTGTTGTGCAATGAGAACCACCCAGATCTCATTTCCCAATCACCTTGACTCAGTGGTGCTGAATGGGATGATGCCTAAGGTTCTTCTAGCTCCAAATGCAATAACTACCTCTTGGGAGAGCGAGAAGGATAGGCTTAGATATGTATCCTCAATCATCTGCTTCATTCATTCCACATTTATTAAGCACCCACTCTGATGGCCTGTGTTAGCCATCAGAGGTGAGCTGCACAATGACATGAACAGGAATCCACCACTTTCTGCATGATGCTCCATGGATGTAAGTTGTTATTCCCCTAAGAGGCTGGTGTGAAAAGAAACCTCTCTGGGCAGAGAAGAGGTCTTTTGTGATTTTTCTCCTCCAGCTGCAGGAGATATTCTCTCTCTGAATTAAAACTGGTTATTCTTCAGCCTTGGAGATGAGAGGCAGCAAATGCCCATTTATAGTGTGAGGGTCAAAAATCAGACCCACTTTGTGGGTTTTGAGGGTTAGAACAAGGCAGGTCCTTTGTACATTCCCAGGTCTGGAAGGGGTGATCAGCCCTGCTGCAGAACTGGATTCTACAGGATTTCTACGGGGCTTTCTTGGTATTTGTGTGTTCTCAGAGATAGGTGTGTGTGTGTGTGTGTGTGTGTGTGTATGCATGTCTATGTGTACCTGTATGTGTACCTTTATACACATGTTCATGTTTGTCTCCGTGTGTACATTAAGTGTGTACATTCCAATTGCTCAGCTTCCAAGGTTCACATAAAGGGGACAACAAGGTTGAGCATGACGGATCTCACAAACGCATCGTCTTCCCCTGGTAACAGGTATTTAGCAGATGGGAAAATATTAGCAGATGGGAAATCAGCAGATACAGTTAGATCAAGATGCAAATTTAAAAGCCACCAACCCCCTGCACTAAATATTTACATGGCACATCTCTCCTCAATCCGAATCTTTTATTTTTCATGAGTACAAACAACTGCTCTTCTTGTGAACACTCGTGCCCTTGTTGAAGGAAGAGGAATAAACACTTTAAGAGAAACGCACCATCCACTAGACTCTCTAGTAGAAACTAAAGGGAGCAGCAGCTTTTAGGAATACCCCCATGATGGGAACCTGGCAATTAAGGAGAGACAAATCCCCTAGTGTTTCTGGGACTTTTATTTGGGATTCAGACCTACAGTTTCATTGCCAATACAATCAATAGGCTTAGGAAGTTTTTTGGGGCCTTGAGAGGGTAGGAGACTTGTCCACTGTCAGCTAGCCAGTCTGTATCAGAAGCGGGATTTGAATCCAAGTCTTCTTGACCCTAAATCTCTATTCACAAGAACACACTGCCTGAATTATTACCACAAAATCCCAGGCAAATGAAGTGTTCTCTTTTTGTTTCTAAAGAGCTTGTGTAGATGAAATAACTGTCCCTTCTAATTCTGCTACAAATCTCCATAATGCAAAGTAAGACTTCTGCAGCCCGAACAAATGAGATCCTAGTGAAGTCATGGAACCATGGGAGAGTCAGACCTCCTCTCTAGGCCTTAAGTATCTTGTCTATAAGATGAGGGGATGGGATTAGGTGCTCTCTCATTTTATTTCCAGCTGCAAAATTCTATAATCCTATGATTTGTTATAACAAATACTTAAGCCATCCCTGGTACTTGACACTTTTCTGTCAAACAATGGAGTTAGACCAGATGACCTCTGAAGTCCCTGTCATCTCTCAATCTCTGATCCTGGTGTGATGAGATTTGACCTTAGAATTACCTGATTTTAGGCCAGGCAGGGACCTTTGAAAGCACTGTCATAATTTTTTGGTTTTAAGATGAGGAAACTGAGGCTGGCAGAGGGAAAGGAATTGCCCAATGTTCCCATTGAGGGCAGAACTGGGAAGTCTCTGAATCAGTCCACTGGTACCTCCTGACATCAGGCTGCCCTTCCCAACACAGGCTGACCCCAAGCTCTGCTTACTGTTGGTCTCTCTCTGGGCATCATGAGACAGCCAAAGGAGCCTTCCTTCCAAAATGGACCACAATCCCTTTCCACTCCTGGAGACGGGGCCATACAAAGTGCCAGAGGGATCTGGGAGCTCTGACTTAAGAGACTGGACACTCTGACCCATGTGGTAAACCTATCCTGGGTACCAGAACACAAGCTGAGTTGTCAGAACCCATCCTGTTGCTCTTCAAAGAACCCCCATCCCTGACTCTCCCACTATTGCCACAGACTCTCCTGTGGGGAGGGAGAGTGCCCCAGAAGAACTTCCCTATCCATATTAATTAGACCATGGAAAGACGGAGTATGGTGGCACCGCTGCTGCAGAACAGGGCAGGTCTCCCAGTTTCAGGCACTGATTGATAGTTCTTTATGAAGTTTGTTAGAAACTTTGGAGACTCCTTAGCAAGGCCCCGGTGCTTTCCTCAGGTACCTGCATTGGTCGGAGCCTGTGACCCATGGGTTAGAGGGACATATGAACTCACAAAATATGGCCTGTGACATACAATGTGGCTCTCAGCATAAAGAACATCTCATTGGGTAGAAATAGATAGAAACCAGATGAGACTCCTTGAGGCTTATTGTTGGGAAGAACTTAGTTCTCTGGTCTCTGTCTCTCTCTAATTTTAAATGGAAATCAGAAGAGCATAAATTGATGGGCTTTGACTATTCAATCATTTTTAGAAATAAGTTATAATTTGATTTAGTATTAGTATCTCCATGAAAAGTATTATAGCTAGACCAGAGAAGATTGACCTTGGAGTTTGATAGACCTGGGTTCAAACCTGCCTTTAGAACGTACTGGTTGCATGACCAAAACCAATTCATTCCCTACTATGTCAGTGTACAAGCTAACTCTCTTTGACCCTAATTTGGGGGGAGTTGCTCAGTTGCATCAGTGGAAGGAGTTTCCATTCTGGGAGTTCTTCCACTGATGAAAGTATAGGCTTCTATAACATCAGACCAAACCAAACCAAGGGCAGTGCTTAGCACACAGAAGGAAAAATAAAAATCAAGCAAATTAGTGATCGAAATAGGTTTCCACCAAAATTAAAAATACACATACCTAGACTAAGACAGACAAGTTTAAAGAGAATCCATGTCTCTGACCCTCGACCTGGAAGGCTGTCCTCCCTCTTCCCCCTCTGGCTCTGGCCTCTTCCTTCCACCATCCTCTGTGTCCATTTCCCTCTTTGCCTCTTCCCTTCTCTGTCAGTCTTTTTTAGACCTGAGGAATCTTGCCCTGTGAGAGCGGCACTGAATCCTGCACAGACCTTTTCTGGGGGTCTCTGCTTGATCTCATAGCACCCATAGTCATGTGTCCCTGTTCTGTGTGTGCCCTGACCTTAGTTGGAATATGTCTGAGCTGAGCAGCCTGGGGAACTGAAAGCTTCTCCTCACAGGAAATGAATTTGACACCTTGCCTTCATCCATGAGGCCATATATAAAATGGATAACTCACCAGGACAGAGACTATATTTTCGAATAACTTTAGCTCTTGTTTTCCCACTGATAAGATGAATAAATTATCAGACAATCATAGGATTGGAGAGTTAGGAAAGATCTCAGGGGTGGGTGTCTAGTCTGACCTGTAGACCTGAAGGGAATTTTTCACCAGGACATCCTTGGCCAGGGCTCACCCAGACTCTGTGGGGAAGGGCAGGACAGAGAGTCCCTCGTTTGAGATGGCCCTTTCCACTGTGGAACCCCACATATTGGCGTGTGTGTCTTCTCTTGACCTCAAGTATAAATATATCTCCTCATTGTGCTGCCTTATGTAGCTAAGCAGAACAAGTCTGTTCTCTATTCCACACAATAACCTTACAAACAGTTCAGGGCAGTGGACATGAGTCCCCTCCATCTTACCTTCTCCAGTTGCATGCAGTTAGCTCCTTCAGTGTCAGAGGGGCTGAAATCAACCCCTCCCTGAAGCTGGTCACCCTCCTCTGGAAGACATCAGCTAACTAATATCTTTCTTCAAATGTGACCTCCAGAACCAAGCACCAAAGATGGTCTGGATGGTAAGTGTCCAGAGTAGTCCGAGCTGGATGTGGCCTCCTTACTCTCAGAAGCTTTGTCTGTCTCAATGTACCAAAGGTCCCACTGGGTGCCGTGTCACACTGATGACTCCCATGGAGTTTAGATATGTTCTTTCTTCAGATGCACAGCCACCATCTTGCTGTAGCTACTTCCCCCTTATATTTCTAAAGTGTTTTGTTGAATTCAAGTACAAGACTTCAACTTTGTCTCTATTTCTACATCTCGTTTGTTTTGGCCCAACCTTCTAAGCCACTAGACATTTTGGAAACTGACTCTGTCATCCAGAGAACTCTCTGGCATTTTAAATAATTGATAATCTTTCTTTTATCATCACTGAGTCCAGTTGGCGGTAGGGACTGGTGGTGGTGGGGAGATCTCCTTTGGAATTTTTGTAGGCATGATGATTTCCTACAATTTCATTCTTATGACATAGAAATTCAGAGAGTGAGAAGAATTGTCCCAGCAGGAAATCCAAGAGTACATCCAATATACTGGCATTAATTAGTCAGATGTATGACATACTTTGGATTTCACTTTTAGAGAAGGGTGAAGGGCTGTCTCGGAAATAATCAGAGATTCAACACCCATGCAGGAAAGAAGTCTGAGCCAGTTCACATCCATCTCTATCCCCCACCCCTGTCCACTTCTCCCTCCAGAGTTGGGATTTCATGGAAGCTGAGTAGGAGGGAGGATTGCTTTGCATTCCATGGGCTCACAGTGGAGAAGGGCAGAAAATAAGGAGATGGAATGACCAGGAGGTGGGAGAGCAGAGCAAGGAAGGGTCAAGTAGCATCAGTAGGCTGTCAATACGTCCAATAGACCTGGGGGCATTGGAAAATCCTGTGTTGGGGTTTTTATAGGGTGATAAATTATGGGAAAAGGAGGAAACTACTGAATGACTGGGGAAAATAACATGTTCTTACTAATCAAAAAGATAATTGAGAGAACACATGGATACCTACTGACCCACATGCCTATGTCCTCATGGCTACAAAATCTTGCGTACTCATGCTTAGGAACAACCATAAGGAAAATCAGAGGATGGAAGAGGCTGGATTTTGCACATGAGTTTTGGCAACAGAACACACCATTACAGGCTGATGGACTGAGAGGTGAGGCATATACAAAATTTCGCTGCAATTGTCACACCATTGAATATTTCACTCTTGGATTGGCATTCCTATTGCCCAGCAATTAGCAAGCACTTAAAAATATCTGGTGATTGATGAGTGAAAACAACCATTTATTATACTCCTACTATGGACCAGACACTGCTGGGGACAGTCACGGGGACAAGTACAAAAGTAACCATCCTCATCCTCACAGCCTCCAAATCTAATTTCCTGTATGTAAAGTGAGGGCATTGTATTAATTGATGCTGAAGGTTCTGCCCACTCTAGGTCCTTGATTTTATGTTTTTAATAGGGTGGGGAGTGGTTGAAAGAAAGGAGCTTTGGTCTGGGTTGTCATGGAGCTAATGAGAGGAGCCAGAGCACACTTGATGGTCTTGCCATTTCTAGGCACGATGGGACTATTAATTTGATTTCTCTTCCCAGAACAAAAAAGAGAGGGGGGTAGGACCCACACATGGAGGGCAGGGCAGATGCCAAGATACCTGGTGTGGGTGAGAGGTGATGCATGATCTGGAGCCAGCCAGATTTTTAGAGTTTGGGTGACAGCTCAGCCTAAATACAAGTGGATGAACTCATGGGACTGGGGAGCATGGCCTCTGTAGGTCTAGGACAGAGGAATCTCTTCTGGGAGAAGTCCAGGGTGGGTGAGACAACAGGATCATAGATTCAGTAACAGAGGAGGCCATAGAGTCATCTTGTAAAGCCCCTTTGTTTTATAGGACAGGAGACAGAGGTCTGTGTCAGTTAAGTGACTTGTCCAAGGTCCCACAGGAAAAAGTGATAGAACCAGGATTTGAATCCACATCTTCTGCCTACAAGGCCATCAGCCAGTGGGAAAGTGAATCAAGGCTTTCCTCCAAAAGGCACCTCTCATGCACATGTTAGGATCATGCCAAATTCTTCCATTAAAATAATCACAGACATGTTGACCATGTTCAACAACTCAATGATTAGTAACAACCAAGGTCTAACAGGATGGTGTCTGCTCATCAACAGTGTTTACCCTCTCTGGTCAAGGAGGATTCTGGCACAGAGTACAAGAGGAATGAAGGACTGCCTCTAAATGACTGGCCCTATTTGCTTCTGATGTGGCACCAGGCACAGCAAGGCCCAGAATGCTGAAGGCTCTGCCTCCTAAGTGAGATTCTGATTCCTCTCACAGGAGTTCGGCCTCACAGTTCTCCTAGAGAAGCCAACTGACCATGGGGAGCTACTGGATGGATGGCTACCATCTGATCCTTCAGGACATGCACATGGGCAGATGCTGTGGAGGTGGATTAGAGGGGAGAGGTTCCATGGCCATGGATCACACAGGGAAGGCTTTCTGAATACAGAGCCCTCATTACCAGAGTCCTTCCCTCAAGCATTGCTCAGGGGGAAAAGAGTGAAGTATTTTGACCTTCTTTTAATTGTTGATAGACATGTCTGGGTGTTTTTCCAGAGATTGGGGGGAAAATCTCTCAACCTACAGTGTTAAATTCCATGCCAGGCACTATCACTTATCTATTTTTTATTTTGGATGCTTGAGTAGAGTGAGCCAACCCTGGAAAAAATGCATTTTGTGTTTCCTTGGGTGACTTGTGGCAAGTTTTTATGATGAGTAGAGCAGAAAGTCCCCAGAAACATCCACATTGGAAGATTTCCTTCACTTTGAGAGTTTCCACCATTCTACTCAAATCCCTCTCTCAGAATTTGGGTTCTTTTAATTATATGGGGGATGGATCAAACTTATTTTAGAAAAGAATTAGTTCAAGAGTGAGGGGAGAGTCCCAGGAGAGTTAGAGCTTCAGCTCCTCCTCTCCAACATGGCCTTTCCATTTTTTTCTGCCAGGATTCCCACTGCTTCTCCTTATTAATACAATGCAGAGCCTGCCTTCAAGACACTGAGGGGCCCGAGGACTTTTCTGCACCATTGTTGAGTTGTTAAAAGTGGGGATTGGCATCCAGGAGGTATTGGAAGGGTCCTAATGGTCTGCATGTGTGTGATTCTCACCGCCTGGCTTCCAGTTCTGTAGTACAGGAGGGAAGGCGGGCACTCGGCTCTTTGGTAGCCCACATGTGTGCTCCACACGGGTGGCCTGCTTGTGTGGGCTGGCAGAGAACAGGCACTCCCAAGGAAATAGGGGACCCTCCAATAGAGCTATTAATGAAGTGCTTTCTGTGGATTCTCCCACTTCACCCTGAGCCCTGAGGAGGGAGATTGTAAGAGATAAGGGAGGAGTCAGGAGTTTTTAAATGTAAGTCATTAAAGGTTGTCATTAAGGTTCACATATTCATTCAACAAACTTTCAAAGGTCTTCCTAGGTCAGGCCTGCCCAGACTGTGGCCAGCCAAAGGATTTGTGTCCCAGTTGTGATGAACTGAAGGGTGGAGGTGAGGTGTTGTGGGAGGAGGGGCAGGTCCTGGAAAAAACAGGACTCACACTGTGTAGAAAACCACATGTTGATGTTGTCTACACTCCAGTATGTTTTTATTTGCTTTGTTCACTATCTCCCAATTACAATTTTCACCTGGTTCTGCCCACCCTTAGAGCAACTGCCCTCAGGGCTAGATGCCCATTGAGGGCCTTTACAGCTCTAGGTCCTATGGGGAAGGAGAGTGTAGGGTAAGGGATATCCTTGGGAGCCAAGCAAGAGGCCATGTGGAAAGGGGAGGGCAGAACCAGCACCACCAATAGATCATAAGGCCAATCTAAAGCAGCAGTTGAGCTTTGAATGGTAGAGTGGAAGCAAGGAACCAAAGGCAAAGGTAGCACCTTATGACAGGAGGACCCTGGATCTGGAATCAGAGAATCAGTTATTGAGAATATCTGTGGGACCTGAAACAAACCACTGCCATCACTGGTCCCCAGGCCACTTCTCTGACAGAATTCTGCATGGAGCGGGGCTCTACTCAGCTCTGCTGGGGGGAGATCTCTATACTGATGAAGCAACAGTTCTTTACCTTACCCCTCCAAAAAGAGTTATTGTTTTTTCTGCAGCATTCACTTGACCAACCAAAAAGGAAAAGAAATGATCCTGCATCATTCTTGGGACTGATCATTCTTACTAGACCGTAACATGCCTTCCTCTTCACCTTTACCTGCATTCATTCCTTCCAGAAGCCCCTTCCCCTCCCCTCCTCTTGACCTCACCCGTCACCTTCTTCCTCATTGTAATAGATTCTCTTTGGATCTTCAGAATTTCATTCTGGAAAGTTTCCCCCCTCCAAACTACATTCCCCCTTATTTTTCAGATAAGGAAACTGAGGCTCAAAGATGTCTGAATGACATCTCAGAATGCTCTGCACATCAAAACAGCCAAATGAGGCTGTGATAAACTCCTGGTGTCAGGCAGGTCTGAGCTCAAATCCAGCTCCAGACACTCAGAGGTGAGTGACTCTGGGCCAGTCACTTCACCTCTGTCTGCCTCAATTTCTCCTCAACTATAAAGTGGGATAATAAAAGCAGTCGCCTGCCAGGGCAGCTGTGAGGATGAGATGATGTCTGTAGTGTTTAGTACAGTGCCCAGCACCCAGCAAGTGATGCAGAAGAGCTTACTCCCTTCCCTCTCCTCCCCAGCGGCAGGCTCTCATCCCATGAGGCCCAGCCTTCATTGAGAGCCTAGTATTCTCCTCCTCTCAGGTCCTCTGGGCTGATACTGCCTTTCCTAGTGGAATGTGCATTCCTCCAGGGCAGGGGCTGCTTTCATTGGGTCTTGGCACCTTGAATGCTGAGTGCAGTCCTGGGCACATAGTGAGCACTCAGAAATAGTGGTTGAATTGACTAGTTGAACTGACTTGAATTGGATGCTCTGGAAAGGTTTCCAACAGGGCAGGATGGCAGACAGGCCAGGCTGTGTTTGGGACTGAGTCCAGTGTAATTGATCTACTCTGTACACAACATACTGTGAGAGCAGACCAGAAGATGACCAGGCCCTGCCTGTGTTTGGCCACCCAGAGGTGGAGGGTGTAGAGTGGGTGGTACCTTCTAATTTAGTTAGGTAAGTCAAACGATCCACCTACTGTTTGCCAGGTCCTGAGGATGCCAGCAACATACAAATAAACAGACTTATTCCCTGCCTGCCCTCAGGAAGCTTACATGCTACTGAGGGGAAAGAACACAAACTGATAAATGGATTTATTTATTTTTCAATATACACACATGATTAGTATGAGGGATTCTTGGTGAGGAATATCCCTCTACCCACACAAGTAAGACTCCTACTCTTAAAAAGTAGCCTTGGGCACAAGAAGCCAAGTGACTGCTCCAGAGAGATGTGGTTAGACCAGATGCAGCCCCTAAATCCAGGGCTTCCTGACCCCAGAGCTAAGACAGCCCGTTAACCACTACTCTGTGAAATATCAGCTAATCTGTCAACATGAAATTGATTTATTTTTTTGTTAATAAGGTTTTTTTCTCTCCTTTCCACCTCACACCCACTACTGGAGAAGAAAGAGAAAAAGAGGAGAGAGAGAGGGAGAGGGAGAGAGAGAGAGAGAGAGAGAGAGAGAGAGAGAGAGAGAGAGAGAGAGAGAGAGAGAGAGAGAGAGAGAGAGAGAGAGAGAGAGAAGCAAAACTTTTCTAACAAGTCAGCACAGTTCAACAAAACACATCCCCTGGGCTGAGTCCCCAGGTGTGTCCCGTCCTGCACATGCGGTCAGTCCCTCATCCCTCCTCTGTCAGGAAGTGGGAAGTATCTGTTCTCATTCATCTGCTAGAACTGTAACCGCTCATTACTCTGATCAGAGTTCTGAAGTCTCTCAGTAGTTCACTTTCACAATTCACCAAGCATTTATTAAATGCTCACTACGCATCACGCTGCCCCAAGAGGAGTCTGATAAGCTCAGGCTTTTAAGAATTATTGACTCTGCCCAGCTCCCCTTATTTGTAAATCTATCTTTAATACCATTTTAATACCCATCTATCAGTCTAAGCTAAGTAGAAATTCCTGACAACATCATTTCCGCCCCCCCATTTATTCAAGATGATTGTGGGGTGAGCCAGCTTATGCCCTAGCTGCATCTGTAGCAGTCAGGGACACCATGGCCTCCCTGTGGATTTTGATGACTTCCCTCTTGTCCCCCTAAGTTATGCCTGATTCTCAGTGAGGCAAATAGGCAGAGAGAGCATGGGACTTGGAGCCAGGAAGCTTTAAGTTTGAATCCTGACTTAGACACTTGGTCATCTGGGTGACCCTGATCAGTCACTTATTCTCAGCCTCAGTTCTTCAAGTCAAAAACAGGGTTAATAGGAGTACCAACCTCAGGGAATTGTCGTCAGGATCCAATGAGATATTTGTAAAGTGCTTTACATTTTCTCTTGAGATTCCAGTATGCTGCATCTGTAGATGGCATAGACAGGAAGGGACATCCTTACCCTTCTTCATGGAGTATTAACTTAGAAGCCAAAACCATGCACAAGTCCGTAATTGCTCTACTGGTCAATGATGTACCATGTTCACTCCTCACCTGGGGCCCATTCTGATGGTCCATTAATGGCATAGACTGAAGACAACTATTCCAAGCGTCTAGGCTGGTTCCAGACTCCTCACCAATGACAGATCGAGAGAAAGAGGTGCCGTTTTGTTTGTTTGTGCCTTGGAAGCATGTAGATACCATAAAATGACTAAGATTTGCTTAGCAGACTGTGGGTGAAAAGGAATTTGAAATGGCCTTGGGAAACTTTCTCAGGAAGTAAATAGGGAACTATGCAAGTGGAGTGTACTCCTTTCAGACCAAGAGGTTAATTCCAGGGTAACAGTTCCTAGAGAGATCCCTTAAAGAGTCGCAAAAATAGTCTTGATCCTGAGGGAGTGGAGGAATTGGACTTTTCAGAAAGCAAGGAATGGACAAGGTAAATTCGGATGGTCTGTTTCAGCCCTAAGATTCTCTGGAGCTTAATGGCTGATCTCTGATAAATCTGTCCTTTATCAAGCTATACTCATAGAGTACAAGAGCTGCCCATGAACTTGTCTAAAAATATACATTTTGATAGTTCTATTTCAATATAATTTCAATGTAATTATATACGTTTTATTTTATGCATTTAAAAACATGATTCAGAAGAGGAGTTAATAGGTTCCCCTAGACTGGCCAATAGGTTCAGGACATAAAAAAGATCAAGAATCCCTGAAGTGGTCTACTCCACCCCCCAGTTTTACATCACAAAAATGTTTTAGTAAACCCGAAGGTATAAGCCACTTTGAGATCTCAAAATTTTATCGAGTTACAGAACAGGAAAGCTGAGAGAAGATATTTGATCCAGTCCACCTTCCACAATGACAGAGGAGGAAACGGAGACCCTACCCCCCCAGGGGATCTACCTTGCCTTTGGGCACCCAGGCCCTCTGACTGGCCAGCCCTGCCAAGCCCCAGTTCAGGGTTGGGGGAGGCAGAAGGAACTGGCTTAGCTTGATTAGTTTCTTTGTCCCTGAGGTTTCCTGGGTCCAACACAGCTCACTTAAACACTTCCACTTGGCCCCAGCAAAAAGGGAGAGAGACCTGTTGTCTCCCCTCTCCAGGCTGCCTCCACATTTGCCAGGGGATTGATTCCCCTCCCTGAGACTCTTTTTCCAGGGGGGAGCAGCCCTGGAGGAAGTGAGAGCTCTCCAGCTCTTGAGAAGCACTAAGCTGATCGATCCAGATTCATCACCATCACCACGGCTACGAGCCTCAGCCTCCCCCTGGCTCCAGTTCCCCCCGGGTGGAGTGTCCCCCCCTCCCGCCAGAGATGTGCAGCAAGCACGGCAGGCTCCTGATCGATATCTCTTTATCAATTTATCACTATTAACAGCAGCATTTCAGTCCTCATGGCGGTCAGTCATCACAGAAGAGCTTGCCAGGCACAGTGATTTATGGGCCAGGATGGGGTATTCATTAAACACCCACCGTGTGCTCGGACCTGACAAAATTGCCCTGAGCACTGACCTTGCCTACTAGAAGTTGATAGTCTAATGGGGCAAGATGGACAACACTTAGAGGGAAAAGGTCCAGCTCAGGCCCTCATGGCACGCCACCCATCCCCATTCCAGTCTCATGGCCTCACTTGTGGTTGAGCGCTGGCACCTGAAGGGAAATTTCACCTCACCATGCCATCTTCATCTTCTACCAACCTACCCCGCTCTTTGGAGGGCACCATCACCCTCCAGGTCACTGGACTCACAGTTTCTTGGATGTTCCCTCTTCCTTCACCACCTATGTCTCATCACTGGTCAAGTCTTGGCAATGCCACCTCCAACATCTCTTGAGGGTCCAAATCCTACTTTCTACTCCTGTGATGACTATCCCACTTCAGGTCCCTGATGTACCAGGTCCTCCATGGTCCAACCAACCTCCCACCAAGCTTTGCCTGTTGGAGGCACCTAACCAATGTTCATATCTTTCTGCCTTCTTTCATATCATGCTCCTTCACACCAAGTCCTGACCCAACCATGAGTCAGCTCTTCCTTGCTCTCCTCAGACCCTCCATCCACTCTGTACATTTGTCAAGCTTGACCCCCTGACTGGAAGGGCCCCTTCTGTTCACTGAAATCTTACTGTGGCTGTAAGAAAGGGGGCCGAGTTGTTGCTGCTTCTTAAGATCACGAGTGATAGCATTGGAGCTGGAAAGCAATGTAGAACTCTCAGGTCCAATCCTCTCGCTTTACGGATGATGAAACTGAGGCCTGGGGAGGTTTAGTCACTTACCCAAGACTAGGTAGAACTAATGTTGCTTAGAACTGAGGACTTAGAAAGTCATTTGATCCTTAGAAACCCTCTGGGATGTAGGTCAATTCATTACCCCAGTTTTACATAAAAGGAAACTGAGTCTTATCAGGGTAAGCAACTTGGTCCTATGGTCATGTAACTTGTAAGGGCCCCTCTTGAACTTGGGCTCCCTGCCTCAGAACCAAAATCAGTGGATTAAAGAAAGACCATTTAGTCAAAAACACACCTGAAAAAAATGTTTATAGTGCACAGCACTTTACAAATATGTCATTGAACTCTCACTAACAGCCCTGGAAGGAAGGTACTCATGAGGAAACTGAGGCAGAGTCTGAGGCTGGACTTAGACCCAGATCCTCCTGACTCCAGGACTCTCTGGGCTATGTCCCCAGTGGTCTTCTACAAGCAGTCACCCAGTCACTGCTGGAAGCCCTCCGATGAGAGGGGAGCCAACTTCTTGTTATTTCTGGTCTTCAGCCTTTATCATTATTCTGGGGTTGAACAGAACACATTGGGCCCAATGACAGCCTAGCAAATGCTTTTTAAAAAATTTAATTGATTTCTTTTATTTTAATAATATTTTATTCTTTCTAATTAGATGTTAGAACCATTTGTAACATTTTTTAAAGTTTTGTGTTCCAAATTCTATCCCTTCCTCCCCTACCCCTTCCCTCGCTCCCCTCCCCATTCCCAGAGACAGTGAGCAATTTAATATAGGTCTTACACTCTAATCACATAAAGCATTTCCATATTGGTAATTTTGTGCAGGACTTGAATATGGCTCCCATGTTCCCTTTGCCTCCTCATCTCTCTGATGTCAGATTAAGGCCTTCACCACCCTCCATCCGATGCTCCCTGACTCATCGCTCCAAGGTGGTCTGTGCAGAGCAGAAGACAGGGAGATGTTCCATCAGTCTATGGATCAATCAATCAACCAATGGGCATTGAGTGAGAGCCTTCTGCCTGCCAGGATGGTGCTAAGCAGTGGAGATACAATCCAAAGCCTATAGCAGACCATGCTCTCTAGGAGCTTACAACAGAATGAGGCAAAACAGCCTGTAAACCACTACATACAAACAATCTTTAGAAAAGAGAAATTGGGGATGGCCTCCAAGGGAAGGTGTGAACATTAAGGAGGGCCACACAGGCCTCTTGTAGAAGGCAGGGCAATAACTGGGACACAAAGGAAGCCAGGGAAGTCAGGAGGGAGAGATGAGGAGGGAGGGCATTCCAGGCATGGAGCACAGCCCCTGCAAATGCTTGCAGTCTGGAGATGGGGTATTGAAGGCAAGGAGCAGTCAGGAGGCTAGGCCCCCCAGGAGGAAGGGTGATGCAGAGATGATGTACCTCTCATAACAAGAATTAGGTTTCACCTGTTCCTTCCTGCCATTGACTCATATGGAGCTGACATCACACCAAAGCCCCCTGAACTTGACAAAGCACTGTGTAGACTTGCAGCAGGATGCTCACCCCAACCCCCATTTTACTTGTTAAGCTGATTTTTGGTACCCAAGTACAGGGATGTCACATGGATTTTGATGAATTTCATGTTATGAGGTTTGATCCAATATACTAAAACATCAGTCATGGTGGACACTGTGAACAACACAATACCCCTGCAGATACTGGAGGCGACAGATGTGGGGCTTTGCTTAAATGCAGCTCCTTTCTCCCCCTCTCTACTGATCCAGTAATCATCAGAAAAGGTGAGGTTGAGTCGTGCTGTGCCCAGTGAAGCCAGACTGGCTCCTGGGGGTTGCTGCTGCCAGTGCTGGGTCCCTCCCAGCCCCTTGGGTGTCCTCCTTGGACTTGGATGGGGATCCCCATCAAGTGCCCACCCAGCCTCCACAGCTGTCCTCTCCAGCTGGTCCTTCCCCAGTAGGGATTGGGGATGAAACTGAGGCCTTGGCCTCCCCTTTCAGTCCCTCATTCCACTCTGCATCCATGTCTTCCATGTTAGGACCTGGAATCTCTGGATGGCTCTTTTCTCCCCTCCAAGATTATAGGTCTGCCTCTTGTCTCATCTTAGTTTCAAGCAGCCCAGAGCCTCACACATGGCAGGTGTCAGAGGTTAATGATGCCCAGGAAGGAACACAGCTGTTCAGCCCAGACTGGGAGCTGCTCATAGAGACTCTAGGTTGTCCCCAGGTCTATGGAAAGGCAAGGGTATGACCTCAAGGAGAGGGCTGGGTGTACAGGCTGGGCTTGGGGGGTGGGGGTGGGATGGCACACAGCTGAACTGATATGGGGGCAGAGTTCATGCTCCAGGAGTGAAAGTGATTAGCAAATCCCTGTGAGTTGGTTTTTGGTGGGTTGAGAGACTGTTGAGCTGAGTGCCTAGGACTGTGTAAGTCCCTGTAGAACCTAGAACAAGGGAATGAGAATGATCCAGTGGAGAAGCATGGCCAGTCCTAGCTGGGCACTGAGCTCTGGTAAAGGGAAGATACATCTGGAACTGTGTGCTATGGAACTGCGTGCTACCTTCTGCCCCTGCCCCCCATGCCACAGGAATGACAGTGTCAACCTCCCAGAACTGGCAAGAGTATTGAATGAAATCATGGATATGCACCTTCTGAAAGCTCTAGAGGACCACTGTAATTGTTCCAGCTAACAGGGGCAAGTGCATAAATAGAGGGTTGGGGAGACCTGAGTTCAAATCCAGCCTCAGATTCTTTCTAGCTGTGTGACCTCAGGCAAGTCCTTTAACTTTTGTCTGTCTCACTTTTCTCATCTGTAAAATGGAGATGATAACAGCTTCTGCCCCACAGGATCATGAGGCTTAAAGGAAGGAGGAGAACTAACATTTATATAGTATCAGCCAGGGGCCAGGCTCTGTGCTGAGCACTTGATGGTTATTTTCTTATTTGATCCTGAGCTAATAAAGCACTTCTCTTTTCTTTAACTATCATATAAATGCTAGTGTTGCCAGTATTGAGTGCCTTATCTGTGTGTCTGTCTGTGTATGTTTGTCTGTTCTGTGTTTTGCACATATGAGGAGAGAGGAGGGGGAGGAGGAAGAGGGACAGCATCGATGAGGTGGGTCTGGTGGTGTTGCCTGAATGAAGGATTTCTGACTCTTGGCTACTGCTTTAGGGAAGAAAACCTGCCCCAGCCCTCTCTCCTACCCCCTCACTGCCTGCCAGCAGGGGTGGGAAAGCTGTACAAGGGGCACTATGACTGGGACCACAGCAGGCAGGCAGGTCGTCAGTCAACAAGCATTTTTAAAGCCTTCACTGTGGCGGGACGCTGAACTAAGCTCTGGGATATACATGACAATCCTTACCCTCAGGGAGCTCACATCTTCATTTTGTAGGTGAAGCAACTGAGGTCCCTCAAGTATTGATAAGTAAAGAATAAGAGACATTGAGATTGGCTGGGCTTAACCATGTCTCCTTCCTATTTTGCTGGAGCTTAGAAAAAAGCAAAGTTGACCCAGTGGATTCAGGTCCATTTATTGTAAACAGGAAAACTTTGATTCTTGGTACTTTGGCACATAGGAGATGTTTAATCAATGCTTATCAATTGATTGACCCAAAAAGAGTGATAAAATCTTAGGGCAATCCCCTGGCCCAACCCCTTCATTCTACAGATAAGGAAACCAAGTCCCAGATTGGTCTTAAACCTTTAGTACTAAATCATGCTGGTAATAAGGGTCAGAGCTGGGATTCAAATGGTAAATACTAGGTCCTTACATGTGCTTCAGCTCCTCCAAGGGGAAAGTTTAGGAGCCAGTCTGAGGAAAGTTCACCTATGAGCAGGAAGGAGGGTGACTTTGCCAAAGTTCTTCAACACCCTCTGATTTCCTGCTGACGATCCCCCTGAGAGTAATCTTGCCTCCCCTTGTGTCACAGACAACCCCAGGGATGTCCAGTGGCTGAACGAGGTCACAAATCGAGCCCACAACTCGTGACTGCTGGCCCTGGTTTCTCTTCCCAGCACCAGATTCGTGGTCAAGGCTGTGACACTGGACCCCTGCAGGCTGGTATATGGGGACTTTCACAAGTCATTTTCTCCTGGCTTAGGCTCTTGAATGAAGAAGCAGAAGATTCTCCTTCCACTGAATGTGTCCCGTCCACCTTGTAGAACAGAATGGGTGTTGGCAGAGTGAGAGAGGTTATCACAGAGGCCATTGTCTCAGAGCCAGGAAGGCTGATGGCATGTTAACCAGTCAGCAAGTATTTTCACCTACTGTGTATAAAGTCCTGGGCCAGCAATGGGGCACAAAAAACCTGACCCCATGCCCTCCATGTTTTGGGGGACTTCCTTTATCTAATTTGCCCCTACTGAGCTTTGGGCAGACCATCTCCTTTATTGCTTAGCATAGTGCCCTGTACACAGGAGGAGCTTAATAAGTGTTCATTGACTGACTAGCTGATTAGTAGCTTTTCAGGCTAGGCTAAGTCAGAAAAGAAAATCTGGTAGTTCTTCTACTCTCTATTCCAATTAACACTCCATTACACTCTTGGGTGCCTTGAGACAGTCGCTCTCTCCCGAATGCCTGGAATGCCTGGCAACCTCGTCTGTGCCTCTTAGAACCCCCAAATTTCTTCAAAGCCCATCCCAGTGCTCTGTGCAAGACACATGATTTCCCTGGGGCTCAGTTTCCTTATCTGTAAAATTCGAAGGGTATTACTGCTATAAGTGTGTGTGTGTGTGTGTGTGTGTGTGTGTGTGTGTGAGTGTGTGTGTGTAAACACCTACTGTGTTCCAGGAATCAGAACTACAGAGACAAAAATGAGGGATCCTGTGGTCCAGGAGTACTGGGGACAGGGATGTCGATCATTAAACAGACAATGTGCACAAATAAGCACTGAGGGGTTCATTGGTGTACGTGCCCCCCACCCGTGTACTTGCCCCCCCAGTCTACTTGTCCCACGTGTATTTGACCCAGTGTATTTGCCTCAGTGGATTTGCCCTCCCAGAGTACTTGACCCCTGTGTAATTGCCCCCAGTGTATTTGCCCCTTGTTCTTGCTCCCCACTTCCCCCCACTCCAGTTAAGTAATGTCTGGGGTTCCAGCTTTGCATTGGTGGCAGCCTTGAAGGCCCACTGCTCTGTGACACTTAGTGGATGCTTTTGGACCATCAGCAGGCAGCTCAGACTCACAGCATCTCTGTGTCCATCCTTCGTGGCCCCATACCTCCCACAGAGCCTGACACACAGTAGGTGCTTAGCCAATGGTTACGGAGAGAGCGAGGAAATGGGTTTGTTTTGCCTTTGGAAGAAGGTGCAGTCCAACCGAAAGACAGGCTCCTTCCCTTGAGAAATCATGACTGCCTGGAACTTCCCCACGACTCCCAGGATCCCCCAGCACCCCTCCCTCGAGAGGATCAAACTCCTTCTGCCCCCAGGAAACATATTCTGCACTTCTTTCCTTTACTGTCTCTCTTGCCCTCTCCCTCCCTCCCTCTTCGTCCACTCCCCCTCCCTGAATGCCCCCGCCCCCGTGCTCTGGGAGGCAGCAGGAGAGGGTCCAGACCTGTCATCACAGCCAAGATCGACAGCATCTTTGTACCGTGTTGAATGGAGACCAGCGAGGACTTGGACGCGAAGCTGGTCTGGCCAGAGGTCTGCAGAGACAAAGGAAACTTTCCCCCCAATATGATTTAGTTTCTTTAAGGGACAAGGAGAGTCCTGAGAAAGAATCGTCCTCCTAATGACAACAGCCGTGCTCTGGAGCTGCAGGCGGCAGGGATTGTTTGATCCGGCCACCTTTGACCTCCTTTAAGCGAAGATGAGCCGGTGGAGGGGGCTTGTGGAGGGTCTGGTTATGAGATATTATTGACTTGGAATTTATAAATATTTTATCTTCACATTAAAAATATGCGATAGAATGGCCATTAGTACCAGACAATAAAAAGGCTTTCTCCTTTGATTGTGAGGGTCCAGGAATAGGAGACAAGGTTTTTATTGAGCTGAAACCCAGGACGGAAAGTGTTGGGAGCTGGGAGGGTGAGAAGGAGCAAGTGGAAAGCCACGCTAGCCACCAGATGGTCTGGCACAAAACTGTCCTGTCATTCCTTCTGAGGCCGGCCGGCCCGGGCACACATGCATGGAGCAAAGTGGAAGGCTCGCTTCTGCCTGATGCCACCAAGGATGGGTAAGAAAACTTCAGTCAAGGAAGAAGCCTAAACCTCTGCCCATCCCTTCCTATTCACTAATAACCCACCCTCCAAAAATATATATACATATACATGCATGTATACATAGTATGTATGCATGTATATATGTATGCATGTATATAGTGAGCTGGCCCTAGCTGGGTAGCTCTTGGGGCATATCTTAGGCCAAACCTGATCTTGAATATTGCTTCTCTTACACAAGAAACATAAGAGGCTGCTGGGTCTACTGGCCCTGAGTGGACATGCACACTCCCTCCTTTTCTCCCCCTCTCCCTCCCTCCCTCCCTCCCTCCCTCTCTCTCTCTCTCTCTCTCTCTCTCTCTCTCTCTCTCTCTCTCTCTCTCTCTCTCTCTCTCTCTCTCTCTTTCATACACACACACACACACACACACACACACACACACACACACACACACACACAATCCCTTCTCTAATGCTCCAGTACTTATCTTCTCCAACTCATATGACAATGAGTCTCCTGATTAGTAAAGGTAGCAAAGGGGGAAAATGTCTGGGGCCCTCCACCACCAGAAACCTCTAGGGTCTTTTTCTGCCCATGGAGAGATCTCCTTCCAGACCAGTCTGCTTTCTCCCCTGCTCTGGGCCTCATGACTCTGACCCATTTTCATTACAGTCTCAAAAGGTGCTTCAAGTTGAATCTTTGAGAATTTCCCAGATGGAGGGGCCAATCCTGTGCATTTTATTAATGGAGAAACTGAAGTTCAGAGAAGTCACGTGCCTTGCCCAAGACCTTGTAGGCACTAAAAGGCAGAGACTGGATTCCAACCCAGGTATGTTGGTCTGAGGAGGGACCCATGATTATTCTAGTCTGGTGTCTGCCTAAGGGTCTGCCAGAAGACCCCCTGACTTAGAGCTGGCAGGGACTTCAGAGATTCAGGGTCCAACTGCCTCACATTACAGATGAGGAACCTGAATCCCAAGAAGGGAAATAGTTTGTCTAGAGTCACTCAGGCACTAAGGGGTGGCGCTGGATTCTAAACCCCAGACTCTGTTTCCATTGTGCCCTATTGCTCGGGGCTTTTTTTCAAGACTCACCAGATGTCCTTTACCTCAGCCTCTTATTCTAAGACCGGCAGCCGTTGCACTGTGCTGACGCCTCAAATCTCCTTCATACAGAATTTCTGAAAATGCTGCATTTTCCCAGCCTGCTTAGGGCTTACCTTGAATGGATGTACATCCAACATATGAATAGAAATACTAGTAAAGTTTCATCCAAACCAGTGAAAAGTTTACTGTCTTTGGAGTCAGAAGATCTGAGTTCAAATCCCAGCTCAGCCACAGCATCTCCGTGTAACCTTAAGGAAGTCATTTAATCTTTGGGCCTCAGTTTCCTCATCTTTATAATGAAGGGATTGACCTAGATGACCCACAAAGTCCCTTTCAGCTCTTGGCTCCAGAGCCTGGAAGAGCCCTATTTTCCTAAAGCCACATTTTGTGGCCTGATGTTTGCCAGTGTACCACAAAACCCCTTAGGCACCAAGATAATTAAGGCTGTACTTTAGTGGAATGAAGAGAATGATCTTTGTGTAAATCCATTAGGGTCATTCTGGAGCCGCTCCCTACCAGTGTGGCCCCATGGGCACTTAGCACTTTAGCTCTGGGAAGGTAAACATTGCAAAAGGAAAGAGGGTTTCATTCCTGAGCCTCAAATCCAAAGAATTTGGATACCCCTTGGCAAAGGCCAGAAGGAGACCAAAGTGAAAAGTAACATGAGTTGGGCTATTTGTGGTACATTTTCCCATAACTGAATTAATTTGGGGGTCCTCTGTGGTTGCAGATTTCATTATCTATTATCTAGCCAATCGACTCTGGTCACTTGCCAATAGCATCTGAGAAGAGCTCTCTCTCTCTCTCTCTCTCTCTCTCTCTCTCTCTCTCTCTCTCTCTCTCTCTCTGTAACAACAGGACCTCTTTAAAGATGTCTAAGGGGTAGGGGTTTGAGTTACCATTGGGTTACCATTACTCATTAGAGTCACAGATTTGCAAGTTGGCATACAAAGCTTTCCTGCTGCCCTCTGAGAGTGGACACCATCCTTCTCACATAAGACTGTCTCTTCCTGGGCTCCCCCCCACCAATATATTTCATAGCTATTAGAAGAGATCTTTGATGACTAAGGTCATACTTACTGCACACATGTATGCACTCATACACATGCTCATGCAAACACACACATTCACACAAATGAATACAGTACTAAATGAGACTGACTTCAGTTCATAAAAAAGTAAACAGAAAACAGCCCCCAAACTGGAACTGGGGAGAAGAGAGATGGAGTAATTCAACCATTTTCAGACCCTACCCTAGCCTCACTTTGAGAAACCTCTAAATACTTCCAAAGGGAGAATCTCCAATAAAAGTGTGGTAGAAGAAGGGGGTCATGTCCTTGTTTCCTTCCCCTCAGTGGACCACATGGCTCTTCCAATGAGATAATCAATGCCTTTGATGGCTCTGGGCAGCTTGACCATTTATTAGTCTATGGGATCAAGAGGGCTCAGAGTCTTTTCCTTTAGACATCTCTGAAAGGTCAAAAGCTCTGGGTCAGGATGAGTGTGGAGATTTCCCCAGTAACTTAGAAAGATTGCCCCTTTCAATCACCCTTTCTCTCCCCAACCTGAATGAGTTCAAAGTCAGTTGGTATAGATTTCCTATTCAGTACATTGGTGAGTCCAAGCTTGGCACCCTCCTTTTGGTCACCACAGTGCCTTTGAGAATGTCCAGGAGGGAGTAATCGCACACCTCAGGTCTCAATCCAAAAGCCTGAGGGACCCTCCTACTAACTTTGCTCCTAGTTAGAATATCCTCAATAGCTGCTGCTAGTGTCTTTGTATTAGATGTGTTTTCCACCAGGTCCATTACAAATACTCCTTTCTAGTGAAAAGTAGCAAGAAATTTCAGAAATCCGAAGAAACCTCTGAAACACCAATTCCTCTCATTCAGAATATGGCATATTTGCAGCTAGGCCCCCACTTACTTTTACTATATCTCTGGAAATTGGATTAGCTAAACAGATTATCAGTATAAACACTGTTACTAGGGCCTCTTTAATCCATATAGAAGGGGAGAGGAAGCGTGCTACTATGGCATGAATCCAGCATTTGGAGGCAGAAGGCCTAGATTCAAACTTGACTCTGTCACTTTGGGTAAGTCACATCCCCGTTATGGACCTCCATGTTCTCCTCCACAGAATGGAGCAACATAAGACCCCTTCCAAAGCTTTAGCAGGAGTGGGCTATTCAGCTCAAGAGTTACTGTTTCATTAAAGTGTGCCTGCAAAATGCCTACTCAGAAATACAGTTCCCACTTAGTTTCAGTTACTGTGTCTAGTAAAAGTAGTAAAATTGCATTTGTTTAAAAACGTGTGATTCAAATAGGTTATCATTTCAGAAGGGCCTTCACTCAGTTAAGTGAAACACATGAATTTTTACTGAACTTGGGAATCATGCTTACTGGATAATCGCTACCATTTTATTAACTTTAAAAATAAATGAAGAACTGTCCCGCTCCCAGTAATTTGGCAAGACAGAGATCTGCTCTCCTGGAGTTGTCCTGTTTCAAAGTACCTCTGCTTATACATATCCCAGCATATGAGCAACCTGTCACAGAACATACTTTCCATCAGTTTTCTTCAGTCCCGAGGTATAGTTCAATGCTTTATAATTCCTGGGATTTCCCTTAGCTCTTAAAAAAAAATTAGGTAGCATATTAGCAGTTTTCCAATTTTCAGGAACTGTTTCTGCTTGGAAGGATATATTTTATATTGTTGTCAGTGTCTCTGTTACTCTGGCCTTTATTTTGTCAGAAACCACTGTTGAATGTCATCCATTGCAAGTGATTTATGTCCTGCCAGCTTCACAAGTTGCCCCATAACTTTCTTGTTAGAAACTTCATTTTGGTCAAGGTGACACCAGAGCCTCCCAGAACAACAGCTTTTGGAGCAGAAATTACTCTGAGGCAGATGCAAAAAGCTCACTTAATTCCTTGGCTTCTTCATCTCTTCCTTAGTTTCCCCCAAATGGATTCAGACCTTTCTTAGAGTTATCTTAAAACTCCCTGATGTACTGGGAAGTGCTGTCATATTTTTTTCAGTCCTTTGGTCAAGGGCATGGTGGAGGGAGCGGGGAGAAAGGACAAAATTAGTTATCCTGTGTTGCTGCCTCTTTCCAGAAAAAGGGTCAGAATGGGATGGGAACAGGATCCTAAGTACTAATTCTGTCACCTGGAGCAACCACCCTAAATGTGCCCCCAAATCATCTGTAAGTAGAGGTAGACCACAACACTAATCCCATAGTGGAGACTCTGAAACACCAAGAGCCCATTCCTTGAAAGGAGCAAGGTAAAACCAATGGCTCAGCTAGTTATGCCTTGGCACCAAGCCCCCATTACCCCACCCTGGTTTTCAGTCTGGTTGGGACCAGTGGTTAGTCCTAAAGGATGTCTCCAATGTCCTTAGAGCCACCTTCTCCCCATTTCTTCTACATCTGCCGCTTACAAGAATGGGTAAATGACCCAATTAGAGTAGACCTCCAACATGGGTTCTGGGACACTCTGAACTTCTTAGGGAATCAGGCTGCTGTCAGGCATGTTTGCCCCTATGGATGCCACAGCATTATGGGATGTTAATGCTCTACTCTTTGGCCAAAGAGGGAGAGGATAGAAAGAAACCAGGATGACTGGGCCTTGGGTACCACAAAACATTAATTGATTTATAGGGACCTCAGGAGCATTCTAGTTCAACTCCTTCATATTTCAAGTGGGAAGACTGAGGCCCAGAGAGCTGAAGTAAATCACCATTGATCACATAGGGAAGAAGAAGATCCAAGAGTGAAACCTAGACCCTCTGATTTAAGATTCAGCTCTTTTTCCTGGACCACATAGATCAATAGGGAGTCGTAAACAGAAATCATTAAGGAAGAGAAAGTTTGGATAGATACTCTCTGCATTGGGAAGGGCATCTTCCAACAAAGAGGGCATGTGCACTGAGGGCATTAGAAGGGATCATCACCCACTCCCCCAAGCCTGAGTTAATGGCACATCGATCATGCTTGGCCTGCCCTATGATAGACCTGAAGGGCCTGCTTGAAAAACCTCCAGCATTGTTGGCATTCACGTTTCATTGAGGGCCTTCGGCTATAAATGAAGCGTTGATCCTATCATAATGGAGACCTTACAAGACGACTTCTCACCAATCCACTGAAACTGCCCTTCCAAAGTTACCAATGATCTCTTAACTGAGAAATCCAATGGCCTTTTCTCCATCCTCATTCTCCAGAACATCTCTGTAGCCTTAGACATTGCAGGGCAATCTCTACTCCTGGATCCTCTCTTCTCTCTGGGTTTTCAGGACACCCCTCTCTGTCTTCCAGTTCTCCTCCTTCCCTCTCTGACTACTCCTTCTGCATCTCCTTTGCTGGATCCTCCTCTAGATCATTCCCCCTCAGGCTCTGTCCTGGATCCTCTGCTCTTTTCCCTCTATACTACTTCATTTGGCGATTTCATTGGCTCCTACAGATTTAATTACTGTCTCTATGTTCATGATTCCTAAATCTACCTTTCCTGCCCCACTCTGTCTGCTGACCTCTAACTTTATATCTCCAAGTGCCTTTCAGTCCCATCAAACCAGATGTCCGGTAAATATCATAAACTCAACATGTCCAAAATGGAACTTATTACCTTTCCCCCTAAATACTGACCTCCTCCTACCTTCCCTCCTCCCAGGAGAGGGCAACCTCCTCCTCCCAGTCCCTCAAGTTCCCAAGCTAGGAGTCCTCCTGGAGCCCTCACTGTCTCTTAGTCCCCTGGATCCAAGCTATCCCCAAGGCCTGTTGATTTCTCCTCTATAGTATCTCTCAGATTTGCCCCTTCTGTCTTCTGCCATGGACACATCCCTGGTTTGAGCTCTCACCCCTCACACCTGGATTATTAAAATATCCTGCTGAGGGTCAGCCTGCCTTAAGTCTGTCCCTACTCTGATCCATCCTGTATTCAGCCGTCAAAGTGATTTTCCTAAAATGCATGTCAGACAGTGTCACCCTCTTCTCAACAAACTTCCGTGGTTCCCAAGTGCCTCCAGAATCAAATACAAAATGCTCTGTTTGGTGTCCAAACCCTTCCTCACCTGCCCTTTCCTCTCTTTCTAAGCCCCAATGTGTTCCCTTTACCCCAGGGACATTGGCCCCCTCACTGCTTCCCATCTCCAGGTTCAGGGCATTTTCTCTGGTCATTCCCCACTCCTGGAAGCCTCTTCCCTCCTCACCTCCAAAGGCTTCTCTTAAGTTCCAACCAAATTCCTCTTCTACAGGGAGCCTTCCACAGATGCTCCTAATTCTAGTGCCTTCCCTCTGTTGCGTTGGCTATTTATCCTTCAGAGACCTCACTATGTCTACATTTGTTTACATATTGTTACACACACACACACATGATTATAAGCTCCTTGATGGTAATGCCTGTTTTTGTGTTCCCAGCACATAACCCTATCTTGGAGGAGAAGTCACTTAATAAATGCTGACTGACTGACCGAGACTGAAATGAAATCCAAGGAAGTCACTGTGGTCAGTTGCTACTTTGAGAGGCATAGAGTGAGAGACAGAGACAGTGGGAGAGATAGAGAGAGAGGGACAGGGACAGAAAGAGAGATAGAGACAGAAGACATATAGAGAGAGACAGAGGGAGAAGAACAGAGACAGACAGACAGAGACAGATAGAGGGACAGAGAGAGACAGAGAGATAAGAGAGAAAGACAGACAGAAAGAAGGACAGAGAGAGACAGAGAGAAACAGAGAAAGAGAGAGAGGGACAGAGACAGACAGAGAAAAAGAGACAGAAGACAGATACAGAGAGAGCAGGGAGGCAGAGACAGAGAGACAGAACAGGTATAGGTCTGCATGGGTACAGGAAGTTTTCTCACAGGTTCCATTGCTCTTTCCTTCTGCCTCCAACCCCCAAAAGGACCTTGCAGGCCTGGTACTCCACGCACTGAACTCTTAGCTGCCTGTTTGGACCTAGAGGCTGAACTGGGAGCCAGGAGTGAACATGAGGAACAGTGAAACCTAGACTTGAGGTTGCACACATACAAATAACACCATCACCCCCCCCCCCTCATTAATTAGCATTCTACAAAATTGGGCTGGCTGCTTCTGGAGTCAGGGCCCCTCATCAGGACGACCACTCCTCAGGCACTTTCTCGTAGGGGAGTTGGCTTTTTTGGAGGAGGTGGTTCGGTTGGTCCCTTCCTGCTCTGAGATTTTGGAACACTCCTGGAACACTCTCTATCACTTCTGTGTGACTCACCGTTTCTTATAAATGAGAGAGTTGGGCCAGAGACAACAACCCCCAAATACTCAGAAATCATGATAATTGAGATGTCTCTCCTCTGTAAATCAAGCTAATAGTGCCATTTTTAATTTTAAAAGCTGAAACAACAAACAAAACCAGCAATGTGAATTAAAGAACCCAGATTAGGGATAGGCTGTATTTCATGTTAATGACTACAGTGCTTTTAGAAATATGAAAGCTGTGGCTTGGAAAGTTTGTCCTTTACCTGCCTTGGGGGTGCCTCTGTATCCCAAGAGGGACTGGTTTTATTTTTAACGTATTCTTTGAAGGTAACATGGCTTCCACAGGCCAGTAATTCCCTCAACAGTCTCTCAGAACCTGTCAAATGGAGAAAGTTGGATGGAACCCAGGAGCCTGAGAAAACCAAGTTCCCAGAGGCTTCTTACCTGTGAAAGCCTTGGAGAACGAGATTTGTTTTGGCTTAGTTTTGTTGTTGAGGTTTTTTTTTTTAATGTGACCCATCCCTTTGGCTGCATGGAGCTCTCTAGGGAGGTGGTTGGCTGCCTTTGAAGAGGAGATCCTTTGTCCACCAAGGCTGTGCAGGATCACACAGACAGAACTACTGAGTGATTGTGTCAGGTGGCAGGGTGTCATGATGCCTTCATCTCACTCATAATGGACATCCATCCTAGAAATGGAGCAGCGTGTCTGCCTCTGTCACCCACAGAGGATCCTGGAGGCCTGAGATCTTGGGGGCCTCTGCAACCCCCCTGAAAATCAGTCAGTTCTATTCCAGTCAATCTCCTCAGCAGTGACAGGGAGGGGGACAGTATTTCCTGAGATAGTCTTTCATGTCTATAGTTCTAATTGTATAAAAAAAATTTTTCATTTTGTTTTTTTAAAATTCACAGGTCCTTATTTTTGTACCTTCCTACTTCCCTTCCAGTTGATGAACAGCAAAGAGAAAAGAAAGAAAGAAAACCTTCATGAATCCAAGCAGAGCCACTTCCCTTGTTTGCCATTTCCAAAATGGCTATCTCATCATGGATTTTGAGGTCACTACCTAGGGTTAGTGGGTGGACAGTAGCTTTCAGGAATTGCAGTTTGCAAAGCATTGATCAGAAATCTTTCCAATTCACCTTTTCTCCTACTGCACAATAATATTCTGTTTCATGTGCTTTTCGTGTATTTGTTTAGCTGTTCCAGCAAAGACAGACATCACCTTCATTTCTCGGTTTTTGGTACTCTAAGAAGAATTTTTATACACTCCTCTTCTTTTTTTACACGTACGTTCTGTTCTATTTTTCTTTGATGTTTTTGGAAAATATACCTAATTCTGGCATTACTGTATCAAAAGGCATGCATGCATTAGTGACTTCAGGGGCATGCTTCCAATTTGCTCTGTGAATGACTGAGGAGCCCAGCTCCAGCACTAGCATGCCTGTGTTCCCACAGCCCCTCCAACATTTGTCAACTTTGCTAATCTGATGAATATGAGGTAGAACTTCAGACTTGCTTTGATTTTACCTAATTATAAGTTCTTTGGAGTATTTATTTATTTTATTATTGGTCATAGCTTGGATTTATTCTGTGGAAAAATGCCTGTTCATATATTTTGTTATATAGCATAAGTTTTGCCATATTCCTTTCCAATTTTCTCAACAATTTTTATTAAAGAGTGAGTCCTTACCCCAGTAACAAGGGTCTTTGGGCTTGCTGAATACTGTCCTGTAGAATTCATTTGCTTCTACATGTTGTATCTGTTCCACCGATCAATCTCTGTTTTAACCAGTGAAAGATCATTTTGATAACTATGATTTTATAGTATGGTTTGAGATTTGGTATAGCTAAACTGCTTTCTTTTCTACATTTTTTTTTCATCAAAACTCTTGGGATTTTTAACTTTTTGCTCCTACAGATAATGTTTTAGATCTATTTTTAAAAATCCATTGGTTGTTGGCACCAAATAAGAAAGTTAATTTTGGTAGTATTATCTTTTTTATATATAATTCTGGCACAACCTTCTCATGTGGAATCAAGAGTTCTCCAATTATTTAGTTCTGCTTTTATGTCTGTAAAAAGTGTTTTGTAGTTGAATTCATATAGCTCTTAAGTGTTTCTTCAGAAAAAGACTCACAAATATTTTATAATTCTGGATTTACTTTTTTATTAAATTTATTTATTTTACTTTTAACATTCATTTTCACAAAATTTTGGGTTCCAAATTTTCTCCCCATTTGTCCCCTCCCCCCACCCCAAAACACCGAGCATTCTAATTTTCCCTATCACCAATCTGCCCTCTCTTCTAACATCCCTCCCTTCCCTTATCCCCATCTTCTCTTTTGTCCTGTAGGGCCAGATAACTTTCTATACCCCATTACCTGTATTTCTTATTTCCTAGTAGCAAGAACAGTACTCAGCAGTTGTTCCTAAAACTTTGAGTTCCAATTTCTCTTCATCCCTCCCTCCCTACCCATTCCCTTTGGGAAGGCAAGCAATTCAATATAGGCTATATCTGTGTAGTTTTGCAAATGACTTCCATAATAGTCATGTTGTGTAAGACTGACGATATTTCCCTCCATCTTATCCTGCCCCCCATTGCTTCTAATCTCTCTTTTGATCCTGTCCCCAAGAGTGTTGACTTCAAGTTGCTCCCTCCTCCCATTGCCCTCCCTTTCATCATCCCCCCACCCTGCTTATCCCCTTCTCCCCCACTTTCCTGTATTGTGAGATAGGTTTTCATACCAAAATGAGTGTGCATTTTATTCCTTCCTTTAGTCGAATGTGATGAGAGTAAACTTCATGTTTTTCTCTCACCTCCCCTTTTTTCCATCCACTAAAAAGTCTTTTGCTTGCCTCTTTTATGAGAGATAATTTGCTCCATTCCATTTTTCCCTTTCTCCTCCCAATATATTTCTCTCTCACTGCTTAATTTCATTTTTTAAAGATATGATCCCATCCTATTCAATTCACTCTGTGCTCTCTGTCTCTGTGTGTGTGTGTGTGTGTGTGTGTGTGTGTGTGTAATCCCACCAACTACCCAGATACTAAAAAGTTTCAAGAGTTACAAATATTGTCTTTCCATGTAGGAATATAAACAGTTCAACGTTAGCAAATTGACTTCTCTTTGCTGTTTACTTTTTCATATTCTTCTCATTCTTGTGTTTGAAAGTCAGATTTTCTTTTCAGCTCTGGTCTTTTCATCAAGAGTGCTTGAAAGTTCTCTATTTCATTGAAAGACCGTTTTTTCCCCTGAAGTATTATTCTTAGTTTTGCTGGGTAGGTGATTCTTGGTTTTAGTCCTAGTTCCTTTGACTTCTGGAATATCATATTCCATGCCCTTCGATCGCTTAATGTAGAAGCTGCTAGATTTTGTGTTATCCTGATTTTATTTCCACAATACTTGAATTGTTTCTTTCTAGCTGCTTGCAATATTTTCTCCTTGAACTGGGAACTCTGGAATTTGGCCACAAAGTTCCTAGGAGTTTCTCTTTTTGGATCTCTTTCAGGCAGAGATTGGTGGATTCTTTGAATACTTATTTTTGCCCTCTGGTTCTAGAATATCAGGGCAGTTTATCATCTTGATAATTTCATGAAAGATGATGTCTAGGCTCTAGTTCCGATCATGGCTTTCAAGTAGTCCCATAATTTTTTAATTGCCTCTCCTGGATCTATTTTCCAGGTCAGTTGTTTTTCCATTCTGCATTTATTTTTAATGAAAATTCTCTTTCTAGCTTTCCTTGCTGGGTTTTCTTGGTAATATACAGAAATTCTAGTGATTTATGAAGACTGATATTATATCCTTCAACTTTGATGAGTTTATCATTTAAATTAATTTTTATTGGCTCACTAGCATTGTCTAGACAATTACATCACCTACAAAAAAGTGATACTTTTTGTTTCCTTTTTGCTATGTTTACTCCCTCAGTTTCTTTCATTCTTTCTTTCCTTTCTTTTTCTTTCTCTCTTTCTCTCTCTCTTCCTTCCTTCCTTTCCTTCTTTCCTTCTTTCTCTCTCTCTTCCTTCCTTCCTCTCTCTTTCCTTCTTTCTTTCCTTCTTTCTTTCCTTCTTTCTTTCTCTCTTTCTTTCTCTCTCTTTCTTTCTCTCTCTTTCTTTCTTTCTTTTTCTTTCTTTCTTTCTTTCTTTCTTTCTCTATCTCTCTTTCTTTTCTTTCTTTCTTTTGTTATTAATCCGAGTATTTTATATTTACATATACATTATCAGGTTTTAAAGCATGTAACTGGATTTGATACCTGGGACGCAGTAGACTTAATACTTAGTAAAAGACACTTAAACATCTTTATTCATCCATACTCATATCCATCTTTTCCTACAGTATGATGTTACATTACTTTTACCTATCACAATTTGTTCACTTATTCCTCTAATCAATGGCCTGTATTATCACCCAGAGAATTCTGGGGTTTTCTGAACAGTCTTTTTTCTTCTCCTCTTTTTTCTCCTCCTCCTCCTCCTTTTCCTTCTTCTTCTTCCTCTTCCTCCTCCTCCTCCTCTTCTTCTTCTTCTTCTTCCTCCTCCTCCTCCTCCATTTCTTCCTCCTCCTCCTCCTCCTCCTCTTCTTCTTCTCCTTCTTCCTTGGCTCTAGAAACATCCATTTTTCCTAATTGGTGTCCCTCCCTTCCTTGACATCCTCCATGCCTGGAACCTTCCATGCTAGAAGTGTTTGTCTTCCCTGACCATTGAGCAAGACACAGTCCATCCCTGAACACTGTTACATCTTGTCTACATTCCTGACTGCCCTGAAACATGGACTACCAGTGGACCCAAGAGTCCTCCCACTTCCAATAGACTGGGATTTGTGTTGAGAGCTGAGAATAATTCTTAGCATGACTTCTTGTGGCCTCTGTCTACCAGAGGCTCTGGTGACCTCTCTGGCTTAATACCCTCCCTGTGTCATTGCAGAGATGTTAACTGGAGTCCTGGTTCTGGGAGCAGTTGCTGTTGAACTTTCCTCCCCTTCTTCCCCTGTCTCACTTTGTAGCAATGGTTGATGTATTCTTCTACAAAGCCCTTAGGGCTCTGCAGACCATTGCTCTATACAAGAGTAGGAACCCATCTTGTTGCCAGTCTCTCTACTTTTTACCAAATGTGCCTCCACAGTATTTTTGGTGTCTTTTAGAGGTTTTTTCTTTCCCTGACATCCTTTGGCTACATGCCAGGTCATGGGATCTATAGGGTCAAAGGGTGTGAACAGTTAACTGACCTTTTTTAGGTCATTCTCAATTGCTTTCCAGAATAGTTAGACCAATTCACAGCTTCACCAACTGTCTATTATCAATCAATTGACAGGTACTTGTTAACACATGCTTGGGCTGGCACTAGGTGGTGGACTATGAAGACAAAAGCTAAACTGACCTAGACTGAGTGTATTGGGGAACCAGTAAGAACACAGAGCAGTTGATATGAAATACATGTAACAGGAGATGGGGTGGGGTATGGAGGCTGGCTGATGGGAACCCAGTCCTTAAAGCAGGGCAGTGTTCTCTGCTTGGTGCCAGCCCATGTGAGTCTGCCTGTGGACATGGCTAATGGAGGGCCCCTGTCCTCCATTCCAGAGCATCCAGAGCATGCATGGACACTCTGTGACTGTTTCCTCTTGAATTACTAAGTGGTAACAACTGAACTGCATTTTAATTGACTATGGAATATATCAAGGAGATGCCAAATGGTCAAAATGATCTTGGGGCAATGATACTGGAGAGTGATTTCAAGAAGTCAATCAATCAAATTGATGTTGGGGTAATGGTCAATTGGTTAGACAACATTGATGAAACATTAACTGGTGATAATATTGTGCAAAATATATCAACAATGCTCCCCAAAACCCCTCAGGGTTGTGCTCAAGGACTCAAGTAGCCATGCTCTGAGTACTGACCCACTGCACCATGAGGAGGATGGCTTGGGGGAACAAATCCAGGTGACTCCTCAGCTAGAATGATAGACTATGATGGGATACAGGGAAGGCACTAAAGCCAGGGAGGAAAGGGAAGGCCTCACAGAGGAGGTGGCATTGCAACGAAGCCTTGAAGGCAGCTAGGAACAAAGAGGAAAGATAGGGAAGGGTCCATTCCAGGCATGGAGAGCACACTGTGCAAAGACCAGGGGTTAGGAAGTTAGAATGGAATAAGGGAGGAAGAACCAGTGGCCCTGCTCAGCTAGGACGTTATACTGAGATGCATTGGGTAACATTAGGTAACAAGAGCTGGTTGTTAAATTTTCAGCATGAAAATGTATAGCATCTATAAATGCTACCAATCAAGGCTTGATTTCTTGTCTTGTGTATTGTGAGACTTAAGAACATGATGAAGAAAATATAATAATGCAGATTATGCTTCAAACAATGTCCTCAATATAATCCTCCCCAGACCCAGGAAGCTGGTTGTTAAATATTTACCATCACATCCCACATAGGGTACCTGAATGGGTAGTAATGTAGAACAAGCTTGTACAGTTGGATATTGAAATGCCAGAGGCAGGAGGGAGCCCCTGGAGGTTCCTAAGCACCAGAGTGGCCTAACCTACTCCCAGCAGTAGGAATTTCATTTTAGTCTTTGTGTGTAGCACCATGGACTGTAGTTGACCCCAGAGACAGAATGTAAGGTCCTTGAGGGTGGGCAGTGTCTCACTTTTGTCTTTGTGCAGAGTCTGGCTTAATACATCCTGTTGATTGATTGACCAACTGACCGATGACAGGCTTATCAAAATGACAGTCAGGGAGGACAACTGATCCACACCCTGCATGACAAGCAGAAAGCCCAAGACATCCAAGAAAGCCCCGACTTCTAGAAGATGGAGATAAATCTGATAAGATGAAACAGTGAGGACAAATATCATGTCTGAAATTTGGACTCCAAAAATTGACTTTGCAAGTCTAGATAGGAGATGAATGACTAGATATGAGCTTGTCTGAAGAAGATCTGGGCTTATGGAGGACCACAAAACAAGTTAACAGTGTCCTTAGGCAGCCAAGAAAGTCAACACCATCTCAGTCAGCATGGAGGGACATCACATCCAGCAGAATGTGGATTCTGGCCTCTGTCCTAGTCCAACCGTATGCGGATATGACCTTCAACTCTGGCTTACACGTTTTAGGAAGAACACTGATAAGCTGGAGGGCAGCCAAAGATGGTGACAAGCCATAGTTTGGATGCAGCCAATAGGGAATCCATGTTGCTCTACTCTGCTGATGTTATCAGGGTTTGTTCCACTTTTTTTTTTGGCATAGGAGGTAGAAAGGAGACAAAATAAGTGGTCACTAATTGAAACAATGAAAAGCATATGAGGGAGGGAAAAGAAACACTAAGGAAAACTGAGAGAGTTCAGCCTGGAAAAGACAAGTAGGTGTGATCACTGTTTCCAGATATTTGGAAGGCTACTAGGTAGAAGAAGCATGAGCCAAGGGTCAGGTGAGGGACAGGTGCACTCTGCAGAGAGGCTGGCTTTGTCTGGAGAATCCCAGCCCTGTCCCAAAGGGGAGTGGGAGCTCTCTCACTGAAGGTCCTCAAGAACATGTCAGATGGCCCCTTGTTCCATGTGTTATGGAGGGATCCTTGTCCCTAAGGGGCCTCTAAGATCTCTGCCAGCTACGAGACTCTGAAATGGAAATTGTTATTGTTGGGGAAAATAATAACAGTAATAATTAAATCCACATGCTTAAAGAAAGAGGGCAAAGAAATTTCAATTCTTTGGAAACATTGGAGAGATGTCAAAGAGTCAAAGAAAGAAACTTCCATAGGAAAAGGTGTTTAGATTAATGGGAATAGGAGGATAAGGAGGATCTTTAGAGGGGAAGGGGAGGGAATAGGTCAAGGGAGGGATATAAAAAGGTATTTAGATTTATGAGAATGGGAGCATAAGGGAGGGATCTTTAGGGGGTAGGTTAAATAATAGGAGGCCAATGTGAGGAGGGGAAGTAGAGTAGAGAAGTCAGGAGGGCTAGGAAATAAGAGATATGCACAAAAACAGATCAGGAGTAGAATTTGTTAGGGAATGTATATGTTTATGTATGTATGTATGTATATGCATATGTATATATTTATGTCTATATATAAATATGTCCACCCTCAATTGTAGCCTGGGAGGAGGGGGAAAAAAGAACAAAGCAAAAAGTGCACAGCAGAGAACAAAATGAACCTCAAAAGGAAGCAAAGGAAAGATGAACAGCTCTGAACACAATGTATAGTATTTATTATACAGGCTTTCTTGAAATGGAAATTTATTGCTATGTATTTTGAATCCTTCTGTTGTGCACAGGACATAGTGGGGTTTTTTTTCATTTCTTATTTCGTATTTGTTTTAATATTTTTTATTGTTTCTCTTTCTTTTCTTATTGTGTATTTAAGTTTTAGAAAAATAAAACTGAAAAAATTGAAAAAAAAAGAAAGAAACTTTAACCCTCTCTAGAATTAAAAATAAGCCAATTCAACAAATGACAGGTTTATCTTTTAAAGCAAAGACTCCAAATTGGAAGAAAATAAATGAAAAGACCTTGGGAAAAAAGGTCAGAACCAGCAACCGCAGACCAATCATCATTACTGACATTTTTATTGTATTTTAAAGTTTGGAAACACTTGACACATTCCCAGCAGATCCTCCCCCAAAACCTGTGAGGTAGCTGGCATGGGATTATCAAGTCAAATAAATAAGCATTTATTAGCCACTTACTGTGTGCCAGACACTGTGCTGGAGAGGCAAAATAGTCTCCACCTTCAGAGAACTCACAGGCTTTCGAGAAGGCAACATGCAAAAACTATGTGGAAACAAGATATGTTGGATCAACTGGGAGTGATCCACAGAGAGCAGCCACTAGCTACTAGATTACTCAGTGTTCAAATCCAGCTTAGATACTAGCTGAGTGACCCTGGGCAAGTCATTTGATCTCTCTGCCTAAGTTTCTCCATCTGTAAAAGGAGGATTTTGTGGGGATCAAATAAGATACTAATAGTAAAGTGCTTAGCCTGGAGTGGGTGTTGTAGAGTTGCTTAATCCCTTCTTTCAAGATCAGGCAAAGCTTCTTAAAGAAGCCTTATTGATCCGTTTTCCAGATAAAGAAACCAAAGCTCAGAGAACAGATTGTCAGGTGTAGGACTCAAGATTCCAGGTTTGGCCATCGCCCTGAAACACCCTGGCCCTCTCACTGCAAAGAGTTCTCATCTTTCTTATTCTTTTCAGTTAATTATCACATACTTATTTTAATTTATTTTCTTTTCGGTTAACAGGTACTTATCTTCCCTCCTTCCTGTCCTCTCCTCAACAGTAAGTCAGTGAATGAATGAATAAATAAAAGCAAAACTTTTATAAGAAATATGCATAGTCAAACAAAACCAATTTACCCATTGGCCCTGTCCAAAAATATGTGCATGTCTCATTTTGCTCCCTGAGTCCAACACCTCTCCCTGTCAGTCTTCTGCCATCACGATTGGGTGTTGTGCTATTGAGAGGTCTCTGTGAAACTCCCTTGAAGGAGACTTGAAAAGGGAGATCCAGGAGCTGGGCAACCAAGGTTGGGGAAGGGAACGGAGGCTATACAGCATCATTGGCTCTAGAGTTTGAATCAATTTCATCATTATTCTATATCTATACTTTTAGCAATCAGTCAGCAAGCATTTATTAAGCACCTACTGTATATTATGCACCATCAGGTACCACCTAGGCCACAATCTCTTAATGTGGGGAATATGAACTTGATTTTTAAAAACAGATATCATTTTTATAACAGTTCTGTGAAGGTTTCCCCAGACTGCCCAAAGTGTCCAAGACCCAAAACAAGGTTATGAACCAAACTCTTCATTTTTCAGGTGAAGAAAAGAATGGAGGTGAAGGTGGCATCATCTTTTCTTCACTCATTTAACAGACATTTATAAAACACCTACTGAGTGCAAAGCCCTGAATGATGGGACAAGACTGTGTGGGTATGGGGGAGTGTGTGAGAGTGCTTGGCCAGTCACACATCCCTGATGTCAGACCCTCCCCTGCCTTCCTCTGGGAGAAATTGATAAGAAGCACTTGGGTGGAGAGGAGGTTCAAAGGCTGCAGGTGTGGAGAGCTGGGCCTTATCACCAAACAGACGAGTGAGGGCTGTGGTTTAAAACTACATTAAGAAAGAGCTCAGCAATCTTACTCCTGCTGAGACCCACCAGTAAATACTGGTTCAAGTTGAAAGCTAAAAGCCTCATGAGCGATTCCCCATGAAAAACAATGTTGATTTCTTTTTATGCTTTGATAAAACCTCCGAACTTTTTGAAAGGTTCCTGGGCACTTCAGAACTTATAGCCTTTTATGGATCTCCCATCCATATTGACTAGACATGACACCTGCTGCAAATATAAAATCCAGGCTGCCAGAAGCCAGGAAGGCCTCTGTTCCGGGCTTTGGGTTGAGTTGGCCACAGGCTGAAGGCTATAGGCTCACCTCTTTGCCTACTGGACATCCAAATGCCAGCAGACAAATGCTTCTCTACTATGTCATTAAAGTCTGTTGAATTTTTTTGAATGACTCCACGTATCTCTCCTTAAAATGAGGGCCCATCTTTTTAATACAAATTTACAAAACTTCTGTAGGAAATATGCATGTTCAAGTAAACAAATTCCCCAATGGACTATGTCCAAAAATGCCTGTCCCATTCTGCACCCTGAGTCCACCACCTCTCTGTCAGGAGCTGGCCAGCATACTTCAGCATTGGTTCCCTGGAATCAAGCCACCTTCATTGCCCTGGGCAGTACTTCTTTTGGGCCAGAAATTAGAAGAGACAGCTGGAGGCTGGGCATCCCTACAAGACATGGAGAACTTGCAATGGTCTCTAAAGAATGACAAAGGATGTAATCACCTGGAGGGCCAGGAGGAGACCTGGTGAATGGGAGCAGGAAAAACCAAGTGAAGGAACTGTCCCAGAAATGTTAGCTAAGGAAAAGGATGGGCCCATCACACAGTGAGGGGAGGGATGGATACCATCTACCAGTGGAGTGAGCACAAGCTCTGGACTCACAGGACTCAGGATCAAGGACCTGCTGCCTGCCCTGCCACAGGCTGCCTTCATGGCCCTAGGAACATCACTTAGCCCTCTAGGCCACGAGGGGTCTGGACCAGACCACCACCTATGTCCCCTCCATTTCTAAATCAGAGATCCTAGGAATTGCTTGGGTATTGCAATACTATCCTTGCAGTGTTGCCAGAACTAGAGGAAGTTCCCCAGTGCACTGGTGGAAGGCCCTATGGTGAGTGTGGAGGAGACAATAGACAACCATAGACTGAATATGGAAGAAGAGAAGGAAAATTGCCCCAAGAAATCTACAAAACCAGACACCGTGATAGGCATTGGTTGTGGGAGAGAAGAGTCACAGTTTGAATTTGTGTCTAATAGTTCAAAGGTGGAAATAACTGGAAAGAAAGAAATAACAACCCCGGTGTCAGATGTCTAGTTGCCAATATATATGTTGCATGAATCATCATTGTGTGGGTATCTTAGGCTCTGCCACCTTGGCGCATGGGACTCATGCCTGGGACACAGTGATGGAAGTGGACAATTGACTACTGCTGATGGCAGTGATGGTGATGATGGTGGTGATGACGATGGTGATCGTGATGATGATGACAACGATGACAGCAATGATGATGAGGATGGTGATGATGATGATGGTTAGCATTTCTACAGCACTTAAAATGTTTGCAAAGCTCTGCATGTGTTACTTAAGCTGATACTTGCCTGTGATAACCTTGTGGGGTAGTTACTATTACTATCCCTATTTTACAGGTGATAGAACTGAGGCAAAGAGTGGCCCATGCTTACACAGGGTCAGGAGTGAGATCCAAACCCCAATGCCAATCTTCTCCTTTTGTCTGCCTGGTCACATTGCCTCATCCTGGGTCATCTCCGGTCATCCTGATGAATATCTGGTCACTGGATTCAGATGGCTCTGGAGGAGAAGTGAGGCTGGTGACTTCGCACAGCCCTCTCTCACACAAAACAAAGTCGAGTGCAAGTCATGTTGTTATTTCTCTGACAGCATGATCTTCTTCGGCAATGAAGGATGAACACACACACACATACACACACACACACAAACAAACACATAGAATATATGCCTGATCCAGCTTATTTGGAGAGACTCATTTGACTAAAATCTACTAAGTGATGAAGATACAAGTTTGATTTGTCTTGCTGACAATTTCACTTCTCAAGAGACAGAGGAGTCAGTGAGGGGACCTGCAGCCCTGAGCCCACAAGGAGGAGATGGTGATATGGAAGGAGAGAGAATTCCTGGGAGAGAGGGCTTAGCAATCTACTTAGAGAAACATAGGTGGACTCATACTAGAGACTTTGGGAAAGCTGAATGCAAAACATCCCAAGAAACCACAGGTTTAATGTAATTGTCCTGTGACTAAGAGAGATCTGGCTCAAAACAGTAGGCAGGGAGGGCTCAGAAAATGAACTTCTGACCAGCCCATAACCCAGGGTTCCAGAAAAAATCACAGGAATTTGTCCACTGAGTACTGTCCCCATGCCCGCCCCTCCACTCCCTCGAGGCCTCTCTGGGCCTTCTTCAGGTCTAAGTTTTGGGGGTCTTGCCTAGTAGCCTCCATTCTGCTCCTTTGTTGGCCTTTGCCTTCTCAGATTATACTGAATTTACTGATCAGTAAGGAGGGTGATTTCCTGCAAGTAGAATGTAAGCTCCCTGGGGCACAGCATGTTGTTCATTTGCTTTGAGTGTCTCTGCCATATGGGGCTGGTCCTGGGATTCATTAACATGGGGCCTTCCCCATAGATCAGTGTAGGGATAGAGAGGTCCACAAGCAAGACAAGCCCCCTGCTCTCAAGGGATTTATAGCCTAATCATGATTTGTTTTCATTTTTGTCTAGATGTGAGATTTTGTCCTTACAGGGAAGTCCCAGGTGAGGAGGTTCTCTCTCCCAGTACAGATCAACTGCTTCCCTGAAGCAGAGAGCCTTTGAGACTGGAGCACATGGCTTGGCCTGGTTCACCCAGTCATTATGGGCTCCAGGTAGGGCTGGAACCCAGCTCTGGCACAGACTACTCCTGTGCCTCAGCTGGTTTACTTTGTACTTTCTACATGGTGGACACTAAATGAATTGAGCCGAGGTTAAACGTTCCAAAACATGTTTAAGTTGTTTCTCCATCAGTCCATGCACCAACAATTAGGGGAGAGGTGGGAAGAGAGACCTCAGAGCCCTGGCCCGTGAATTTGTCATCAAGGAAAGACTATGGTCTGGTGCACATTTAGCACAGGGATGATGAGCATATGATTGAATATGTGTACACACACACACATACACACACACAAACACATGCACACACACATAGATGGAAAACATGAGGGAAAGGCTGGAGGAAGGCAAATCAGATACTCAGCATTTCAATTTGAGAAAAGAAGCATTGGCTCTTGCCTTTCCTTCGAGTTTGCCAAGTACTAGGTACAGACTTCTCCCTCCCAATGGGGGTCTGGTACTCTGGAAGCAGCTCTGGGTTCAAAATCTACCTGCTTTGAGGATAAGTATGGTCCATGCCCTTCTCCAATCCTTGGCAGCCTCTTATCAATACCTATATGGCCTTGGGTCAGTCATGTAAACCTCTCAATACCTCAGTTTCTTTATTTGTAAAATGAAGGGGGCACTTTCCAGCTATAGAGATAGGACCAAGATCCTCCCAGTCTCAGATTGGTAAGTCCTAATCATGTGTCAGTCATTTTTCTGCCATGTCCTTGTCGGAGGTACTGGATGGGTTGACCATTTCCTTCTCCAGTTCATTTTATAGATGAAGAAACTAAGGCAAACAGGATTAAGTGACTTGCCTAGGGTTACTCAGCTAGTATGTGTCTGAGGCTAGATTTAGACCCCAAAAGATGAGCCTTCCTAACTCCAGGCTTGGTGCTCTGTGCACGATACCACCCGCTTGCCCTAAGCAGCAAGGATCCAACACAAACCAACCAATCCACAAGCCTTCTCTAGGCCAGGCCCTGTGCTGGGTCCTTTAAATACAAAGACTAAAATGAGCCTGCCCTCAAGGACCTCATATTCTAGTGGGGAGAGAGGTGACCCCAGAAAGACCCCAATCCCCACCACTCCCCTCTTGGCCACCAGATAGCTGGAGCAGCTTTGAGGAAAGGGATGGTCCATGCCCTTCTCCAGCCCTTTGCAGTCTTTTTTCATCCCTGGGTCCAGAGACAGGCAAGGCCCTGCCTCCCGAGGGCTTCTATTGGTGTTCTGGCTCTTCTGGGGGTCCCTGCTCTGGGAAAAGCCTGAGAGAGGATCTGTATTCCTTCCCTGGAGCTCTAAGGGCCTCCAACTTTCTCCTTCTCTCCCTCCATTGATCTACTGCGCACCCCATTTGTCACTTTCATTCTGTCCTTGAGTCTCAGAAAATGGAGGTGAAGCAACAGCTGAGTCCCTTAGCCTTCTCACAATTGACCATTATTATCATTCCTGCCGGTGGTATCATGCTAAAATGGGTTGGTCTGGGAAGCTGAGGTCTGCAGACCTCAGAGCGCCACATAAATGCTGCCACTATTTCTGAGGCAGCCCGATGTCTCAAGTGTCTCCCACAGCCTGGAAGGCCTGAGTTCAGATTCAGGGATATGACCCTGGTAAGTCACTTAACCTCTGTTTGCCTCAGTTTCCCAAACTGTGAAATGGGGATAACACCTCGCAGGGCTATTTATGAGGTTCCCAGGAAATAGCTGTAAAGTGCTTAGCACAGTGTGGAGCACATAGTGGATGCTTCATAAAGGCTTGTTCTCCTTTCCCTACTCCAGTCAGAGATCCTATCCATTAATTCATCTTCTACTTTCCTTGAACATAGGAGGAGGAAAAAAGTCCTTTTGGGGGGTGGGGGTAGATATGCCTCAAGATACATTACACTACCAAGTCAGTCCACTCTCCCCAGATCTTTGGGTCTCCTGCACCAGGCTGGAGTGGCTTTCTTTGCTTCAGAGAAAGCTGGGTAGCCCTGGAGCAGCTGATATATTCCCAATGGCCTTCTTCAGAGCAGCTTTTCCTCCATCTCCAACCTGGTGGTCCTCCCCACCACCCATGCTCCCCAATAGCACACCTGGGATGCAGTCTGGATTGGGAAAATCATGAATTCTTCAGCCAGGGGTCACTGAAAATTCATGTGACTACTTAGAGCAGCATGCTCACTGCCCTCCGGCAATCCTTGGATTCATCTCTGGCTGACTCTCCCAGAGAATTCGCAAAACTGTTCCAAGTCTTCTTCACACTCAAGTGTCTGAGTCAGTCCCACCCTCGAACACACAGATGCACATACTTGACCAAGGACTCTGCCTGCTTTTTCACCGAAAAGACCCCAAGATTCAGCTGAACAACACAGTGAATGACTGCACTATCTTGGAGCTATAGTTATAAAGGCAAGATGAAAAAATAAAAATGGAGTCCTTGCCTGTCAAAGGGCTTTTCCATTCCATTGGGAGGAGTACCACAGTACACCAAAAAATAAAATAGAAAGGAATTAGAAAGAGAGAAAATACCCATCAGTGGGTGACTAAAGGGAAAATTCTGCCTTCTGAAGAATATCACTCACAAGAGGAGGCTACCTTCTTTCCCATCAGGCACTCTTTGGACCAGCCCAGTGGGCTCCCTAGCTCTTCCCATCTCTGCCTTTGCACACGCTGGATCCTCCTCTGGTGCCTTCCCTGTCAACCTCACCTCCTGAACTCTTTCCTCCTTCTTCCTTTCAGGGCTTAACTCAAATGCTCCCTCCCACAAGGCGACTTCCCTCTTCTCCTCCTTGTTAGTTTTCTCTTCCTACAAAATTACTTTAGATAGATTTCTTAATAACTTAACTGTGTCTGTGTTACATTCCCTCAGTAGAGTGGAAGCTCCCTAAGGGCAGGGGCTGTTTCTGTTTTTGCCTTTGTGTCTTCAGCCAGCAGTACAGTTGCATGGTACATTAACCAAAGAAGCAAGCAAGAATTTATTATGTTCCTGCTATGCTCTGGTAATAGAGATTTAATAAACTCGTGTAAGTGTTTAATGGATTCTGGAGGGATGGATGGATGGATGGATGAATGGATGGATGGGTAGAGGGATAGCTGGATAGACAGCTGGGTGGATGGATGAATCTGCCCCCAACTTCTCTGTCCCTCATCCTTCAGTGCCCCATGAGTCCTCTGGTGTATCTAAAATTGTTGAATTCAAGGTCTAATGCACAGGCCACACACATTCTTGTCTCTGTCCCTTGACTCATATGCTGCCTTCTGCCTGGAATGCCATCCCTCCCTTCCTCATTATAATTCCCACTTCATATCCTCCAGTATCCAGCTCCATTTCCAACTTCTCTGGAAAATTCTCCTTAATCAGTTTGGCCTTCAACAACAGTCTTTCCTCTGAAGTCCCATAGTACTTGTTGTCTCAAATAATTTTTAAAAAAAGCATTTCTAGGGGCTTAAGATTTGCCAAGATTTGCAAATTTAAAATCTGGGGGCTTTAAGATTTGTAAAGTATCTTTCTCATGACATAGCCAGGGGTTAAATGGTTTGTCCGTAGATGCACAATTAGGGACAGTGAGATTTGAACTCTCCTTTCTCCTAGACAACTAGGGAAAAAAAGATAAAAAAGTATCTTTGCTCAGTATGTGTCCTGTTTTACTGCCTAGAGTGTGGTGTCCTGTGAAGCCAGAACTCTCTTTCATTGCTGCTCCCCAGGGCACCTAGTGCTGACTTCAACATAAAACACTGATAGACAGAAGGGTCTTGGTTCATAGCCCAGTGCCCAACATGGTGTATCTGTGCAATAAATTCTGACTGATTGAGTGGTTCTGTTCCTCAGCTATGGCACTTTGGGGAAGCCCCAACTTCTCTCAACCTCAGTTTTTTCATTTGTAAAGTGAGAAAAGTTATCCATGCGCCCTCTACAACACTGGCCAGATCAAAGGTAACTCAAAGATACTTCATAGGTAGAAAATTATATCATCATCATCATCATCATCATCATTTAGAAGTGGCAGAGAATCATGGAAAAAATCTGGGAGTGAGGAGATCTGCCTTCAACCCTGGCTCCATGACCCAAGACAAGTCACTTAACCTTCCTGAGCCTCAGTTTCTACATGGACCATCCCAGTCCTGCCCAGCCATTGTAAAGCTTTATGTAAATATCTCTTCAATACCCATTTTTGTTAAAATACTGGAGAAGAGTAGAATAAATAGACCTTTCCTTAAAATAGTGAATAATATCTATGTCAAACCAAGAACAAACATTATGGGGGAGTTGGAGCCTTTACAATAAGATTACAGCAAGGATGCTCATTATCTCCTGAGAAATGCTGCCAATGAAAATAAAACAAGAAGGAAAAAAAAGAGGGAATAAATGTAGACAAAGCAGAAACAAAATTGTTGCCTTTTGCTGATTATATAATGATTGATTTAGAAAACCAAAAAATTAATTAAAACAATTCACAAATTCCACAAAGTTGCAAGAAAAATAAATCACCATAAAGCATCAATATTCCTGTATATTACCAATAAAACCAGCAGGATGAGATAGAAATAGAAATTCTATTAAAAATAACTACAGAAGGTATAAAATATTTTGAAATATATCTATCAAGATATAGCCAGGAACTATGTGAATCAAACTAAAAAACATTCTTTTCAGAAATAAAGACATACTTAAATAATTAGAGAAATATGAATTGCTTATAAGTAGTAATATAATAAAAATGAAAATACTATCTAAATTAGGTTATTTGTTTAGTGCGATACCAGTAAACTAGCAAAGAATTATTTTATAGGCCTAGGAAAAAAGTAATAATGTGTTTCACATGAAGGGACAAAAGGTCAAGAAAATGTTTTCTTTGCAGGTACACAATTAGTGACAAAGCAAAATGCTAAAATCATGGTAAGGAAGTAGTGAACCATACTATAGAGCAGCAGTCACTAAAATGATTTTGTTTTGGTTCTTGTTCAGTCATTTCAGTTGTATCCAGCTCTTTGTAGCCTCATTTGGGGTTTTCTGGACAAAAATACTGGAGAGGCTTGTCCTTTCCTTCTCCAGCTTATTTTACAGGTGAGGAAACTGAGGCAAGCAGGGTTTAGAGACTTGCTCAGAGTCCAACAGCTTCTAAGTGTTTGGGGCCAGATTTGAACTCAAGAAGATTTGTCTTCCTGATTTCAGACTCAGAACTTTGATGCTCCACCTAGCAGCCTAAATGATGTGGTATTGTTTTAAAAAGTAGTGAGATTAATCAGAGAAATATATAGAGAGGGAATGAACCCAGGAGCATTGTGTTCAGCAAACCCAAAGACTCTAATTATTAGGTGAGTGATTTACAATTTGACAAAAACCACTGGGAAAATAAGAGCAATTTGGCAGAAACTGGGTATAGACCAACAATTTGTACCATATCCTGTATAAGCCCCAAACAGATCCATGACAACCATAAAAGGCGATGTCATAAATGGACTAAAGAAGAAAGGAAGATGCTACTTTTTGTATCTAGAGACCACAAAAGAATTCATGACTTCATAAGCAATAGAGATTACAAAAAATAAAATGGACAATTTTGATTACTAATATAAAACTGCAAAGTTTTTACTGACCAGATATAATGCAGTGAAAATGAGAAGAAAATATGATAAATGGGAAAATCTTTTCAATAAGTTTCTCTGATAAAGCTCTCATATCCAAGATAGATAAGGACCTGACAAATACATAAGACTAAGAACCTAATAGATACATAGTCAAAAGACACACAACAGGTAATTTTCAAAGGAAGAAATCTAAATAACCTCCAACAAGCATATTTTAAATGACTCTCATTCATAGAAATGTGAATTAGAAGCATCTGTGGGATTTCACCTCAAACCCATCAGATTGTCAAGAGGACAAAAGAGGGGAAGGACAAACACCTTAGAGGCTGTAAGAAAGTAGGCTTCTAAGCACGTTGATGGAGGAGCCATGAATTAGGTTAGCCATCTGGAATGTAATTCTGAAATATGACCAAACAGTAGCAAAACTGTGCATACTCAGTGATCATTGCTAAACCATTACTAGGTTTATACCCTAAAGAGATCAAGGGACCCAAAATGCAAACATTATCTATAACAGCTCTTTTCATAGCAGTCCCAAACTGGTGAGTGTCCACCTATTGGGAAATGCCTAATTTCAGATCAAACTAGGAAGACATCTATGAAATGATTCTGAGTGAAATGAGAAGATTTAAGAGAATAATTTGTACAGTGATAAATCCAGTGCAGTGATACAGGACACAAGCCTGGAGGACTGAAGATGAACCATGGCAGTCACCTCCTGCCAGAGAAATGATGGACTCCAGAAAGAGACCTGCCCTTTTGGATGTGTACAAAGTGGGAATTTATTTACTAGATTGTGTTTGTTATGAAGGGTTTATTTCCATTCTTAAAATTGTTTGATGATGGGCAGGGGTGGAGGGGGTCAGTTGGCAAGTATTTATTAAGCTCTTTGTGTCAGGCGTTGTGCTAAGTGCTAGGAACACAAATACAAGGGAAAAGACAGTTTCTGCCCTGCCAGAGTGAGTACCATGCTGATTAAGGGAAGCTGAAAAGGTGAGTGGATGAGGAGAGGCATAAAGGAACCTGGAGTTAGAAGTGATGGAGAAGACCAGAGAAATGACGGGAGGGTTGGCCTGCTCTGGTCTCTCTTAAATGGAGGTTTGGGGAACAATCCTCTGATCAGAGGAGGGGACTCTGGCACTTCAGGGGGTGAATTCCAGAGCTGCAGAGACCTTCCAAGATGAAGAGGTTTCCCAAACGTGATAAAGGAGTTCGAGTGCAGCTGAGGAGGCCAGTGGCCAGCCCTACCCCCTTTTCTCTTCAAACAATTCATAGGCTTTGTGGTTTTGAGACAGTTGATATTCTTTCCAGTCTTGTTACACCTTACACCCCAATACCCTAACATAATCAGAGGTCCAGATGCTGGCCTCCTCCCTTTCCCTCCAACATCTGCCTGTTTGGAGTGTTTTCATCGACTATGCTCCATACTTGGGTATGAGTGAGCACCACATGTTACACAGATGTGGTGCTATTTTATGTGCTTTTCCTGGACAAATCTGCCCTTTGAGGCTAAAGGGAAGGAGAGATAAAAAAAATGCTTGTATAAATACAACTTTTAAAAAGTAAATGCTGATGTTTGATGTAATGTTTCCATGAATCTAGGCTCTCAATAATTTGGGAACTCTTTCCACAAGTGCAGATAGCCACCCATCTGTGCCTTTTCATCCAGTGTAATTTTTGATCCTGTCTTTCTATAAATTCTTCAGAGAGGATGCATCCATACCAGCTACAGCAGAGTTCTTCCTTGAAGCTCGGACTCCCATGAAGTCTTTGAGTTGACTGTCCCTCACTCTGACTATCAGACCCCACCACCCATTTTGGGTCATGCTTGTCCAGAATGACATGCTTTCTGCAGCTTCATTTTGCAAATCATCCTGGGGAACATGCTACAACCTGGACCCAGTCCACTATTTTAGTCCATGAAGCTGTGAAGATTGCTCATCCCGTCATTCTATCACCCACCTCCAAGCCTCTGCCTAGGCTCTCTCCAGCCCTAATGCCAGCACTTCCTCTCATTTCATTATTTTCTGTTTATTCTACCTTGCAGGTAGAGTTGTTTGCATGTTGTTATGAGGTCATGAGCTCCTCAAGGGGAGAGTTTGCATTTTTTGCTTTTGTTTTTGCTTTTCTTTGTGTCCTCAATGCTTAGAGAAAAGGGTAAGCATTCATATAGTGCCGACTTAAAAAAATACCATCTCATTTGATCCTTGGAACAACCTTCTGAGGTAAGTGCTATTATTATCTTCATTTTATAGGTGGGGAAACGGAGGCAATCAAAGGTTTAATGACTTGCTCAGGGTCATGAATCTGAGACCAAATTGAAACTGAGGTCTTCCTGATTATGGGGCCAGCACTCTGTTACAGCAGTCGCAGCTTAGAGTCCCTGGCACATAGTAGGTACTTAGTAAATGCTTATTGACTGACTGACTGGAATACGTCCCCTCCACCTTGCAGACTCTGAGAGTACTTAGATTTCTTCAAAGATGGTTGGTTTTCAGGGGCAGCTGAAGTTGAGTTACTGCCAGCCAAACAATCACTCCTAAGGAAGGGAGGCATGATTAGGTACAATTTAGCTGGATATATGGCCTGACTTCAGGGTCAGAATATGCCTTAGCAGTCTTTGAGTCCACTTCCCTCATTTCACCTTGGAGACACTTGCCCAAGGTCAAGCCAAGTACAGATGGGAGAGCTGGCAGTTCTGATCCCACCCCAGAATTCTCTCCATCCACATTGTTCCGCCTGCCAGACCATGGCCCATTTCCACATGTGAACAAGCATTTGAGTAATCCCCGGTCCAGCTATTGCTCCACACTGGTCATTCTGCTCCCTCCTGGACACATCTCCTCCCTGCACCCAACCTTGTCACTTCAACCCCTTCTTTTTGCCTCCTCATCTCCAAGTTGGTGTTGGTGTGTCCATCTGCTGACTTTAACTTGGTTCATTGTGTCCTTTTCCTCCTTTCTACTCCCACCCCTGCCCCACTGACATCTGTTTTTCCTGTGTGTGAAGTGCCTAGAGGCTAGTGCAATTAGGCCCATATAAATAGAGGTGTGTGTGTGTTATGAATGAACATTATTAAGGGTATTGAAAATGATGGGTGCCTTGTCCATCACAGTCATCACAGTCATCACTTCATTTCTGCAGTATTGATCGGGTCACATGGGGCTGTCAAAGGAGATGAAGAGCTCTCTCCATGGTAGCTGAGCGCTGACCTTGGAGACAGAAGGTCCGGCTTCAAATCCTGGCTCTGCCCAGGCCTCACATGTGACCCTGGGCAGGCCCCCACCGAGCTCTGAATCGATTCCCCCACAAAGAGTAAAAATCCCAACAGCAACCAGCCCAGGCAGCTGAGAGATCGCATGAAGAGTAGGTGTGACTCTAGGATTCATCCAGACCTTCTTTGTGGGTCACTTGAGGCAGGCACCAGGGTCACACAGATAGAAAGTATCTGCAGTCAGATTTTTACTCAGGTCTTCTTGACCTGAGTGGTTGTAAGCACTGTGCCCCACATATACACATATCCATATGATATATCCAGAGATAAATTAGAGCACTGTCATTCACTGTACAAAGCGATTCTTCTCATCATTACAGCATAATGACACCTGAAATACCTCCCCCATTGGGACAGATATCAGGAAAGCCCATGTGAATTGTAAAGCATAAGAAGGTGGGGCTGTACTGGCCTCCTCCTGAGAATGCTAAACTTAATTCTTTTGGTGGAAGTGGACTCAGGTAATTCACTTTCCTTCCCCAGGTCTTGGCAGTTGGAAGTAGAGAATGCCAAGGTGCCCTCCAGCTCTTGATGCTGAGATTACCTCTCTCCTGCTCAGGCACCGAATGGAGCAGATCTGACCCCCATTACTTGCAGGGTCAGACAGAAGGTCCTCCGTTGGACTCCTCAAACTTCACACCCTGGCCCCTTCCCCCCTTTCCAACACTTTCACTCTTCCTTCCCTGCCCCATTCTCCTTTCTTTGCACATGACACACATCATCCACATTCAAGTCTTTGCATTGACTGCCCCTCATGGTGACAGTGACGTTCCCTTTTCCTCCCCACCCTTGAGTGTCCTCCCTTCGGCTAGAGGCCTTTCCCAGCTCTTCACCCACACCCCTAACCTGACTATCCTGTGACCACCTTCATGCCAGGTCTCCTACCCCAGTCCATGTTCTAGTCTTTCCTGGTGCCTGAGCATGCTTCAGAGCTCGCAGCCCCGGGTGCACCATGATGCTGCTCTCTGGTCATTTTTATGACCTGTGGACCCCCTTCAACTCACCCCTCCCCAACACCTTTTCTACCTGTAGTTATGGGGACAGTAATCAAATCAACATTATCCTTCATGAAAATGACAATTGCTCTAGAGCTCCCTTCATAATCTTGGGGATTTCCCAGAGGAAATCACCTCTCCTCCACCATTATATGTTGTCTTCCTTGACTAGAACGTAAAATCCTTGTAGGAGGTAATCATGGGGAGGGGTTGGGGGAGGGAAGTTTGCATTTGTGTCTCTAGGGCTTAGAATGGTGCTTTGCATGCAGTAGGTACTTAATACATGTTTTGTCCTTTCATTCATCAGCTTGGATTTGTGAGGAGAGGGGAAGTTTGCTAGCACATAGCCAAGTGCTAGGAATATAGTTGGTGGTTCAGTCTGGCTGATTCTTGGCTCCTGCTGTGCCACATAGGGGATGGCCGAGGCTCTTCCAGCCCATCCCTGCCTTTTGACAATCCCATTCACCTTCCAAGAACTTGTTGTCAGAGGAAGTAGCACCCAGTGAATGAAGCTCAGCCCTAGAGTTAGGAATCCTTGGGCTTCAAGTCCTGTCTCAGACTCATCCTGGCCCTTTAACCCTGGCCACACCCATTAGGTGACCCTCATACTCTAAGCTGCCTAGTAAGTGTTATTTGGTCTGACTAGAAAGAGTCATTTGTACTGGTGAAATCCCAGGACCAGTCCAACAAATGTGCCTGAATGCACTTCCTGGGGGCAAGGACTATTAAATTTTGTCTCTGCCAGCCTTGTGGGCTGATACTCAAGTGCCCATGCCCCAAAGCCTGGGGCATCCCACTTCCTTCTGGCATTCTCTTTCCAGACCAGACCACAAGGACCTCAGAGAACTGGTGGTAAAGACCAGCCTCCTTTCTTCTGTTGGTCTATATTTCTGAATGGAGCTGGGGGCAGTTAGTGGAGGGATGCCAGGACCCCAGCATCCCCAGGAGCACAGACACAACCTTTCTTGGATTAGGCTCCAATGCACCGGATGCACCAGTCCTGTGCTCCCTGGAGCTCTGTGTTTCCCTCTCTCCCACACCTGGGAGTGAAGCCCTCCTTCCCTCCTTCTTCACTGACTCTTACATTTCCAGTTTGTATTGGTCTGATCACCCACAGTCAGACACTCTGAAACTTGACTTTAAAATAGTGATGTCATTTTGGTCCTTTTCGAGAAGGACAATATTCAACCTGCTAACCCTAATTTGCTCCTCCAGCATATCCACTGAACAATGTCAGCATCATCAGTCCTTTGGCACTCCTAGGCACACCACTAGCCTATTGGCACCATCAGAGGGTCCATGTCCACATCCCAGCCTTCACTCTGTGTAGGTCAACCTCCCAAATGGCCACCACTAGCCCTGAGGTCATTGCTATTACCCCTCAGTCGCTACTTGGCTCCACCATGGCGAACCTTGGACAGCTGGAAGCTGTCTGAAATAAGGAACTTGAAATGTTGCAGATGATGGAGGCAGAGGAGTCCAAACTAGACCAGGGGATTCTACCTTTAGCTGTGCTGTCACACTCTGCTCCTCACAGGAGAGAAGCCACCTCACTTATACTGCAGACATGTCTGAAAAGTGTTGGGTGAAAATGGAATTTCTGCAAGTGGACTCACATTTTCAAGGCACCCAGGGAGCAGCCTGCTAACAGGATGCTTTTTGCAAGCAAGGAATTCATTTGTATGGTAAACTATCTGACCTGAACTCATTTGTTTTTGAGTATCTTCATTGGAAGGCATCTATTTATTAAGACTTGCCCCAATTATACCACTAACTATTAACAAAGGTCAAGAATGTTTGCAGTCTGTATGGGTGGAAGAAATTCTGATAGATCCTTGTACCGACTCATGTAAGGCATATCCCCACAATGGTTCTTTCCCAATGGCGTGGCTCTGAACTGGAATTGGAAAGACTTCATTTCATATCTGTCTCTACTTCTCTATCTTTAAAAACTAACAGAAACCTATCTTCCTCTCTCATTCCTCACCCTGTTGGGGGAGAATTTTCTTGTTACCAAAATGGATAGATAAGCAAATTCCCTCAATGGCTATATATATGTGTATATAGATGCATGCATACACATATACATATATGTGTATATATGTATACACACATATACATATATATGTGTGTATGTGTGTGTGTGTAGGTATTTCGGTTCCTAAAAATCTAGCACGTTTCTGTCATAGCACATTTCCTTATTGGTTCCTGGAATTCTGGCTGACCATTATATCAATCAGAGTTTTTCCATCTTCAAAAAAATGTGTGCTTTTGCAGTACTATTATTGTATGAAGTTTTCTCCTGATTCTGTTAATTTGGTTCTTCATCAGCTTATACAAGTCTTCCAAATGTTTTTATACAATTAATATTGCAGAATAAGTTTTTCTCTTGGTTCTATGTCCTTTACACTTCATCAATTCATTGAAGTCTTTCTATGTCTCTTTGAAATAATCTTCTTTTTCCTTGTTTTTTATAACTAAACAGTACTTTATCACATTCATATGCCAAAACTTACTCAACCTTACTTATATTTGTTTTACTTTGTTATGATAGACAATAAAAATAAACATAAAAACATGTTTTACTTCAATATGAAGTGGGAATGAATAATTTGTGAATGTAAATAATGTTAAAACAAAGCCCATCATTAAAACTTTTCAAAAACAAAGTCCTGACTCTTTAACACAGGCTCTCACAAAGCTGAATGAGGATTCAAGGTTTGGGGCAGCAGGTGAGATCTACTGCGTGGGCACTGGCCACCTCAGCTAAAGGTTCAAACTTATCATCACCATAAGTTTAGCTAACAGATAACAGTATGTAAATGTGGATGTGCACATTTACCAGCCTGTCAAATGGACAAGGAACCCCATGGGGATCTCATGTCTGTGTGGTTTCAATGCTCTGGTGAGAGAGCGATGGGAACAGATGGCCTCAATTCAATTCTGATTTTAAAAGCAGATTATGTTTGATAACTTGACTAGGAAGTACTCTGGAGGGGCTGATTCGACCTTTCCTTTGGACCATCTTCCTGATGCTGGATCAAGATGGCCAGCATTCCATGATGATTTGTTGTTGTTTTGGTTTTTGGTAAATCATAGCAAATATTCTATTTTATTTCAACTTTGTGAACTTTTGATATTTTTTATATGAGGACCTTCATCTCCCAGTATATTCTCCTTTCCCAGAGTGACATTCCTGTAAAAAAAATAAAGAGAAAAAGAGAGAGAATTTAGCAAAATTACCCAGCACATCAACTATCTAATAGACTATGCACTGATCCACATCCATGGCCCCCTATCCATTCAAAGGAGGAAGGAAAGAGGATGGAGACACGTGGTGGGTCAGTATAACAACACAGTTCAGAATTTGTTTTTTCTTTTTCTTTTCATCACCTTAGTCACTGTATATATTGTTTTCCTGGTTCTAACATAAATGATCCCCATATACCTATATTTATAATTCAATATTGATATCAATATGTATATATATATACATATATGCATACATAAACATGCATATGTGTGGGTGTGTGTGCATATTTGTCTCTTGAGTTTTGGTCTCAAATCACCGATTAGTTGACTCCTGCCTCATAGACAACTGAAACTGGATGACCCCCAGACATCTCAGGGTCAACATTCACAACCCAAGCCACTTCCCCTCCCCACCACTACCTTTATTCTTCTTGGTTGCTCAGACTACAGTCTTTGTAGTATTCTCAGATCTTCCCTCTCACTCACCCATAGATCCAATTCTTTGCCAAATCCTGCCATTTCTATCTTTGTAACCTTTCTTACCTATGTTCCCTGCTTGAGGCCACCTCCTCAGGTCAGGCTCTCTTCACCTCCCACCAGTCCTGCTGCTGTAACCTCTCTGGCCTCCCATTTATCGCCACTCCAGCCAATCTTCTGCTCAATGAGAATCTTTCTGAAGAGCCTGCATAAGGCCTCACACCCCTCCATGGTGCCCTCTCAATGCGCTTCACTGATTGCTTAGTGTACCTGTGGGCCAAATATATTAAATCTTCCATTTGAAATTTAAAGCTCCTCAGAACTGCCACCTTCCCAACTTTTTAAAAAAAAATTTAGTAAAATGTGAAATATTTTGAGTCATCTACTGCTAAAACAAACCCATGGACTACATGAACATTATTACAAAACACTTTTCACACAAATAAAGTTACATCTAAATAACTGGAAAAACTTCAGTTGCTCAGGGGTAATCTGAAATAATATAATAAAAAGACAATTCTACCTAAATTAATTTACTTATTCAGTGTCATATCATTCAAACTACCAAAAATAATTTTCTAGAACTAGAAAAAATAATAACAAAATTCATCTGGAAGAACAAAAGGTCCAGAATATCAAGAGAACTAATGAAAAGAAATGCAAGAGAAGGTGGCTGCATTGTATGAGATCTATTTTAAAGCAACAATCATCAGAACTCTTGGTACTGGATAAGAAATGGAGTGGTGGATCAGTGAAATGGGTATACAAGACACAATAGTCAATGACTATATTAATCTACTGTTTGATCAACCCAAAGACTCCATCTTCTAGACTAAGAACTCAGAATTTGACAAAAACTGCTGGGAAAACTGAAAATAGTATGGCAGAAACCATAGGCCAACATCTTACACTATATATCAAGATCAGATAAATGATTTTGAAATAAAGGGTATTACTATAAGCAAATTAGGAGAGTAAGGAATAGTTTAGCTGTAAGATCTATGGAGAAGGAAAGAATTTATGACCAAAGAAGACATAGAGAACATTATAAAATGCAAAATGGAAAATTTTGATTACATTAAATTTAAAAGCTTTTACACAAACAAAACCAATGCATGCAAGATTAGAAGGGAAGCAGAAAAGTGAGAAGCAATTTTTAGTGTCTCTGATAAAGGTCCCATTTCTCAAATGTATGGAGAACTGAGTCAAATTTATAAGAATACAAGTCATTCCCCAGTTGAAAGATGGTCAAAGGATATGAATAGGCAGTTTTCAGATGAAGGAATTAAAGCTATCCATGATCATATATAAAAATGCTCTAAGTCACTGCTAATTAGAGAAATGCAAATTAAAACAGTTTTGAGACTTTTTTGGATGGTGGCAGAATGAGAGCAACTACCCACATGAGCTCTTAGACAAACCCCTTCAGATACCCCTAAAAAGAGAACCTGATCAAATTTTGGAAGTACAGAATCCAAGAGGAGACAGAGTGTGGCAGATTAACAGACCAGGACAGACTGGAAGGTCGATGGGACAAATCTGTTCCACAAGGGTGGAGCAGCATACAGTGTACAGCACAGTGTGTCCCCACCCGCTGAGACAAGGCTGAGCAGGAAAGCCTCCAGGCAGGGCAGCCTGAGTCAGTGTCAGCATGATAGAACAGTGGAGTGGCAGCCCAGTGTAGGAGACAACAGAGCCAAATGAGTGATAGCCACTGAGCCCAAAGTATTAGCTGCAGTAGCTCCTGAGATTATCAGCCCACAGATTAAACATCTGTAAATCACCTACTAGAACTTCTGGGAGCCAAAATGGCAGAGTGATTGGTAAATGCTCTCTTCCCCTCCCCTTATTGACCTGGAAAGAACCATAAAATATTTCCCCAGAAAAATCCTGGATCAGTGGAGTCAGCAGAAGGGGCAAACAGTCTCATAGCACCTGAGGCTAGGAAAATCGCTAAAGAATATTCCTCTTACTGTGGAAGAGGAATAGAGCTATCCCAGAAAGCTGGAGCTCCAGAGGGGTGGAGCCTCACACAAGGATCTAGGTGTGTCTCAGTGCTCCAGGGGAAACAGGAAGAGCAGCCTGGATCACAAAACACTGAGCTTGCCTTTGCTCTAGCTTAGCTGAGGAGATCTACTGTGACCAGACCACCCCTTCTCCACACTTAACAAGCTAGCACCAGGGCTAATCCAGGGAAACACAAAACAAAAAGAAAAAAAGACATGTGCCCTTTTCTTTCTCACACCAGCCAGCTCAGCACAAGGTTCCTCAGCTTCTAGCTGAAAGAAACAGAGGCCACAACACACAAAACCTCACCATCATGAGCAAGAAGCAAAGGAGGAAGGAAAAGAACATAGAATCTTTCTATGGCGACAAGGACCAAAACATGAAGTCAGTGTTGAGACTGTACTCCCATCTGAAACTTCAGAAGGGACTATGAAATGCTTGCATGGCCAAAGAGCTCTCCTGGAACAACTGAAGAAGGAAATACAAAAAAAAACAAACAAAAAACAAACAAAAAAAAACTGGCCAAAGATTTTAAAAGTATGAGAAGAGAATTCTATGAAGAGAACAGCTCTTTAAAAAGGAAAATTGAACAAATGGAATAGGAAGCACAAAACCTACCTGGGAAAATTGGACAAATTGAAAAGGAGGTATAAAAACTAACTGGAGAAAATAATTCCTTGAAAGAAATAATTGGACAGATGGAAAAGGAGATACAAAAGTTAACTGAAGAAAACAATTTGATAAAAATTGGAAGTGGGCAAGTAGAAACTAATGACTCTATGAGACATCAAGAATCAGTCAAACAAAATCTAACTTGATTTTCAAAATCCTTTTTGAGCTCTTCCATGGCCTGAGCCCACTGGACATCCACCTGGGATGTCTGGGATAGAGAGGCCCCGACCTCCATGTCTTTCTCTGATGGCAAACATTGTACTTCCTCATCAGAAATGAAAGGAGGAAGGAACATCTCTTCCCCAAGAAAGTAGCTTTCTATGGTCTTATTTTTCTTCCCTTTTATGGGCATTTTCCCAGTCATTTACTTGACTTCTGAGATTCCTCTCCACCTCTGCCTAGATCTGCCTAGCTAGTGCTTGGGGTCTGAGATTCAAATGCTGCTCCCCAGCATCGGGGCTTTCAGGGGTGGGCGTGGCTGCTATTCAATGTGAGCTTAAGTTCTGGTGCTGGGGTGGGGGCAGGGTCACCTCCCAGGCTCATTTCCCTCAGGGGGTTTATCTGGAGACCTTCGGTAATGGCCCTGAGCTCCTTCCTGCTTGGGGAGTCCCTGGCCACCACTGCCTCTGCTGCCGCCTCTGCCACTGCCTCCCAAGGGGGCCTGAGTCACAGAGACACCCCGCTGCCCTCTCAGCCAGCCCAGAAGTCTCTCTCACTGACCTGTAGCGCCTGTGGGCAGAGGGACCTTCACGGACGCCGGAGGTTCTGTACCTGAAGCCTGCTCAGATCTGTTTCTCTGGGACCACGCGGCCAGGGCAGCACAGGGGTGGGCTCCGCTGTCCAGAGCATGATGGACCCCTGGGGATGGTTTTCCAGGGCTGTCTGGAATGTAAATCTCTTCCACTGTGTTTCTGTGTGGTTTGCAGTGCTCCAGAATTTGTGGGGAGTTCTTTTTACAGGAAATTTCTGGGCTGTGGATTCGGAGCTAGCATACGTGAATCTTTCTACTCTGCCATCTTGGCTCCTCCCCAGTCAAACAAAATCTAAAAAATGAAAAGATAGAAGAAAATGTAACATATCTAATTGGAAAAACAGCTGACCTGGAAAATAGATCCAAGAGAGAAAATTTAAGAATTATTGGCCTGCCAGAAAGCCATGATGAAAAAAAGAATCTGGACAATATCTTCCAAGAAATCATCAAGGAAAATTGCCCAGAAATGCTAGATCCAGAGGGCAAAATAGTCATTGAAAGAATTCACCATTCACCTCCCCAAAAGGATACCAAACTAAAAACATCAAGAAATATTGTTGCCAAATTCCAGAACTATTAAGTGAAGGAGAAAATACTACAGGCAGGCAGAAAGAAATCATTCAAATATCAAGGATTTACAGTTAGGATCACATAAGACTTTGCAGCTTCTACATTAAAAGATCAAAGAAATTGGAATATGATATTCCATAACACAAAGGAGCTGAGACTACAAAAAAGTTCAGCATAACATTTCAGGCAAGGAGATGGACATTCAATGAAATAAGGGATTTCAAGACCTTCCTGACAAAAAGGTCAGAACTCAATAGAAAATTCAATCTTCAAATGCAGGTCACAAGAGAGGCATAAAAAGGTAAACAAGAGAAAAGAAAAACTTGGCACTAAATTTGGGCAAACTGTTTACCTCCTTATAGGGAAGATGATATTTGTTAATCTTGAGAATTGTACATCTATTATGTAATATAAAAGGGATATACATAGATAGAGGGAACAGGTATAAATTAAATGATGACAAAATGTGGTTCAAGTATGCAAAGGGATTATAACAGGAAATGTGAAAAGGAGGAAGGAGAAAATGGTAAATTACATCACAGGAAGAAGTACAAAATTATAGTAGAGGGAAAGAGGGGAGGGAGATGAGCATTGTTTGAGAGGTACTGTCATCGTTCAAGGAGGGAACAATAAACTTAATTAAGTATGTAAATCTAACTAGCTCCATAGGCAGTAGGAGGGGAAGGGGGAAGAAAGGGGAGGGAAAGCTAAAAGGGAGGGAAGAAGTAGTAAGGGTAAAGGGGAGTAAAAGGGAGTGGGGCTGAAAGAAGGAAGGGAAGACTGTGGGAGGTGGTGGTCAAAAGTGAAAACCCTATTGAGGAGCGGAAGGGAGACGGGAGAATTAAAGCACAAATGATGGGAAAGAGGATGAAGGGAAAGACACAGATTGTAATCTTAACTGGAAGTATGAATGGAATGAACCCTCTCATAAAAAGAAGATTGATAGCACAATGGATTAAAAGCTATAATCCAACAATATGTTGTTTACAAGAAACACATTTGAAATGGGGAGATACACATGGGGTAAAGGTAAAAGATTGGAGCAGAATATATTGTGCTTTAGCCAATGTAAGAAAAGTAGGGACGGCAATCCTAATCTCAGACAAAGCTAAAGCAAAAATAGATCTAATCAAAAGAGATAAAGAAGGAAACTATCCTGCTAAAAGGCACCATAGACAATGAAGAAATTTCATTGCTAAACATGTATACGCCAAGTGGTATAGCATCCAAATTCTTAGAGGAGAGGTTGGGGGAGTTGCAGGAAGAAATACACAGCAAAACCATAATCAACCTCAACCTCCCCCCTCTCTGAACTTTGTAAATCTAACCTTAAAGTAAACAAGAAAGAAGTTAAGGAGGTGAATAAAACTCTGGATATAGTAGATACAATAGATTTCTGGAGAAAATTGAATGGGGATAGAAAGGAATACACCTTTTTCTCAGTGGTACATGGCACATATACACAAATTGACCATGTACTAGGACACAAAAACCTCACAGTCCAGTACAGAAAGGCAGAGATAATCAATCCATCCTTCTCAGATCATAATGCAATAAAAATTATATATAATAAAAGGCTGTAGAAAGATAAACCAAAAAATTAATTGGAAACTAAATAATCTAATCCTAAAGAAGGAGTGGGTTAAACAACAAATCATAGAAACAATCAACAACTTCATTCAAGAGAATGATAATAATGAGACAACCTACCAAATCTTATGGGATACTGCAAAAGCAGTTCTTAGGGGAAATTTTATGTCTTTCAATGCCTACACGAATAAAATAGAGAAAGAGGAGATCAGTGACTTGGGCATGCAGTTGAAAAAGCTAGAAAAAGAACCAAGTGAAAATCCCCAAGTGAATACCAAATTAGAAATACTGAAAGCCAAAGGAGAGATTAATAAAATTGAAATTAAGAAAACTATTGAACTAATAAATAAAACTAAGAGTTGGATTTATGAAAAAAAACTAATAAAATTGATAAGCCTTTGGTTAATTTGATTAAAAAGGAAGAAGCAAACCAAATTACCAGTATCAAAAATGAAAGGGGTAAACTCATCTTCAATGAGGAGGAATTTAAAACAAAAATTAGAAATTACTTTACCCAACTTTATGTCCATAAATGAGACATTCTAAATGATGTAGATGATTATTTTAAAAAATATATAAATTGCCCAGATAAACAGAAGAGGAAGTTGAATACTTAAAATATCCCCATCTTAGAAAAAGAAATTGAACAAAATGAACTCCCTAGGAAAAATCTCCAGGGCCAGATGAATTTACAAGTGAATTCTATCAAACATTTAAAGAACAGTTAATTCCAATATTATATAGACTATTTGAGAAAATTACCGAAGAAGGAATCCTACCAAATTCTTTTTATGATACAAATATGGTTCTGATACATAAACCAGGCAAAGCCAAAACAGAGAAAGAAAATTATAGACCAATTTCTCTAATGAATATAGATGCAAAAATTTTAAATACGATTTTAGCAAAAAAAAATACAGCAACTTATCACAAGAATAATACATTATGGTCAGGAAGGATTCATACCAGGAATGCAGGGCTGGTTCAATATTAGGAGAATTATTAGCATTATCGATCATATCAACAACAAAACTAACAGAAACCACATGATTATCTCAATAGTTGCAAAAAAACTTTTGACAAAATACAACACCCATTCCTATTAAAAACACCAGAGAGCATAGGGATAAAGAGAACTTTCCATAAAATAATAAGCAGTATCTACCTAACACATTGAGCAAGCAATACATGCAATGGAGATAAGCTAGATGCATTTCCAATAAGATCAGGGGTGAAACAAGGATGTCCATTATCACCATTGTTATTCAATATGGTACTAGAAATGTCAGCTGTAGCAATTTGAGAAGATAAAGAAATTGAAGGAATTAGAAGAGGCAAAGAAGAAAATAAATTATCACTCTTTGCAGATGATATACTTAGAGAATCCCAGAGATTCAAGTAAAAAATTACTTGAAATAATAAACAACTTTGACAAAGTTGCAGGTTACAAAATAAACCTGCACAAATCTTCTGCATTTCTATGTATTAGTAACAAAGCCCAACAATAAGAGATAAAAAGAGAAATCCCATTTAAAGCTAGAGTAGTCACTATAAAATATTTGGGAGTTTACCTGCCAAAACAAACCCAGGGACTATATGAACACAATTACAAGACACTTTTCGCACAAGTAAAGTCTGATCTAAGTAAGTGAAAAAACATCATTTGCTTGTGGGTAGCCTGAGCCAATATAATAGAAATGTCAATTCCACCTAAATTAATTTACTTTTTTAGTGCCATACCAATCAAACTAATAGGTAATTATTTTCTAGAGCTGGAAAAAATAATATCAAAATTCATCTGGAAGAACAAAAGGTCCAGAATATCAAGGGGTCTAATGAAAAGAAATGCTAGGCAAGGTGACCTAATGCTACCCGATCAAATTGTATTATAAAGCAACAATTATCAAAACCACTTGGTACTGGCTAAGAAACAGAAGGGTAGACAAGTGAAATATGCTGAGTACTCAAGACACAGTAGGCAATGAATATAGCAATCCACTTTTTGATAAACCCAAGGACCCCAGCTTCTGCGATAAGAACACACTGTTTGACAAAAAGTACTGGGAAAACTGGAGAGCAGTGTGGCAGAAACTAAGCATATACCAATGCCTGACACTGCACACAAGAATAAAGTCCAAATGAGTACATAATCTATATATAAAGATAGATACTTTGGACAAATTGGTGGAGCAAGGAATAGTGTATTTATCAGATTTATGGAGAAGGGAAGAATTTTTGACCAAGAAGAGATAGAAAGCATTATGAAGTACAAGATGGATAATTTTGATTACATTAAACTGAAAAGGTTTTGCACAAACAAACCCAATGCAACCAAGATTAGGAGGGATGCAGAAAACTGGGAAAGCATTTTTGCAGCTAGCATCTGTGATAAAGTCCTCATTTCTAAAATATATAGAGAACTGAGTCAAATGTACAAAAATACAAGTCATTCCCCAATTGATAATGGTCAAAGGATATGTACAGGTAGTTTTCAGAGGAAGAAATTAAAGATATCTGTAGTCATATGAAAAAATGCTCTAAATCACTCCTGATTAGAGAGATGCAAATCGAAACAACTCTGAGGTACTACATCACACCTATCAGATTGGCAAACATGACAGAACAGGAAGATGATAAATATTGGAGAGGATGTGGGAGAGCTGGAACACTAATTCATTGTTTGTGGAGCTATGAACTGATCCAACCATTCTGGAGAGCAATTTGGAACTATATTCAAAGGGCTACAAAAATATGCACACCCTTTGACCCAGCAATATTGCTTCTAGGACTGTATCCCCAAGAGATCATAAAAATGAGAAAGGGTCCTACATGTACAAAAATATTTATAGCAGCACTCCTTGTGGTTGCCAAAAACTGGAAATCAAGGAGATGCCCATCAATTGGGGAATGGTTGAATAAATTATGGTATATGAATGTAATGGAATACTATTGAGCTATATTAAAGGATGAACAGGAAGAATTCAGGGAGGCCTGGAAAGACTTATATGATCTGATGCTGAACAAAAGGAGCAGAACCAGGAGAACTTTGCGCATAGCAACAACTACAGTGTGTGAGAGTTTTTTTTCTGGTAGACTTGGAACTTCCTTGCAATGCAAGAACTTAAAAAAATTCTCAGTGGTCTTTTAAGGCAAAATGCCTTCCCCATTCAGAGAAAGAACTATGAAATTCAATTGCAGAATGCAGCAGATCATTGTCTTTTTTATTATGTTTTGGTTTGTTCATGATTTCTCCTATTCACTTTAATTATTCCACACAGCATGACTATAGTGAAAATGTATTTAATAGGAGTGCGTGTGTAGAACCTATAAAAAGTTGTATGCTGTCTCAGAGGGGGAGGGGGAAGTTAGCGGGGAGGGATGGGGAAAAATCTAAGTTATATGGTAGTTATTGTAGATCACTGAAAATAAATAAAATTAATATAAAAATAAATAAATAAAACAGCTTTGATGTACCATAGCACATGAATCAGATTGACTAACATGACAAAACAGGAAAAGATAAATGTTGGAGAAGACATGGGAAAATTGGAACAATAATTAATGCATTGTTGGTGCAGTTGTAAGCTGATTCAGCCATTCTGGAGAACAATTTGGAACTATGCCCAAAGGGGTATAAAACTATGCATGCTTTTTGGTCCAGCAATACCTCTACCAGATCTGTATCCCAAAGAGATCATACAAATTGGAAAAGGACCCACATGTACAAAAATATTTATAGCTTCTCTTTTTGTGGTGGCCAAGAACTGGAAAGTTAGGGGATGCCCCTCAATTGGGGAATGACTGAACAAGTTGTGGCATGTGAATGTAATGGAATACTATTCTTTCATAAGAGATGATGAGCAGGCAGATATCAGAAAAACCTGGAAATACTTGCATGAGGTGATGTTGAGTGAAGTGAGCAGAACAAGAGAACACTATACATGGTAACAGTAACATTGAATGATGACTGACCTTGATAGACTTAGTCTTCTCAGCCATGAAATGATCTAAGTCAATTCCAAAAGACTCTTAATGGGAAATGCTAACCACATCCAAAGAAAGAACTATGGAGTCTGAATGCAGATCGAAGCAGACTATTTCCTCTTTTTTTTCTTTCTCATGGTTTTCCCTTTTTGTTCTGATTCTTTTTTCGCAACATGACCAGTGGTGGAGATATGTTTGATGTGAATATATATGTGTAACCTGTTTCAGATTGCTTGCTGTCTTGGGAAGCAGGGGAAATTTAGAACTCAAAATCTTATAAAAGTGAATGTTGAAAACTAAAAATAAATAAGTAAATTTAAAAATAAAATTAGTATCAGAAGTTCTGTTTATTAAAAATAAAACAAAATAAAGAAATTAGTAAAATGTGATTGAATGACACATACCAAGCTCAATTATTTTATGAACAAAGAAAATTATACACCAAATATTTTATGTTTCTAAATAAAAAGAACATGTCCAAAAAAGAACATTTTTAAAGTTTTCCAATTTTCCATAGTCTCATCCCCAACTTTACTTTTTATTTTTTCAAAGTTTTATTTTTAGTGAACAGAAATCTATTTTCTTTCCCTCCTACCCTTTCCCCACTGAAAAAAAAGAGGGAGAACAAATTCCTTGCAACAAATATGTGCCATCAAACAAAACATATTTCCTCACTGGCTATGTACAAAAACGTCTGTCTCCTTCTGCCTCTGAGTCCAGCTGTCTTGCAGGAAATGGGCAGCATGGTTTTTCTGTTGTTCTTCTATTCACTGTTCTCCTGGTTTTACTTGTTTCATTTTTGATTGGTTTATAAAAGGATCCATGCCCCAGTTTCTCCATTAACTCTGTGCAAATTTCCTTGACTTTCTTCACCTCTCTGTGTCCAAATTCTCCTGTAGAAGATGAAAGAGTTGACCCGAGTGGTCTCTACTGTACCTTCCAGGTCTGATGTTCTAGGCTCCCTTGACTTAGACTCTTCATAACCTCAGAAAATGATTAACCCCCAGCAATGGAAACTTTCATTACATATCAACTGTCCTGGAGTTGTTTGCTTCAGAATGACCCTGCAGGAAGCTAATGAAAGCACCCCCCAACCCCACCCTCTACTCCCAATCACCTTACAGTAAATCCAGAGCACTCCCATGATCCCCAAGACCTCACTAGACTGATGCATCCTCTGCTTTAGGTCCACTTCTCCCCAACTAGACTGACTCTTGACAGTTCCACAAGGCCTAGCATAAAAGCATACAGAGGTAGAATCCAGGTAGAGGTTGGCTAAATAAATGAATGAATATTAGGATGAGGCTTATAGGAATAGCCAACCATTCCTACCCAGAAGAGGAGCATAATTTCTTGAACATCCTCAAAATAAACTTGTTCTTTACCTCCGTGAAATGCTGACAAACTGACCCTGAGAGGGCAGACACTCTACAGCTCATCATATCACGACTAAGTGCCCTGGATGTGTGGACACCCTGGGATGGCGGGACATCAGTTGGTCTTGCCATCCACACTGGTGAGAACATTGCTGTCTTGAGACAATGCCCAATGCAGTAGAATTCTGGGCAGCACCTGGCTGTCCTGCCAGGGTGTCCCTGAGGCATCCACACACTGTCCCCCAGCACACGGGTGATTTGCCTTTTTTATTTTCCCCTGTGAAACTTATGGCAGCACATCGGGCGGTGACAAACGACCCAAAAAATCAATGTGTAATCTGATTTGAGGTTTTTGATTTCCTCTGATGAGTTTAAGTTTCATTAAAAGCAACCTTATTCAAACATGAAAGAAATCCTTGAAGGGTAAAACAGGGAATTGTCTCAATGAGTATAAAGCCTCCGAACCCTTTTGTGCGGTTTATTCAGTACATTAATTGTGGGGACCAACATGTGGTGTCGGTTGGCAGATGCCCGGTTATCAGGCCCTGGGATCGTCCTGAGGAGGGGGACAGCCCAAGAGCTCACATTCAAAAATCCTTCTTTGGCATATCGACACTTCAGTTATCAACAGCCCTTATCATCTCCTTAGACCTCCAGCCCAGGCTGCAGCAGGCGACACATTAAGCTACAAATCAGGGGGCCTGCCTCTGCATTCTCTTAATTGGATGTATTCTCTAGAAAAAAATGATCATCAGGGCCTCTTGTCCTGATGAGAAATTGACATTTTCTGACTGATTATTTGGAAGCCTCTGTGAGGTAGATAAGGCGTCGAGTTGTTTTAAAGAAGGACAGCCATTCTTTGCGGGCCTTTTTATTGGTCTAGTTGACCCACTTGATGAGTATGGATTTCATGAGGTCTTTTTCAGCATTTGAACTATAAAAGGTTCAGAATGACACCACCCCTTATAGACAAAAGATAACCTTGCCCTTTGAATATATTGATTCTTTATTAACTAGGCTGTTTAATGCAATGAAATGAGGCATTAGATTGAAGCCCATTCCAAGTGCTTTGAATAATCTTTAAAAGCTTCAAAGACTTGAAAAGGCTGCTCTGCAGTAATTGGCGGATATTTTTAGAGAGTCCTGTTCTTGCCGGCGATTAGAAATACAAAGACAAAATAATTTCCAAAAGCCTGTGGCCACAGTTGGCACCCTTTTTTCACACCCAAGCTCTTCTCAGGCTATAGGCACTTGGCGTGTCAGAGGTGGGCAGACATTGCTAGGATCTTGCCATCCACAGCAAGAAATGGGCATTTCTGCTTTTGAATTTTTTCCTCCATTGAGGATCTGGTTAATTGTCCAGCTCCTCCTCATTATACAGACCTTTACAAACAGACTCAGAAGCAAGAGTGGCCCAGCATCCTTTGAGCCTCCTTGAGTAAGGGAGGGGGATGAGCCAGTCTGGCTGCCTTCAGCCTGCTCTAGGGCTACCCACCCACAATGAAGAGATGGTAAATGGGGGGGGGGAGGTATTCACAAGTCCCTTTCTGTTTTGAATAATTGTTTCCTGTTTTGCTCAGCAGAACAAGTAATTAAGATGACATTTGTGAACACTAATTTAGATCACACTCATGTGTCTGTGCTAGAGAGCTTCAAGCCAAAACATGTAAAGTCAATCTCTCATTCAGTAGAAAATGAAAAAAAAAATCTAAATGGCAATAGAAGCATGAGCACGGAGAACTTGTACAAGTTGAATGAGGCGCCATGTCCATGAGAAAGTCCATCCTCCTGGCATTGCTGTTTACAAGCAGCACATTGATGCAGAGGGGGACTGTGCCTTTTGGGATGACTCCTGAGCTCAAAGGGTGAGAAGGCATGTCGAGGCTTTGGGAAGCTGTCTGCAGTCATAGCACCAATCTCACCAATGCACCCTAGCTGTGGTCACCAACAGATGGTCCCCAGCCACCCCCATGACACTCATGGCCTTCTGAGTTCATGAAGACTTAGACAGCAAGAGCCCAGTGAGGGCATCCAAGGCCCTAACTTTCTAGGGGAGAAGTCAAGATACTTGCTCATGGGGATCACTTTGTGGGAAGAAGGTGGCAGCCTATGGGTCTGCCATGTTTTCCAAGTTCCCTCCCATCTCTCAAATTCAGGGATTCCAGGATCTTTTCAGCCCATTCTAATGCAGACTTATTTAAATGGCCAGGTAGGCATCATCATTTGTCTGTTTGTTTTCACAGAAATGAGTACTATGTCGACTTCTGTTCTATAGCCAGAACTTCTCAGGTATGTATGCATGTATGTGCATCTCCATTGTGCCATGTAAAACATAGACAGCCAACATATTGAGTAATAAAAAAAAAAAATCTTTCCCCTTGATATTGACAGCATGTCTACAAGGCAGGTAAGAAAAGGGCTCGAGCATTGATAACTTTGGGGAAGGTCATTCTCTGAATCTTATCTAAGCCCAAGGCATGGCTCTGGGCTCCATTCTTTACAAATGAAACCCCCAATGTGTGTGGGTTCTTGGTGTTTTGTCAGACATTTTTAATAATCAAAACCAGATAAAAGTACTAAAAGTGAAATTCACAGACAAGAAATACTTTAATTAAATATTGTGTAAAATGAACATTTTTATACAGTTAAATATCTGAAAAAATGTACAGATAAAACAATCTTATTGTAGGGTCTTTAACAGGAAAATCTACCATTTAGTGAAGCGTTCAGTTTGGAGACAAGGAAGCAATGGTGGCTAAGTCATCTAGAACACAAACAGATTGCCGCAGTGATGAGGAAACTGGCAAACTTTCTCAACATGTACACGGGACCTCTTTTTTATTTTTTTAAGATCAAAACCTTTACTTAGACAAAATAAAACTGAGGCAATTCAGTTCCAAAGTGACTTCTCAGGCTTTTCCACTTAGCTAAGCCTTAGGAGTGATCACAGCATAAGCATGTAGCATGCACGGGAATGCTGTGATGTACTGTCTCGTTTGTTTTTGTACTCCCTTTAGTAAACACGTTACTAAAATGTGCATTTTTGTCCAGAAAGAAAAATAAAAGTCCCTCCTTTTTGTCGTAAATTTGAATTCTGCTGCATTTGCAAAGCATTTAGTGCAAAGAAAAACAAATCAACCTTTTGGAACCACTATGGATTTGGCACGAGGAGGCACAATATATTCAGGAGGTCATTCCAGTTCATACTACAAAAATGTTCTGTAAAAAAAAAAATATATAAAAATTCCGCATGACCTTGATTTCCTCCAAAACCATGGCTGGGGAGGAGCGCAAGGGGAAGAGGGTGCATATCGCAGCAGAAACGGACACACACAGGAGCGACAGGACTAGACACCGGGTTTGTGCTTTTGCTTTTTTTTTTTTTTTTTTTTAACGCAGTAAATTGTTCCAAATGAAGTGGTGATTAACAACTGTGGTGTAAGCCCGTGATAAAACAGCACAGAGATTCGTCAGAGAAGTCCACTTTTAAGGCATCAGAGAAGTTAATGTGGCAAACATTGGAATTAAAACATCAGAAGTAAATTTTATTTTAAACTTTAGGCCTCTGAATTTTTTCAGTAAACACAGTTCAGCTATGTGGCAAAGTCATGGGTGGCAGCTAAAAGTGACTTTTTACATTCTACAAAAAAGAAAAGAAAAGAATTAGGAGAGCCACAAGTGGGAGCCCTGATGAGGAGCCCCCGAGCGGCTGCATCACATGCACGTAGTCTACGAGTATTCATCACAGCCAGCTGGCACGACTTTGTTTTGACTATACAACAAACAACTTTTTTCCCCAAAATTAATTGTTCAGATAACTTAAAAATAATATAAAAATAAACAATGAATTTTGACTTTTCCTCAAAATAAAAAAAAATGGATAGAAAGTCTAAAGAAGAGCAAGAGATGGGCAGCAGAAATAAAATGTAAAGACATTGACCCCTCCAAAGGAAACTGAGGAAGCCAGCATCTGTTCTTGGCTTAATGCTGAGTACCCCACCCTCAGCATCATGATATCAGGCCAGGATGAAGCCAATACACGTGGGAAGAAATCAAAGGATGGGAAAAGCATTGTACAAAATTTCAAAGATAAATACAATATTTATAATTGATATGTTACAAAATAAAGTCCCTTCGTGACTGCAAGTGTGTATGTGAGAGGAACTGTTACGATGGAGGAGACGGCTTTACTCCTTATCAGGCCCATAAGGAATAAAACGTGCTTTTCTAAATAGTTAAGTGGATTTGAAAAAAATTCAAGACAAGTGTATAAATATTTAGCTACAACTTTGGCAAAATCACAAAAGTCTACCATTTTATAACCACATACAAAACACATTAGGGAAGGACCTAGAAGTCAAAAGGACAATTTTCTGGTACAAGAAACAGACTCCACAGTAGTAGCCTAAGAATGCAACAGTTTTATACAGGGCTAGCAAAAGTTGAAAAAATGTGGCAGATCACACTTGCTTAACAGGAAGCTCTAGTAGTGGAAGGATATTTGAACCAACAGACGACAGTGGCCCTTTGTTCTGTCAGTGTGCTCATCAAAGGCAAGAAAGTTCAATATCAAAGTTACAATAGCTAACTACAATAAGTTACAAAGTTTCATTTCATTTCATTAAGATGAAGTTAAGCAATGACAAACCCTCCCTCCCTCCCTGCCACCCCCAGTTTCTCCTAATTATATAGTCATCCTTTTTTTTTTCGTTTTTCCAGTTTGATGGCTCATACCTCCTTGGCCCCCTTGTTTCACCACAAAAAAATATTTCACATTATAGAGCTACACAACCATTGTGAATCAAGTGATGAGGACAGCAAAATGTTCTGAGGCATTTTTCATCAGTGTTTCATGAAAACCCCGAATGGTGCATCCACAAAGTTTCTCCCCACACAGAGCAAGTACGAGACAGAGCCAAGACGGAATTGGAAACTTTATACAAAATAGGGGTTGCTTTGTTTTTGTTTTTCTCCTTATTCTTCAGAACTGAGAAATGTGAAAAGATGAGAAAAGTTCAGTCAATAAATGGAATTGTTCGTGAAGAAGTAGGTTGTTTGCATGTCGATTCTGAAGAGTTTAAATAAAATCTTTAAACAAAGTCTTTTTCTGTAGCATTTCAATCGGTGCTGATTTGTCTTGAAGATACTGTTTCCATCAGCATGTCTTAATATACTAAACTTGTCCCCTGAAGCTTGTCCTTCAATGCTTGACGCTACGTAGGTAAACAAAAGTGACCTTACATGGGAGGGACAACAAGCCCAGACATAGCTGAAAAACAGAGACAAGAGACAAAACCACACATTGTCATTCATGGAAAGGACCAGATAAAGCAGGTCTGCTCTGAGGGGGTGAGGGGACAAGATGGAGCAGTAGTATGGTCTCATTCTACTGCGGTGAGACTCGTATGCAGGTACAAGGGCCACTCTTCTCTCCTCCAGCTGGTAGAATGCTGGGCTATGGGTCAGTAAGACAGGTTCCACTCTCATCTCAGATACTAGCTGTTGGACCCTGGGCAGGTCACATAGCCTTCCTCATACTTAGTGTGTCATCTGGGAAGTGGGAGCAATAATGGTACCTACCTCATAGAACTGTTATGAGACTCAGACAAAAGAATATTGGTAAAGTGCTTTGGAAACCTTTACCATTATTATCATAAATATCTATTTGGTAAAGAGATACTAAGTCAAGGGACAGCTGGAGGAGCTGCTGGCCCAAAGTCTCTGTCTGTCTGTCTGTCTGTCTCTCTTTCTCTGTCTCTCTCTTTCTTGTCCATGGGTTGGGCATCCAGGGTGGGGACATGGGGGAAATCCAGGGAAGGGCCCCTTCTAAGACCACAGCCCCCAAAGGGTTCTCTCTACATCAAAAGAGGATGCTGACATTTTTGGGGGTGCAAGCATCCTGCTTCCTCCTACACATGTGACATTTCTGTTAGCGTTTTGTTAATGGCAAACAGAGACCCAGACTCCCCAGGGACTGCCTCTGTTGACAGCTGAGAAACAACACGGTGACTTCTGGTAAAGTCAGACAAGGTCAGCTTACTTTGCCCAGCAGGACCAGACCCGTCTCAAGTTTCCTAATCAAAATCAGCCTAACCTCAGTTTCTCTCTACCCTCCCCTGACCCCCAAGTCAGCCCTAAGTGGCAAAACTCAATTTTGATGTTCTGTTAATTGTCCTTTCTTATAATGACTATTCAGTTCCCTGAATCAAGGACTCTCAAAGATCAAGGCCAAGGCCACACTGCACACCTGCCTTGGAATCCACAGACCCATGCCAGGAAAGAGGTGACATTAGTATCTCTAGCTCCTAGCTGTCTCCCTATCTCCCTATCTCTTCTCTCTCTCTCTCTCTCTCTCTCTCTCTCTCTCTCTCTCTCTCTCTCTCTCTCTCTCTCTCTCTCTCTCTCTCTCTCTCTCTCTCTCTTAAATAAACAAACACTTATGGATTGAAATGCCAAGTGCCCCCTGATTCTTTTGAGTTAACCGCTTGGTAGGAATGTAATTTAGAGTGTCTTAACTTCAGTGTGGTTTAATTTTTGTCAGAATGATATTTCTCATTAATTTATGCATAACAGATATTAATACACTTGTTCGTGTAGCGATGTGGGCTTCAATTTCTCAGTTCATTAATTTCAACAATATTAATTTATTTCAGACTCACCGTTACAACTCATGTATATACACACTCCTGATGTGATCTCATCAGCAAGCACTATGGTGGTGAGGTAGTGAGGAGCTGAGGGCTCTGGGTGATTTGGGCTTCCTGCCATGGAACTAGGATGGACTCAGAAGGCTCCTTCCTAACCCCCATTAAGCTTTCCTAATGCTGTAGCAGAAACTGGGAAAATTGGATACTTTTAAAGCCTTGAGAATGATCAAGCCCCTCCTCCCCCTTTCTTACTCCTAAACTGTTTTTTTTTTTTTTTTTTAAGAAGATATGATGGTATCCTGGAAAGTGGCAATCAGGTCAGATTGACTTTCCACCTGGAGGAGCACATTCCAAGAGTGGGTTCCAATGAGGGTTTGCTGAAGATGAAAATACTAATTCAGGAATTCTCTGTTTTTGCCAGGCAACTCTGACATGGGGGCTGCAGGCAACCCGTAGCAAATGCCCATTAAAAATGTTGCATTCCATAAAGGGATGAGGCCATGGTAGGGGAAGGCAAGCATGTAGCTAGGAGCATGGGAACCATTCTTGGAGAGAAGGAAGGGCTGGCCACAGCCTCCCTCCCAGCTGTCACCTAAATCCAGCCCAAATTGTTCAGCCGCCACTTGAGCCCTTCTTAAGTGCAACCCAGAAATGGCAAGACTGGGGTGGAGCTGATGGTATGGTCCATTCTGGCCACTGTCAGGAATGACCAAGCCTTCCCAAGTTTCTAAAGTCTACTGTTATGAAAGAAAAAGGATACTGGATAGCATCTGGCCAAACTGGCAACCAGGATAGTGGATAGCTAGGTAATCAGATGGCTGTCTTAGGTCTGTGGGGTGACTGACCTGACTTCATGGCTTTCCACCTCCTCTGAGAGAAGGAGAGATGCCTTGGAAGGAACCTCACTGAACCTTGGGTCCCCCAGACTGTCTGCTGCCTGGGGTGGCAACAGATGTGGCCAGGGGATAACAGGAGGACTCTCTGGACCATCAAGGCATATACTTCCCTGGTATGTGAGTAGAGAGGGCCCCTCTTCAGCCTTGTTCTGATGCCATGAAAATGGATCCTCCACACCCTTCCCTAAGAACATTTCAGGGGCCGTGCAAATAATGCCTGAGTGATTTGATTTTGGGGGAGGGAAAAAAGCTTCCAGTTCTTTCCTGTTCTTCTGAATGGAAAAAAGGATGAAGCTAGACATGTCCATTCACTGTGGAGGAATCAGGAAGGTATCACCCTTAGTTTGCCACCAGCCACCTGGCTCTCAATCAGGACACAGCTGGCGGCAAAGGCAGTAGCCAGCACCCAGTGTCAGAGATCATTCCCCTTTCCAATTTTATCTGTTTAAAATGGCAATATTTAAAATAAACTTTAGTGTTTGATCCAGTGGGGAGGGGGAAATGTCTCGCCACTAAATCATTCAAACTGAGAATGTTCCACATTCTGGACAGATGCCCTTATGAGCTCCTGTGCCTTGGGAGTAGGATGTTGCCCTGCCATGTAGGGGAGGTGGTAGTGGTGCAGATATGGCTGTTTCAGTAACTAACATTCATAATGTTCTCACCCGTCCTTCAACTGTGGTTTTCTTCATGGGATCTTTCAAATGTTTTGTTAGAAAATAGGTAAGAACCTGGCATCCACTGAACTAAAACAAACCAGGATTAAGTGTATATATAGGAATTAAAATAAGGACCATAGACATTGACAGAGATAGAAGAGACCTAACAAATCACTGAGTCCAATGTTCTCGTTTTATAGATGAGCAAACTGAGGCAGAGAGAGGTTCAGTGATTTGCCCAAGGCCATGTAGCTAGAAAGGAGTGTAGAAATACGAGATCATAGATATGGAGATGTCAGAGATCTTGGAGGTCACAGGTGGTCAGAGTGGGGATCAGAACTCAGGTTTTTCTGATGCCCAGTCTAGCATGTTATCGTCTACACTATACAATATGTCACTGCTGGAAGATTAGTGGGGGCAGCGGCAGTAACGCAACGCATTATGGGATGGAGCAGAGGGTGCAAGAACTCAGGGCAAAGAGGATTCGATTTAGAGTCAAGTGACCTGAGTTCACATTCTGGCCTCATCACTTACTACCTGTATGACCTTGGGCATGCCTCAGTCTCCTCATTTGAAAAATGGGGGGGAGGGGGTCGAAGCAGATAGCTTCTGAGGTTCCTTCCAGCTCTCAATCTCAATTCACTGAGCTTCAGGAAACAGGTCAATGACAAATCCAGCTTTGTTTCCTAACAGAAGATGTAAAACCTCAAGAGGCAACATCAGGTGAAAACTTCACTGGGGCTTTCTGAGTCCAAAAACATGGAAGCAGCTAGCTTTAAAGATGTCCCCTGGATGACCAGTTTTATCTATCTCACTTCAATCTTGACTCTGGCCATGCCATCTGTCACCCTGGGACAGCACCCAATCACCCACGAGTGGAATGGAGCCAGCCCCCCGGTCACCTGGCAGAGACATCTCCCAGAGCCCCACTCACCTTGAAGCCCGTTCCCGTTTGCACTGGTGCAGGATGGCGGAGGGGAGGCCTGGGGCCTGACAACTGGAGCAAAGGCGCTCTTTTGTTTCACTGCAGAGATGACATTGGCAGGTGAGAATGAGAAAATGCCGTGCGTACTGCTACAGTTTGAAGGGAGGGTGACCGAAGAGGCTGCCATGGTAGGGCTTGACGGTACTACTGCAACAAAGCAAAGAGAATCAGGACTCAGCTTGAGGTCTGTGTGCAGCAAACACGGACAAAAAGAGTCCTATAAGGCCTCGCCAGCCTCGTAAGAGATCGAGAAAAAAGGAAACGGGAAGAAACACGACACTTTCTTGGCTTGGCCACTCTCTGGATAACAGGCAAACTCTTTGGTGTTGGACTTTGGTTACAAATTGCGCAGCCCAATTCTTTGGTTTGGTTTTATTTGGTTAGATGTTATGCGACCACACTGGGTAGAACACATTGGAGATCAATTTCTTAGAGCCATTTTTTTATGTCCAGCCTCCAGAGTCACCCCCTCCTTTTATCCAGTAGCTCACATTATAGAAAAATCAAGACAAGGCAAGTGTTGGGATTTGGTAGGAAAAATGAATCTGCATGATGATGCGTTACAAAAACAGACACTTACTGCCGTAAGGAGAGTTAGCTGAGGAGCCATTTAGAAATCCGGGAGAGCCAGGGACGCCTAGATTGGGCATGCCGGCATTTCCATATCCATTCATGCTATTGCTCACTGTGTTGTAATTGGACTGCTGGGGTGTACTGCTGGGAACGTATCCTCGCGGGGAAACACTGCTTGTATTGCGGCTGTAGCCTACTGTTAAGAGCCACCCCCCCCACAAAAATCACATTATTATTGGTAATACGCACTTGGGGGGGGTTTCCCCGCGAACCTACACCACAGAGTAGACATTTTTAATTGATCGTACCGCCTTGTTACTGCACTATCAACCCTCACAGCTGAAGATAACCTTATCACTCCAACCCTGCCTACCTAAAGTTGTCTCTCCTCGGGCTGAGACAGTCAACCAAAGCTCTCTTCGATCCAATTGTGTCAGGTGCCTTCACATTTATCTTTAGTAGCAATTATCAACAGGCTTGATTCCTGGTTTGCACCAACACACTGGATGAACTTTCAGCCCTCCCAGACCTTCAAATGCCATGGCTGACAGGAAAAAACTTGTTTGTTCCAGGGATCTTGCCTTAAAAGGTTGTTTTGGGGTCTTCATTCTAATGGTTGATATTTTTATTGCAAGACTGGTAAGCACATATTTCATTAAGGGGAGAAGACTAAAAATGGCAGTAAATCTGCTGACCCCAAGGGGGATACCTAACTTCTTGGGGACCATGACTATCAGATATCACCTAAGCTGTGTTGGGAGTGGGCAGGGGGGAGGACCACACACTGCTTAGTGTCTTCAAGTATTTTCAAGAGAAAAGCTAAGGGAAAGGCTTATGAGTGCTTCCTATGGTCAATATATTTAATAGAAAGGGCAGGGGACAAATGAAGGGTTTTATTGACAAGAAAAGAACATCTTGGGGTGAGTGAGTGGGCGAAATTGGGTTATTTCTTCCCTCTAGCTCCTAAGAGATGAGAATACCTGTATCAAAAATTATGGGTGATGTCAATAATGACTCTCTACTTTATCAACTACCTAGAAATCAATTATATAGGATTGTCTTCAAGAAAATTTCTGGCAAACCATGTTTAACCATGTAACAAACCAACATGCATTAATTATAACAGAGACATTAAAAAGTAGACTCAACGCCCCTTACAAAGAAAGCACTGTGCTGATGGTAGCTCTAGAGCTGACTCTTTTAGTTTTCTAGGTTGTGGTTCCTCCAAACAGGGGAAAAAAGAAAGGAAGTACTAGGTCCCCTGTATTCATCAACTACACTAATTCATTTTGTGTGCAGCTGTGGGAATGAGGCCCATCTCTAGCATCAACCAACTCCAAGAGTCCATGGGGGCTTGAAGAGACCTTCACCCTTGCCCAAATACGTACCTTGATCATTGGCTTGTGATGTCTCTGAGACATTCACTGCAAGCTGGCTGCTGAAGGAGTTCACTCCCATCATGCCAGTGTGTGCTGGAGTATTGGCAAGGGCAGGAATCTGGTTGTGGTTACGCGGCACACTGTATAATGCTTCAGCGATGTCGGCTGCTCTTTTCAGGATGATCTCCTAGGACAGGGATGGAACAGGTTCCTTACACAGCCTCTCCTGTGCCTGCCACTGATCCATTTAGGAACCCTGCTACAGGCTATGAACTGACATCTTGTAACTCTGTGTGTTAGCCCATACCAATGATGAAGCTGGCCCCCTCCCAGCACTGAACCAGTCTTCTTCTCCCAATGCCTCCAGGGATGATGAAGAAAAGTATGAACCCATTGTTGCTGGGGACTTTTTTTAAGACATGGAAACTAACTTCATGGGGATCATGGCTAGAGTCTATTAACCTGAGGCTACAAATTCTGCTATATCCACTCACTCGCTTGGCTCAGCAAACTTCCTTATGACTTCCCATTAGCCACAGTGTATTTTGGACTAAGTTCAAGGTTATCCTCTCTCCTTAATGATTGGTTATGCTTTTGGCACCTTATGCTCAACTGTCTGACTAAAACAATGGGGAAGGTGAAGGAGTTTCCTTAGTGCCCATCAGGCAGCTTGTGCAAAATGCCCTCGTATCAAAGGGTACCCAAGTGGATTCTATCAAAGGCCTCAGTGCCTTACCTGGTTGTTGTGGGGCATTCCATACAGGGCTTCCACGAGGTCGGCTGCTCGCTTCAGTAATACTTCCTAAAGGAAAAGTAAACTCTGGTTTATGTCACTGCAAGTGCCTGCTAAGGCCTCCTGTTCCTTTTCAGAAGAGGCTGCATGTTTATGGTCACATCTGCCAGTGAAAGGGACTGATAAACTGAGCAAACTGGGTCTGGGCTAGTCCTGTGCTGTTGTCGGATCTGGGTCAGGTAGAGACCTGGAGGGAAGACCCTGTCACACCGTGCCAGAGGTCTGTGCCACCAAGTCAAAGTTAGACATCCAGCTGTTGCCTGGTGATTGACAAGCCAAGGGGTCTGCTGGAGTGGGGGCAAATATTGCCTGCACTCGAGCTGGTGAGCTGGCGCTTGCTGCTGGGTGCGGGAATCAGTGCTGGAGGTTTAATGATGTAGTCTTATGGGTATTAAACAAACAAACACACAGTGGAGATAGGAAAAAGCGCAGGCACAGCCACGTTTGCCTGTTAATTCCTAGCACTTTAGTGGCAAAGAACAATAAGTAATTTTCCATATCTTAATTAAACTGGCAGAGTCCTTAAAGACAACATCTCACCCCTAATTCATGCCCCAAATTTGCGAGTGAGTTCAATGCTTAGTCCTCTTTATTTTGAACAATAAAGTGAATTAACTTGGGTTAATCTAGTTCTTTCATAATGACATTAAGAAATTTTTCAATTAACCTCTTTGACTGCATGTTGTAAAGGACTTCATAAATGACTTCACATTCCGAGAGTGTTGAGTACTTGTGCCTGGGGCCATGGATGCACTGAATTTTGTCT
>JAJHZJ010000537.1:6495231-6532731 GCA_023548195.1 Bettongia penicillata ogilbyi | reverse complement strand
GCTGCAAAAATCAATATTGTGGTAATATTATCAAGTGTAGGGTGAAGTCATGGCGGGAGGAGCATTCATCGGCCCAGCCTTATGGAGAGAGTCATACTTTGCATCTGCAGAAACCCAGAGCCTCACGCTCCTATTATTTTCTTTCTCTCCCTCTCTGCTTGTGACACTTAAGGCTGATTTTCTTTATTCCATTTCTTTTTTCATTCAAAATGTATGTTAAGGCCAATTGCTGTTTTACTTAGGAGCCGCTCTGACCCTTGTAAACCAACCTCAGACGGCTGGCTTAACGATGATGAATCACTTGACAGTTTAATTTACATGCCGCTGAACTCCACATTTGGGTCCATTAGAACAAAATCAAATATTTATGTTGTTTATTGAAACTGCTAGATTTCATCTCGTTCAGTGATCGTTTTATGTGAAGCCTGAACAATACGGCTTCACCTGAATTAAAAGAGCTAGAGCAACGCGGGACAGCTGGCACTGGGCTAACTGACCTGTCATCATGATCTAAAGCGTATGAAAAAATACACATAACTAAAAATCTGACACAAACACAACAGAAACCATTCTCGTTTGCTGGCAGGGAGCCCGCCAGCCTCCTCTGAGTTCTGTGTCTCTACCTTTGGGTTCTGGCTTGCGTCTCTGAATGCCATCGATCACACATGCACCACACATGCAGGTGCTGCCGTATACATCACGGGCTGCATACGGTGGTTTGTGCACCATCATGTGCATGGAGCTGCTTGGAAGTTTGGTAATGACAAAAACTGGGGTGTGACAGGTGCATTGATGGATGAAACACCAAGAGAAGTTGATGAAACTCTTTGTGGAAAAATGAAAGTTCAGTTTTTGTTTACCCAAAGTTTGGCAGAGGCACTGCATGAGTTCAAATCCTGCCTCTGATACTTACTATCTGTGTGTGCTTGGTCAGCTCTGGGCCTTCATCTATAGAAGGAGAGGTCTGGGCCTCATGATCTCTAGATCCCTTCTTACTCTACATTTCTGGTTCTCACTGACTTCCCCACTATACGCCTCTCTTCCCTCTTTTGTAAAAGAAGAGGAAGGCTTGAATTAGATGCCTCTACCAATTCTAAGTCTATGCTGCTCTGACTGAACCAGCCTCCACCATTTTGCTGGTATACAAGAACAGAAGTCTTGGTCTGACTAAAGGGCTCAGTCTAGCTGGGTCTCAGGGCCACTGCCTTTCCTAAAGTCCTCTTCTCTCTTTGGCCTTCTAGTGGCTCCTTGGAGAGGAGCTGGGGGACTGCCCTCAAAGACTGATCCAACCCAGGGACCTTCCATGACCCACAGTGAGTCCTAGATAGGGGGCAGAGCTGGAAGCAAAAGGTTGCTGGGCATTCAGTAGAAAACTAGTTCTTCTTAGGGTGAGGTCAGCTGTCTTGGAACTTCACCCTCAGAACCCCAAACCCTGAAGTGAAATATGTCACAGTCGAAAAATCCTTCCAGGGATCCCTAGTTATCTTAACAGGAATTTCTGCTATCAGTGGCTGTTGTGTCCACAATTAAAAAGGATTCTAATGATGCTTCCCCTGTTCATGCTGGGCTTTAAAAAGGTAACGTCAGGAAGGTTTTATTGTGTTAATAAAACTCCGAGGTGGTCAAGATGTGGAGCACACAGGAAGAGAGGGGAACCATCAGTCACTGGGTTATGACTTCATTTTTCATTTGTGTTTTTAACTTTGCCTTGAAAACCAGAGATTGCAGGGGAGAAAGCAGAGACAAAATTCTATCAAAGGAAAGGGGAAATTATAAGCTTGACTTATCTTTAATGTTACACATCAAAATGAAATTTCTGTGATACGTGGCATGTGCATAAACAACACAGGCTGCTTTTGTCTTTGTGGAATTTAAATGAAAAGTCCCTCTAGATATTAATGTGTGGACTTCATTTGTTAGCCTGCTAAGTCAGGGACTTATAACAAAAGCTTTGTAAACAAAAGATTAAACTGAATCGAGCTTTAGAAAATGAAAGGAAAACACGAGTCAAATAATCACAGATCAGAGGGGGGACTGCTTAGATGGAAATCAGTACAGGCTACTGGAGTGGAAAATGCTTAATTGAACTATTTCATTACGCAGGAAGTTTATGTCCCCCTTGCAGAATCCAAAATATTTGGATCAGAAAAGCCATTCTTGCCCTCCAGAAGATTTTCTCATAGAGATGAAATGTGGAACATGGAACTGCCCACTGCCTCCTTCACGCCCAAGGCACCTGTAAGGAAGCCTCTCTGAGGCTGTGGGGGCCTGGAAGGGCGACCCCATACCTGCCATTGTCCAAAAAGTAAGTAGCCAATTTTAGGTCATTGTGAAGGGGCCTAGTTATTGAAACCCCCAAGTCCCTGATCCACGGTGCCCACGGTGAGACAAAAAGCAAACAAGCAAATACTCCAAAAGAACAACAGAAAGCCGGCGATGAGCCTCTTTCATTCTATTGGACTAACCTTCGGTAACCTTTCAGGATCCCCTGGATGCCGAGGAATCACTTTCTGCAACCTCTGAAAGCCATAATCTATGGTTGGTTCATTAAGGGCTGGAACATAAAATAGAAATGGGGGTCAAGTTAATTATGCTTACATCATCTGTTATTTGTTATATCACAAACAGACCGCATGTCCATCACTCCCTGGCTCTGTGTCCCTCGAAAGCCCAGTCTGACTCTGTCTTTGGGAATAATGCTTTCTCCTCTCTCTCTCCTTTTCTCCTTTCTCCCCATCTCTCTTCTCTCTCTCCTCTCTCTCTCTCTCTCTCTCTCTCTCTCTCTCTCTCTCTCTCTCCCCCCTCCCCCCTCCCCCCTTTTCCTTTTGTACACAAAAGCAACAATTGCTTTTAATCCATAATTAGGAAGAAAGAAAGTCAAAGGGCCACCCCTAGACTGTAAAAGTAGTGGCGGAGAGGCTGCCCCCTCTGAGGCCATATAGAGAGATCACAAGAGTCGTGATGTGATGCCTGCATCACAGACTGCATTCTATACTGGTCAGGGATTTATGAGAAACTGGCAATTATGACATATGTCCAGCTATTGCTAGCTTCAGATTTATCCCTGTGGTCCTTTCTTGTCTCTCATATTGCCTGCACACCAAGCAGGCAGGAAGAGTGCTTAATCTTCCAAAGCTTTAATAATCTGTGAATGGCTGACTACAAACTGATGTAGGGCGCTATCATTCCACAGCTGCAATCTACTAGCCTCATGAAATTGCAGGCCACAAATAGTAATTAATCTTTTTATCCCTCAAATTGTAATTTTGACTATGAACTGTGCTTGGTCATAAATCAGCAGCACACGGAGCTGTGTACAGTGCATGAATCATGAGACTGACTCAGTTAGCCTGCACACACTGTGTTTAACAAGCTTGATAAGGAGTCCTAGGGCTTTATTATAGCTCTGCCTGACTCCAACAAAAACTGAGCCTCGAGGCCCAAGGACTCGAGTGAAGATGAAAATACTTATATTAGAGTATATTAGTTCTTGATGTAGATATCGTTTTTCGTGGAGTAACTCCACGGTGCATGGCGCAACATAAATCAATGGGTTTTCTGAGCCTAATAAGAGTTGCTCCCATCTATTCATTACTCAGCCTGCAATTTAGGCCATCACTCATTAGTCAGCATGGAATCTGATGATTAACACTACACAACTCAGCAAGTTTGCAGAGTGAGGAGGCACTGGGGCTGCACCTTCCCACAGTTGCCCAGTGGTGGGCCACCATCTCCTGGGAAGGTCCCACTCTTTCATGTAAACACCTATTCGGCACCACACGTGCACACACACGCACATACACGTGGGCAGACACACGCACCCCTCGTAATCAGTGCACTCAATAACATGCCGGAAAGTTGAAGCCTCCAATGTGATTTGACATTCCATCATGCATCTTGGAGACAAAGGTCCACACAGGAATGTGAAGTAAGACATTTTCTTGTTAATAAAGCATTGCTCCGACATATTGATTTTACATGACATGGCTTTTGCTGGGATTTGGCCCTCTCTCTTTTTTCTTTGCAAACAGTGGAGCTCTTCAGAATGCCTTGGCGTGTGTGACATGGCAAAATTCCTAACACTGTGTGATGTAAATTCTATATGTGTAAAACCACTTCATAATCAGACCATTAATCATGAGAAGCTGTCAGCATTGACTTGGGGGACAATTTGTCATGTCTTTGCCTGGGCCCATACAAGGGTGTCAAGCAAGAGCCTGGTGCGTTGGGGACAGATGAGCCTCTGCCAGGGCTGCGCCAAATGACTTACTTGGAAGGGATTAAATAAAGTATTACATTTCTTGATTAGGGAACAGAGAAGGTGGCGTACTGTGCATTTGTAACTTGTCAAGATTTCTCCTCTTTCCCAGCTAATCACCAGGACTGGTTGACTTAATGAATCTGGTCTGATGAAAGGTGATCAGAAAAGATAGATGGCCAACCACTATTGATTTCATGCAAATCCAGCTGACAGGTGATTGGAACCCGAATGCAAGCTTTTGGAGGCTTTATGACTTGTAATAACCATACATTCTCATTCTAAGAAAGACATTTCCCAGGGTTTCAGTGGAATTGATGTTCTCCCTACATTACCCCCAAATCTTTTAAAACCACATAAATGGGAGTGTCCCTTTCACCTCAGCTCAATGTCCAGACAGTAATGAGATCCAGTGGATGGTGCCAGGAATCAGACTCTGGGTAATGTTGGGAAGGCCCCAGGTAATGTTGGCATTTACCAGTGCTTCCCACTACCCCCAAAGGTTCTAGTGATGGAGAGGCCCCCAGCCTGGGCCTCCCTCCCACTAAGGTTCCCAATACCAGCAGGCCAGCTGCCAGATTTACATGAAGGAATTAGGAAAAATGGCCTCTCTCTTTAAATTACAGGAGAAGTCACATATATCCCAAAGACTTGGAGGTTTGGGATCATTGGGGGCTGGGTTATTCAATTTGCCTGTATGCCTCCAAGAGCAGCTGGTGATATGCAGAACAGCTTGACTAATAACAGACTAAATGCACCTTGACTCGGGGCCCACGGCCTGGCCCCCAGCCTGCCTGCTGCCCATGGAGCCCAGACCCACAGAATCCAGCAGGCTCTGGTTCGACCAAACAAGGAGCAGGAGTGGCTTCACGGGCAGAGGCTGGGGCCGGAGAAGAAAGCGCCGGGCCCTGCCCCGTACACATGTAATAAATCCTCTGTGTGTCGACTTTACAAGCTGAGAGTCCAGCCGAGCTGGGGCGAGGTACGGGCACGTCCCAGTCACCGGGCGGCAAGCCCCGAGCCAGGCCAATCAATACCACTTTCCTGTTTTAGAACTGGGTAATTATGAGGTGGAGAGATTGCCTGACCTTTCACCTGCGCTGCATTACTTTGCTGATATTAAGATAAATTGCCTGATTTTGGGTAAACATATGCTGCAATTCAAACTGTCAGCCATGGTTTGCTCAAGGATAATTTGTATTGATCTCCCAGCTTCTTCCCAATTTTGCTTACTGACCTCGTGGATAATTAGAGAAGGAGCCTTGGGTAAGCGAAAGTCAGGGATAGAAAAGAAATATGAAAAAGAAGATGAGGAAGACGAAGGTGAAGGAGGAGGAGGAAGAGGAGAAGAAAAGTCAAATTGGTTTTCTCTTCATACGTGTGACCCTCCTCCTTCAGGCGTGTACATCTGTCAGCATCTTCGGCACCAAAAATTAATGGGGGAACATCCATCTACCTTCTCTTCCAAGATGTTATATAGCAGCTTCTTTCATCTTAAAAGCATATGGCCATGGACTAAATTTAAACTCTGCTTTAAAGAAATAACAGTGAGCACAAGGGCTCCCTTTGGGGCCAAGGGACACCCTTTGGGCTCCCACCTCCCATCCCAGGCATCTCCCTCTTCCTGGGGACAGGGAAAGTCTATGCTTCCTAATAAATCCCCTCAAAATAATTAGTGCCACTCATTTGTCCTGAATTCAAATTGAGCTCTGATGAGGCTGCTGAATGTAAAGGAGCAAAATTATATCATTGCAGATATGTCAGATTACAGGGCTGTTGTATCAGAAGTCATAAAACAAGTCTCCCTTGTGAAATATCTCTTTATTAACCATGCCATAAGATATTAACATTCCTCATTTAGTGGAGGGCCTTTTATCTGTTTCAAATACATTATTCGTCCTTTTAGAGATAAACTGTATTAATATCCATTTGAGTAGGCGACCGCGGCCTAATGCATAGTAATTTTTGTTGGAGAGCCTTTATTTTAGAATAAGAAAATTACACAGCAATAAAACCTGAATGACTAAGAAGCTTGGTTAGCAGGGAATCGCATTCCATGCCAAATGAGCCGGGCAATCAGACATCCTCTGAAAGGACCAGATATCCGGTTATCATATACAGGCCCATATCCAGAGTGGGTCCTACAAATAGGGTCTGACATGACCAAATATCCTCAATGACTCTGCCATGCAGAAACCGCCTACAGCTCAAGGAGGATACATATTTAAATATCTCTGAGAGCACCGGAGTTAATCTTGCTACTTTACAAGCATTAAAGTCATAACAGAAGAAACATTCTAAATATTTAAGTCATTCCAGTGTACTGGGGGATTAATCATACCACAATTGATAAAATTTTAACGGTCTGTGATGTCAGTTCAAGTTGGGATGGCTAAAGCTAATGTGGCAACAGAAAGTGGAGTCAGCCTCTCAGCTTGCAGCTGTGACCAGAAAGCCTCCTGTCTGCCTGCCACCATTAGAAACGTACCAATGGGCAACATTCGGCGGAATTTTCTTTCTTGTGACATGCACAGTTTTGGTCTGCATTTTGATGACCTAACCTTCTCTGTCAGCTAGGACTGCCTCAAGGTCTGCATTAATAACTAATAGCCAAAAAATGTATGCGATTGTTTTATTAGACCCACATGCCAATCCCTCGACATCAAAAATCTAATTAAATTAGAGTATAAGGTAGGTATCCTGTATGGAGGTGGGGTGGGGGAGGCTCCAATAAAGAAACTGGATACATGTGCTTCTCTTGAGTGGTTTTCTGGGGGTCATAAAATTTCCCCCAGAGAAGGGATGGCACCTAACTTTGTTCCCACTAAAATGCTTTCCTGGGATTGGAATGTAAGCTTGTTGAGGGAGGGACCATTTCTTTTTTGTCTTTGTCTTTCCAGCGCAGTACATGGTGTCTAGCACATAATAGGTATTCATAAATGCTTGCTGATTAATCTGTTGGTAGGGGACGCTGAGGGAGTAAACTAGGGGCTGAGGTATCTTCTGGAGAGACAAGAGGAGACAGAATTTGGGCTTATCCTCATCACGAAAGGACTGAGGGATTTTTCCTGTCCAGGCATTCTCCTCCTCCATCTTTCCCTCCCCCCTTTATCCCCCATTTCTTCTCTTATCTCCTCTCCTCTCTTTCTTCTCCATCTCCTCTACCTTCTCTTCCTCTGATCACCCTAAGCTTGTGAGTCAGTGGCCCTGAATGACTCATTTTTTAAGCCAGAAGAAGGTTGGGCTGTATAGGGAGAAGAGAAAAGAGGCTGATCTTCCCCCACTGCCCTGATTCAAGGGGGCGAGGCATGAGGCTACCATCTATCTCTCTGTAGGCCACTGGTGGCTCTGTCCATCCAAGCTGCCTTTAAGCACTTATCTAGTAATTGTGTTTAAATGGACAGGCTTGTTGGGGAGAATCGAGTCATTAGCCATGTCCAGGGAAGAGCCTCCCGCCGGAAACAAATCTGTCGGAGGCCTGACGGACAGTCAGCCTATTGTTGGAGCAGGCGGCCAGGGGGACAGGGGCGCCCATAGAAGAGGGGAGCCCAGGTTTGGCAGAAGCCTTCCTCCTGCCTCAAAAAACCTGCCTGCAATAATAAAAACAGGAAGACATTCATTTGCTCCTTTCCAGCTGCTGGCTCCAGCTATTAAGTGAGTTCCCGTTTCATTTCAGTAATGATCATCTTCCTGTGACTTCCTAGTTCTGCGTTTGGCAGGAGGCAGTGAGGCTCCAGCTCCAACCAGACCCTCCTAATGAGGCCCTTTTTCACATTAGCCCCTAACTACATCATCACAACATCTGCAGGAGAGAGCCTCCACTTGGGCCTGGGGGGGACGAGAAGCTGGGCCAGCAGGACCCACCTCTTCCATCCCTCCCTGGGTCCTGCCTGCCTGCCCCCCCCACCTGCCCAGCCTGGGCAGCCCGGCTTGGGAGTCTTGCAGGGGCCTGAATGAACGAGCGCAGGTTGTAATGTGTAAAAATTAAATAAAGCATAATCTGATTGCTCAATACAGAGACATTCCTCTAGAGGGTGTTACTGATTTCAGTGACAAACTGCTATTTGCTGACAAGTAGTTTACACATTAACCAGCTGAATCCAAGGGGGGAAAATGCCAATACCAATTAGATCACCTTGAGGTTATTAAATGTCCCACTGATAAGTAAGTAGGTGAACTTGACCAGGTGATAAAGACTGCTGTGAGACAACAAGGGTGCACTGAAGACTGTCTTTCCCACCCACCCTCCTCCACCCTCCCCCCCTCCCTCTTTCAGGCTGCTGCTACTGCTGCTCCAGAGGGCTTTGCTTTGCAAACACACTGGCTGAAAAGTGGTATGAAACATGGGTGGCCACTGAAGTCCGACTGGGTACTTCCCCCCTGCCTGAGTGCCTGGCCACTTCACAACATCTCGATGGCACCATCTCCAAAACATGAGACAAAGTCTGAAAATGCCTGCCTTTCCTCCCTTTTTTAGGCTTTAAAATGATGCTAAGTTCCCCACTTTATCATCAACTGTCTCTACCAAGTGCATTTCATCTATAAGAAATTCAGATGCTCGGGAAATTAAAATTTCAAAGATCTGCTGCAAAAAAAATCAATGGGGAGAGATCAATGCTCATAGAAATTTCATGAACTTTGAACTGATATGGGCATGATGCTGAGAAGTGGTTGGAATTTCAGGTAGCTGATTGTTCCTGGCCCAGATGAAAAGCAGCCAACGAGGCAGAGAGGAGGGATGGGTTTTAGATGGGTTTTCACTTTAATATTTTGTCAGACAAAAAATTAATTTTTAGTCCATTCCATAACACACAAAAATAGAAGGGGAAAAAAGCCCGCCTTGCCGATAGGCCTTGTAACATGCTACTTCTTAAGACCACCTAATGGTTTGCACATTAACGCAGCAGTGAGATGAGACTGGTTCCCTTTGCAGCCGATTGCAGGTGCAAATTAATATTGTAAAATGAAGATCAATACATGGACAGGGCAAAATCAATAGCGGCTAAATTATTGCTGCATTTTCCTCCTCATTCAAGATGAGTTGTGTTTTCCTCTCCCAGTCAATACTTTGCAGCTTTTCTCATTAATTTCTCAATAAATTTGGCAATGAATTTCAATCACAGAACTCGGCAGGCTGAGCCAAGCATCGTGGAGTGCCTAGGAAACACAAAGGCTAGGTTGCCTCATTCATCAGGAGGGGCTAAAGCTGGTGGGAGAGTGACCAGTCTGACCCAGGATAACCGGAAACACAAACACACACACACACACACACACACACACACACACACACACACACACACACAGGACTTCTCAGTTCCCCATTCTTCAAGAGAAGAGAGGGTTTTCCCCCTTGGCAAATCAATTCTGTCTTGGCCACCCTGGTTTCTCCAAACCATTGTGCCTTTCCTATGCTCCATTTTAACCATGAGTTCATGTGTAGGCCATTTAATAACCATGTCCAATCAGACTACAGCAAGTTCATGTGTAGGCCATTTAACACTCCCATCCAGTTGGATCCCAGTGGGTTCACATGTGGGCCACTTAATACCCTTATCCAGCTAGATCATGGTGAGTAATTTTTCTTAAAGTCCTCCAACTGAGGATGGGAAAACATCCACTGTTGACTTCTAATTGGAAATCAAGAAACACCTCATTCATATCTGGGTATTGTTCCCAGACATTCCTCCAGCCCGCCTAACTGGGCCTAGTGCATGGGGATTGTCTTCCCATTCAGGAGTGCCTGGCAGGAAATAATGGTATTGTGATGTGACACCAAGCACAGAAAAGGGGACAGCTCATCTTCCTTGTTACAAAAAGAATACCCTCACTGACAACGATTGGATGGCGTTCAAACAATTCTGTTTACATCCCTCAAAGAATACATTGGTTTCTGGCTTTTATGGGCTCATGGAGACTACAATCTACCTAGCCCAGCCCTGCAGTGATGGAGAACTAAGAAAAATGGTGGACCAGATAGAGCCTTTCACTCTAGGGATGGGAAGCCTTTGGGCCTGGAGGATCTCCAACAAAATGGCCCATCCTCTTATCACTGACACATTCTCTCAAGGTGAGCAATGTCATCCTACCTTGCTTCCTCTCACAAGGAAAAGGCAGCAGATACACGTCTTCTCACAAACCTTCTTTTCAAACAAGTTCACTCTTATGTATGAGGTTAGAAGAACTTGCTTTAAACAAAGTGAGAAGAAACCAATTTACCCTTGCACACTCCCTTCAGATCATTTCTATTGTTTACCATTTTCCCTCTGCAGGGATAAAACCCAAAGTTCCTCTCCCTAGTCAATCTCCTCCTTGCTCCTCTGGGAGAAGGATGTTAAAATCAGTCAAGAAAGACAAGGTTTGATAGAGTGCAATCTTGGGAAATTGATTTGCACACATCAAACAGAAAAAAAAATGATTCTACACTGAAGAAAATTTAGGAACAAATTCTAAAAAGTACCCAGCAGCTACCAAAGTGTCACATTTTCATTCACCCTCCATGTGACTGTAGAGGCATCCAGTGATGACTTTGGACAAAGCACTAGACCTCTGTGGGCCTCAGTTTCCTCCTCCACAAAGTGAGAGGTTAGAGGCTGTCATCTCTAATATCTTTAACTCTATGATCCTATAACTTCTGGGTGGGTGCATCCCATTGATACACATTCCCAACTCTTGTACATGTCAGTCTTGGAGTCGCTGAGAGAATAATGTGAATCAATAAATCAGCAAGAAGTATTAAGTCCCATTATGTTCTCAGAGTCACATAGTAGGTATGTTTTCGAAGCATAACTTGAATCCAGTGCTTTCCTCCTTCCAAGGGTGGCCTGATAACCACTGGGTCAGGCTTCCATTTTTTACGTCATACTTTAAAACTTTCTAAAAGATGATGAAGCAGAAGCCAGTGAGACTGAGAATGTGGCAATGCCCCAGTCTACATGACGTAAAATTTTCCTTAGAGGATCATCATCCTAACTTCTCTTTCAGGGCTCAAGTAGATGGATTTCTTTTCAGTTAAAATTTCTCGGTTCAAAATTTCTTAATTAAATCTAAATATTGGTGCAAATATTTGCACCAGGAAATGATGCTCCATCCTATTTAGTAGTTTTCTGTTCTAATTTATTGGCAAAGATGATTCTAATAGTGATAGATAGTGAGATGCTTTGGGGGGGAGTGGGCTGGAACAAGTATAGAAATAGCTCCAAAGTATTATCAATGAATGCCACTGAAAATTTTCCAGAGCCTTTAAGAGTGGTGTTCAGGTCCCTGTCTGTATGTTGGACCAGCCTTCTCTCCTTGAGGGGAAGGATTTTTGTGTTTGTTTTCTTTTGTCCTTGTATCAGAGGGCCAGGCACATAGTAGGTGCTTAATAAATGCTTGTTGATTAAGTGACTGATTTCTCTCATTGAATTAGAGCAGGACTAGGATAATCGGGAATAGAAATTGCATAGGGGAGGGGGTTAAAGGCCAAAACAGAAGGATAGCATCCTGATATCTAAGTGGTGTCATGTATAAAGCATTGAGCTGAGAATCAGTAAGACCTGGGTTTGAATCCTGTCTCATATTCTTATCAGGCAAGGCGAGAATAAGCCTTTATACAGCACTGATTGTGTGGCAAGCACTTTATAAGTATTATCTCATTTAATTCTCACAACACCCTCGTGAGGTAGGTGCTATTATTATCCCCTTACAGTTGAGGAAACTAAGGCAAACAGCCAATAGGTCACTCAACTAGTAAGTCTCTGAGGTTGGATTTGAACTCAAGTCTTTCTGACTCCTGGCCCAGAGTGCTATTTGCTGTACCACCTAGGTCCCCATGTATTTCCCAACTATGTGACACTCAGCCATTCACTCTGTTTTCTCATCTATAAAGTGGGGATAACCATAACAAGTACTTCATTAAGATGCGTGGAGAAGAATAAAGCTCTATGTAAATGTTGGCCATTGTTATTTCTGTTTTTACATTTTAACACAACAAAGGTAAGTAATGTTATCATTTAATATTTCAATTTGGGAAAGGAAAGAAAAAAATACTGTGAGAAGGTCTTGGGTCCTGTCTTCCCTGGATGCCTGAAAATACTGATGTCTCAGCATGATTCTTGAAATTGATGCACCTAATGGAAGTCGTGTTACCTGACCTATTCTACTGTATTCTTGGGACTATCTGCACCCAGGAGCAAAAGAGTAAAACACATTTGGTAAGCACACAATTGTGAGGCTACCCACCACTTTAGAGAGAAGGCCAAGAGCATAGTTTTTGAAAATAGCCCCCAAGGTTAATTATTCCTAACTTCAAATTAAAAATGGTTCCTTGGTTTAACAGCTCTTGTGATTTAGAGCTGAAAGGGCCCTTATGAGAAAGGCCAGTCCAAAGACTTCATTTTTATAGATGATGAGACTGGGAGGCAGAGGACTGAAATACAGGAGAATACCATGGATTGGTTGACTTGAGCTGGAATTTACAGATATGCCTCCTCCCAGAGTCCCTGAATCAGAAGGGAGTTCCAAAGGCTGCAGCACCAGCTTTAATTCACCCCATGCTACCCTCCTAAGAACTGGAATTGTAGCACACCCAACAAGTGTTCATCCACCTCATCTCTAGAATTTCTTTCACAAAAATGAAATAAGCAACAAGACTGAGAATGAGCTGGGAGTCTGTGGCAGTGCTACCACAAATCTATCCACCTCACATGCAGGGATCCCATAGACTGGTTTTGATGGAGGGTAGAAAAAGTGGCCAGGAAGAGACAGTATGGGTCGCATTTTGAAAAGGAAGAACTTTCAAATATAAGGTAGACTGAAGGAGGACAGCAATGGAAGAGGACTGAGATGATGAAAACTCTGAGGAGGGACAAAATGTCAATTTTAGCATTATTCCTTAATAAATTGCCATTGGAAAATTATTTACAAACTTCCCCAAAGATTCTTCAGATTTGCAATGGTCTATTGTCTCAATGGGAGTTTCTGCATTTAAAATTTACCACATGCTCTAATGCATGATCTACCGTACAATGAATGAATGTACAATAACCTCACATGCTAAAGCCCCTGATGAAATGAAGTTATTCCATGTGCTCATTGACAGCATTTTAAAACCTTTATATTTAAATGTAGAAAACAGCCCACATCACATACTAATAGCCTTCAGGTTTTTTTTTAAAGATATTTCAGAAAAGAAAAAAAACATTTCACAGAAACCAAATTCATAGCTATTACTTTTCTGCATTCTCCATGATTTAAATAACCCAACTGATTTTGTTTGGGCTTTTTAAAAAAATGTTTTGCTTTTTTTTTGTTGGACTACAATTTTTAGGTACCAAGTTGAAGCCTAGAGCAAGTCTCTATAAACAAGTCAAAACAACCCCTCCCCCCAAATAATGACAAAGACATATCAACCTAGATCACTGTCACCATACCAACCAAGGTCAGCACCACTGAGTAAATGGTCAACTCCCAATACCTTCTCCACTTGAAGCTGGGCACATTTTCCTACTAGTCCAGGGGGCATAGATTGGCTAAGCTATCGCTTGCAATTATTCCTATCAATGACACTAACAAAGACCATCAATTCTGAGCCAGAAACAAATAAAATCACCCTCCCTTGACCTTGAGAGTTTCTAGTTTTCCATGACTATGAGTCTGGTTCCCTGGCCACTTCTGAAGAAGAAGTGGGTAACCACACACTTCAGTTGAAGCTTCCTCATTAATGGATATCCTATCTGTTTTGACTTTCACTGTTAGACCCTTGCCCTAATTGGGCAAACTCTGGAGTTTCTTTGAGAATATTCACAGGATCTTATGATTAGAGATTTAGGACTAGAAGGAACCACAAAGATCATTTGATCCAATCCCCTGATTCTTAAGATGAAGAGACGGAGGCTCATAGAAGTTGACTAAATCACCAGGTAGGAAAAGACAGGGCTGGAATATGAACCTAGGTTCTCTGACTCCAATCCAACCCTTCTGCCCCTACCCACCCACCCCTTTTGTTTCATTCCTCATTTTTAATAAGACTGTAGGCATCTTCCATATCATGCAGAGACATAGATTTAGAGGCAGAAGACACTTTAGAGCTTAGCTAGTCTAGAGGTTCTTAATCTGAGATCCATGAACTTGAATGGAGAAAAAAATGGTTATCTTTATTTCAATAACATCGGGTTCCTTTGTAATCACATTGGACTCCCATATCTTTTATTTTATGCATTTAAAACCCTTTTCCTGAGCAGTGATCCATAAGTTTCAGTAGAAAGAGCTCTAGGATACACAAAATAGATGAAGAACTCCTGATTTGGTCCAGTCCTTTCATTTCACAAAAGAGAAAATCGAAAGCCTTTTCACAAGCCTTGGACTATTCACAAGAATAGCTCAAATATGGGGGCAGGTTTTGAAGCCAGTCTTCTGATTCCAAACCCAGTGGAAAGAGCACATGAGGAAGCTATGGTATGAAGTCAGGTAGAACTTGAAACAACCAGAAATCAAGCATAAAAGTCGATCCTTTCAGCCTTCTAAAGGGAATACGTTTATTATTTTCATCTCCCAGCTTTGACAATAAAAAATGTGGGGGGAAGATGCAAATAACCCTCAATCTTTTTCCCCTTCCCTCCTCTCCCTGCTCCTTTCTTCCTCTTCCCTTTCTTCCCCTCTTATGTCTTTCTCTCTGTCTCTGCTTTTGTCACTGTCTCTGTTTCTCTCTGCCTTGCTTTCTTCCACCCTTCCCCCCACCCATTTAATAGAAATAAAGCTAGGCCTGTTTCCAACTTTAAAAATTTCAGCAATTATTAAGTGAAATCCAGATGACCCCTTTGTCCTTTTGGGAAGACAAATGACTGCCTTGTCGCTACTCCATTTTGTCAGGTTTGGTGCGGCCCAGTCGATAGCTTCACCTTGACATGAAAACTTTGTGATTTATCAGGCTGGCCGTACTGCTGGTGTCACCAGAGCCAGCAGCAGGGTGGCCAATCAGGATGCGGGGAGCAGACTTAGGTCCCAGCCACTAGGAAAAAAAATCAAGCCTACTGTGATGATAGACAAATGTGTCTTGTTAGCAACAGCCAAAAAGCGCTTGACTTGTACTAATAACAAAAAGGCCGTGCTGGTCACCATGGGTCTAAAGACGAAGCACCCTGTCACCAGCCTGGTTGGGAAATTAGCAAATAATGTCCCTTTTCCTTGATAAATGGGTGACAGTTCTCGCTCACCAATCATTTTTTAACATTTTGATGCATGTCTATGATCCCGCCGGAGGAACAGAAAAGTTTACTGGCCCTCAATTTTCAGATGATATATGGCGCACTCTAAATGTGCGATTTCGGTATGAGGTATAGTTCATTTTAAGCAATTCTAGTAAATGGGTGTCACTGATTAGGACAAATCGTCTACTTGGGCAACAGCACAAATGGTATGTCTCATTCTGAGGGCCTCCTCTGAGACAGGAAAGAAAGGGGACAACAAGGACCCACCCCCTGGTTAAACCTAAAGTGGCCACCCTTTGGAAAAGAGGCTGACTGGAATCTGTCCTGCCCAAAACCTCATAAAGTCAATAAAGAAGATTAATTAATTGGTCTTTTTCATGCTTGGTGCTGCCTTGCAATAGGAGTTGATATGGAAAAACAGGCAGGGATCAGGACTCCAGAGATGCCAATATGGTTGAGATCATGGCTATGGTGATGAGCAAGGGGTCAGGTGGGGGGATGAGAAAATGTATCTAGATTATCCAAGCCAGGGACATGAGGAAGGTGTTCTAGGATCCTAAGTAATATCCCAATGATTTCATTAGAAATCATGGGGCCAGGAGAGGAGATATCATCATGATCATAGGATCATGAAGGATTCACAGATCTAGAATGGGCCTCAAAGGTCATATAGTCCAATGCCCTTAATTTCCAGATGAGAAAACTGAGACTTAGGAACACAAAGCTACTTTACCCAAAATCACAGAGTTCATGACTAGCCAAGCTAGGATAATTACTTCAAATCTCTATTTTTATTTTGCCCAAATGGATGGTCTTACTTACTTTAAGATGTGGATCATGCAAAAAGGCATCTACTGTGTGCTAAATGACTAAAGAATTTAAAAGGCTTTTCTCTCCATAGAAAGGCCAGTGAACCTAACTCCCAACACCTCCTCCCCAGCAATGGGAGAAGAGGAACTGAGCCATGTTGTTGCCGGATGGTGGCAGTGCGCAGTCTGACCAACTGCAGTATGGCTCCATATCTAATGGCAGAGGCTCAGCCCCAAAGCACAGTCTTCACCGTTCAAGGCCAAGCATTCCCTTTCTACATTGCCCCCATGAGACAGTAAGAAGGGATAACTGAAATAATCAGAGGGTCTCCACAGAAGGAAGGCTGAATGAGCCCTGGGTTTAGCATAGTAAAAATAGTATGATTTGTGGTAGGCAATTAAGAATCATTTGCTCTGTGGATACAAGTCATTTGTTTAAAGAGCACTGACCTATGAGACAGCTAGTTTGTGTTGGCTGTGATGGAGGGGAGCTATTGAATCTAAGCAGAGTCCCAGCCCTAGTGATGGAAGCCCCTTTGATAGCACACAAAAGAGCTTTCAGATGCTCTAGGAACATGAGGCCCTTGAGCAGTGTGGTGTGAAGTGGGGCTTAAATAGTGAAAACTTGCCCACATCAGTGGTCAGACACAAGAGAGAAAACAGCTAAACTGGGGGACATTGGACTACGTGGTGAATGGCCCAAGGTGCTCTCTCTCTCTCTCTCTCTCTCTCTCTCTCTCTCTCTCTCTCTCTCTCTCTCTCTCTCTGGATGTCCTGCCAGGGTCGTTAAAATACAATCTAACTCCCCTCCCCCCAATATAAATACTCCATCAAAAAGAACACAAACTGAATGATTACTAGGGGAGTAATGATTTCATGAGCCTACAATTGAATGCAAGTCTTTGTGTGGAAATAATCATTTTTGTGTCCACATGTAGAAAGTGCAGGCCAGGTCTAAGAATGTCTCTCTGCCTTAGGCTTTCAAACTTTTCCAGTGTCCTTTCTGGACATGTTTAATATCGACTGCCAATATCTTGTCTAGCGACTGGGTTCAAACTGTGGCAGATGGCATGCTGACTCCAAATAATTTGTGATAATTTCTTTAATTGAGAAAAAAAATCTCTAAAATGAGGGTGGGTCAACCAAACATTGAGTTGAAAGAGGTCAACCTTAAAAATTCTAAATAAGTGAGCTTCAGAACAGGCTAGGGAGCTGGGTTCCCAGTCAAACCACCTTCACCCTGGGCACTGGACTTTTGTTTCCTAGGAAAGGTTTATGCACAATGTCTATTCCAAGGCCACAGTAGCACCAAGGCCCCTTGCACACTTGAAAACAGGTCTTCAGAAGTAGTTTGAGCCTTAACATGATTCTAATTAGAAGCATCCAAATTCTAATTTGTCTTAATCAAATCACACTATATTGCTTATATGTTCTAATGAAAAATAATTCTTATCATATTCAACAACTTGGGGTATTTCCATTAGGACATTAGGATCCAAAGAGGCTCCAATGACCATGCTTGTATTTTCCAGGTAGGATGCCTAAGGAATGCTTTCATTTTTCTTAAACAAGCATGAGATGTATTCTTATACCCCACACTGAAGCCCACATTAAAGTCACTTACTAATTGCACTATATTCACTTCTCAACGCAGCCAATATCACATTAATTTAATTTTAGCCCCGCCCACCCCCCCTCCCCCGTTTATTTCACATTTTACCGTCTAGAAGGCGACTCACTGGTAACTGGCAATTACATACAGCATGATTGTTAATTCTGTTTCTAAGTACAAGCTGCTTGAGAATGTTCTCTCTCTCTAATTTCTGACCTTCTTACAACAGGGGTGAGGTGCTCTGGGAATACCAGGGACTGGCGAAGAAGAGCTGGACATGGCGTTTGTGACTCATTCCTTTAATTCACCATGCTAATCAACTGAACTACCACTGCTTCCCAAGGTAATCGCAGCTTGTGATTAGTTTGAAGGCAATGGGCAAGGAGGTGTGGACAGATGGGAGAGGCCTGCCCCTTGCCCAGAGGGCAGTGCCCAGGCATGGGTCTTCGGCTCTAGTTTGACCAATGGGGTCCATTTCAGGGGAAATCTGGAACTTTTCATACCCTTGTAAACAGACTGTTTATGGCCCATGTTCTCAACTCTACCTGGGCTGGAGACATGGAGAGCCAGTGTGGTTTCATTACCCTCTAGCTCTGTGGCCCTATGGTCCACCCCATGCTGAGAAGGTTAAATGTGAGAGGTCCAAGCCAGACTCCAAGCATGGTGGGGCGCTGATGGGAAACAGATGCCCTGGGGATTCTGCCCCTCCCCATGGGGGACCACATCATTTCCATTTTGTGAAATACAGTGACACAGGGCTCAGTTTTCAGTGGCGAGTGCAATTTCCAATGATTATCTCATTGTCCCCATCAATTTTGGAGCAATGCAAATCAGACAGAAGTTTCCAGGTCAGACAGGTTATGACCCTCCCTTTCCTTTCCTCTCTCCTTGTGCACAGTCTCCCAGAGGATCCCTTACACACTGTGTTTGAAATGTATATTCCCCTTCAACTACTTGGCTTGGGGAGGGGGAGGGGAATGCAATAAATTAGCCTCTCACTACCTCACTGCTGAGCTTGGGAGAGTTCTGCCAGATATCTGCATTTTCAGTGCCTACGAATTCTTAGGAGAGAGGAGTGGGGGTGGGGTGGGGCAGGGAGTGTGGAGAGAATGACCCCCTTTACTCAAAATACATTTTTCTTGGATACAATGCCACAAATTCAGGTCTAGATTATATAACTTTGGCTAGACAAATAGAATATGGATATTTCCCAGGGCTAAGAATCATACTGGGTTGAGAGCTCGGGGACCTGAGTTCCAATCCTGCTTCTGATACAGATGACCTATGTGATCTTGTACTATACACTTGGGTAAAATAGAGGGGTTAGAACAGATGGTCTTTCAGATCCCTTGAGTCTGAAAATCTATGAATCCATGATCACAATGGGGTATCAAAAGAGATCTATGCTAAAAAAGCAAAAACAAACTACAGCTAAGAAAAAACATCCTGATTAAAATGCATTAAAGAAGAGATTCAGATAGAAGAGAGAGGATCCTAGGACCCTACTATCAGACAGTCAGTCAACATGCATTGATGAAGTGCTTACAATATATAACTGTCATGCCAGAAAGTTGATGTGAGAGATGAACTGGGGTTTGGGGGTAGAGAGGATAATGAAGAAGTCAGTCAGATTTTGTGACTTTATAAAGTCATTTCCCATATTGGGGTCTCAGTTTCCCCATCTATAAAGTGAGAATGTTGAATGCAACCTCAGATGTCCCATGTAGCACTATCACCCTATGATCCTATAATCTGAGAGCTGGTCTGCTGCCTGGAGACCATCAGCCTGTCAGGCATGCCAAGGAGACACAATCAACCTGGATTTGTCCCTTTTCAGCCTTCTTGGAAAGAAGATGTATGCTAATTGGCTAGCCATTCATTCTTTATGGTTTAGTTTTCTTCTGGTTTTTTGGCCTGGGGTGAATTTATTTTTATTATTCTTCATTACTATTTGGCAATCTTCTGTAATACCAGAAAAAAACCCAAACCCAACAACAAACTACTGAATTTTTGAGCCTTTGAGGGGCAATGAGACCTGGGAAAATTTAGAGAAGGTGAGTCCAAGGGACGTGCCAAGAACGCTTGACATTTGGATTGGCGGTGCTGCCTGTTACCTTCATGGAGATAGTCAGCAATCTAGCTTTGTGCTGCCCTGAGCCACAGACATACATGCTCAAGAGGGATGTAGGTGTTGGTCTGCTGCACTTATGCACAGAGATTTTTGAGTTTGGAGTCTGGCTTTATTTTTTTTTAACTACCAACAAGGTTCGGGTCACATGTTAGATATGTAATTTATAGCATTTCCCCTGTCAAACCTTCACTTACAATATATTTTTTTATTTCTAGAAAACAGTGCCAGCACCTGCTTGGACCTGGCATTCAAGGAGCCAGCTGGAATTGGGTAATGAAGCCCACTGCACAACTTTTTGTCCTTTTTCCCCCAAGAAAAAGGCATGGTTCATAATAACATCAAATAGCTACCAAGGCTTGTTTTCCTTCTTTGAAATCCTAATATGGCCAAAGGTTCAGTGAAGTTATCATTTAAATCATGAACTCCCCTGTTGTATTGAAAAATCATTCTGATATACAAGAATTTTATTCACATGCTACTTCGAAGAAGGCATCATTGGGCAGAGTGAGGTGCCTCCCCAAGCCTTCCTATCCATTTATACAGTTGTTACTGTCATGCCTGACTCTTCATGACAACCTTTGAGACTGTCTTGGTAAAGATGTTAGAATGGTCTGCAGTTTTCTTTTCTAGCCCATTTTACAGATGGGGAAACTGAGACAAACAGAGTTAAGTGACTTGCCCCGGGTCACTCAGCTAGTAAGTTTCTGAGGCCACATTTGAACCCTGGAAGATGAGTGTTCCTGACTCCAGGCCCAGCACTCTATCTTCTGCACCACCCAGCCCCTAAACACTATAATACAGTACAATTTATATGGTACCTTCCTTAAATGAGGTCCTATATTGGCAAAAATTCCATAACTGGAATGACTTGCCTCAAGATGGGGTGAGTTTTCCTTATCTTTGGAGGCCTTGAAACAGAGGATGCTTGCCCCCTTTTCAGGAATGTGACAAAGGGGGCCCCTTCTGTGCAGGGGTAGAGCCAGAAGAGCTAAGGTTCTTTCCAGCTTTCAGGTTCTGTGATAATTTGCCTCAGTCAGACCCTTTCTCCCCCCAAACTAGGAGAATTCTAGACAGATCACTCACACACCAATGAACAGGGAGCTAACACCTTGAAAAGGGAGCTTCTTTTCCTCATTACTTCAGAGGCATCATGGCATCTCATAGGTTTAAAAATAAAATAATGAGAAAGCAGTTTCTCAGAGCACTGTTTAAATTCATGGATTCCATAGCAACTACTTGTCTGTGGCAACTTGGGCAGGTCATTCGAATTCACTGAGCCTCTTTCTATATCTGTACAGAAGAAGATGTTCTCCAAGACACTCTAAGATACTATGATACTCACAGTTCCGTAAAGCAGCTTGGAGAAGAAAAGAGATGAATTTAAAATTAGATCGAAGATTTAGCTCTGACCAAATCTTGGTCATAGACTTGGAGCTGGGTTCAACTCTGGGCTCTCCTACTCGTTAACTGTGTGAGTTAACTGGGGCTCAGTTTTCTCATCTGCAAAATGATAGGATCAGACTAGAGCATATCTTAGAATCCCGGATCTCACACATACTAAATAAAATTTTAGTGAATCAAATGAAATCCTATGAGAATTTTTAAAAATTATCTTCCTTATCATTTGTAAAGCTATATAATATTTTGAAAATCCACTGAACAAAACATGCTTCAGCTGCAGTTCTAATTCTTGGCCTTATTGACTGAGCCCCAAAAAGAAAGAAAAAAGGAATAGTTTCTATTATTGCCCCCGGGAACCACTATGGTCTAGAGTATTACTTGGGTGAGCAGAGGCCCGAACTTCTCTGCTTCCATCTTCCTGTCACTTATCCTCAGCCAAGCGCTATGGCTCTACAGTGAAGCTGCATTCAAATTCTGGCTCTGCCATATCCTGACACTGGGACCTGTCTTCAGAGTCGTGCTCCCAGACTCAGGATCCTCATATCCTTATAGTGAGTGTATTGGACTGGAGGACTCTTTCCTCAGGTCCTTCTCCCTTTAAAGCCACAAATCCCTTTAACCTGATAAAAACAATTGTGCAGGAGGCCAGGCAAAGAGGCAACTCAGGGCAGAAGGGAGGCAACCAACTGTTCCTGCCATATAGTTGCATGAAGGTCCCAAGCACCCTACTTGCTCACAGCCTACCTACAGGATGCTCTGAGTTCACGCTTCCCTGAGCAGAGGGATGACAGGCACTGCTTGTGAGGAAAGTTCCCCTCAGAATGGGGGCTGTCCAGCTCCGTTGGGGCTGACAAGGGACAAACCCCTGGTTGCCATCCTTCTGATGCCACAACAGGGGCTTCTCAAGAGGTTTCTCAATCTTTCTCTGTTTTCTACTCAAGCAATCCCCTATGGGGGGGTCAGTGTCTTTAGGCCTATAGTTCTCACAACAGAGAGCTAGGATACAACCCAGAAAAGAATAGTTAAGGTCCACATGCCTTCAACCCTTTCTAAATCCAGAAGCCCAGTACAGAGTTAGGGTTTTATAATCCCAAAGAGAGTAACAGAATGTGGGAGCTAAATCCCCCACAGCATCAAGCCCTACCCTTTCATTTTGCTGGAGAGGAAACTGAGATCATGTGAGGGAAAGGGGTCTACTCAGTCACTCAATGAGTGAATCCCCTTGACAGAGTTGAGCCTAGAACCCAGGTTCCCTGGCTCCTGATTTAGGCCCAGCTTTCTATATCCTGCCATCCATCTTCCATTTGGCAGGAAGGGCCTAGCAGCAAGTAGACTTAACCAAGATGATGTGGGCTGTTGTTTGGGTGATTAAAATGCCAAGTGACTGCTGATGGGAAGTCAGCTTGGGCTGAGGTTATGAGTTAGGGGTGGGGTGGGGAATGATGACCAAGAAAAATCTTTTCTCGGAAGAATTTGATTTTTGGATGTAGTTAAGAACAGAACCAGATATGCAAGAAAAGCCAAGAGGTTTCCCTACCTTAATGCTTCCACATCCCCTTCACCAGTAAACACTGAGTACCTAGAAACATCAGACATCTCAAACAAACACTTGAAAAAGTGAAATTCAAAGCATCCAGTGTCAAGCAAGCCAGGGAACTTCAGAAAGTCAGAGTTGAAAGAAATCTCAGACCAGGTTCTGGAACTCTGGGGGCCTGGGGAGAGATTTTAGGGGGTCCATGAGTAAAATTTGGGGGTTTTTTTAGTATCTTGATAACTGTATTTCAATAGAATTGGTTTCTATTATAACTATGTATTTTATTTTATACATTTCAAATATGATTCTGAGAAGGGGTCCACTAAGCTGTCAACAGGGCCCAGGACCCTCACAAAAAAGATGAAGAATCTCCAGTTTAGACCACAGAATATCAGAGCTGGAAGGGCCCTCAGAGCATAGAGTATCAGAACATCAGTGTCAGAAATAGAAGAAACTTTAGAATAAGAAATGTAGAGTGTCCAGACCTGACAGAGCCCTTAGAGAAGAGACTAGCAGAGCTGAAAAGGACATTGGAACACAGAACCTTGGAATAGAAAGTGTCAGATTTGGGAAAGACCTTACTAACACATTTACTGTTAGGGGTGAAAAGACCAAAGAATGCAGAATATCAAAGTTAGCCTCATCCTTAGACTACAGGGCTGGGTGGGACACAGAATGTCAGAATCAGAGGCATCTAACAAAGCAGATTGTTGAAACTGGAAGTGCTGTTAGAATTTAGAACAGAGATTGTCAGGGCTGAGAAGGGTCTTAGAACGTGGGACATAGAGCATCTGAGTTGGGAGGGACTGTAGAATACTTGAATATCATTACTGGAAGAGGTATTAAAACACAGAAGGCAGGGCATTAGAACTAGAATACCTTAGAACATAGACCATAGAATGCCAAAACACAGAGGTACCTTAATAGCTAGGAAAGAATGTCAGGTCTAGAAGGGGCCTTAGCATACAGAACATTGGTGGTCAGAGCTGGCAAGGACCTTCAAACAAACTCATCTTAGAGATCCTAAAATATTTCATGTAAATTTAGGGACAGAGAAGACCTTTTAGCCTTTGAATTAGTATTTGATGGATGAGCTGGTCTTAGAACACACAACCCAGAGTGGCAGGTGTTAGAAAAAAGAATGTCAGAGCAGGAGAAGATCTTGGGACCTAAAAGGTCAGTGCTCAAAGGGAGGGGGCCTGAAAATTCTAGTGAGGAAGGATGCAACTGAGTATCAGAGCTTGAAATGACCTTAGGACTCAGAACATGAAATGCTAGAGTGAGGATCGACCTCAGAGGTAACTTTAACCTAGAGTATGTGGACCCCTAAAGGGTCTAGGGGTGGATTTGGGGGATTCATGAACTTAGGGAAAAATTACATCTTTTTATTCTCACTAACCCTCAGTTGAAATGTATCATTTCCTTCAATTACTTTAAAAAAAGATTCTGAGAAGGAGTTTTGGGCTTGGCAAAGGGGTCACAAGGGACAGAAAATGGTAAGAAGTCCTGACCTAATCCAATCTCCTCATTTTACAAATAAGGAAACTGAGACAAGGAAATGACTTGCCCAAGGTCATGCAGGCAGTTTATGTGTAACAGAGGCTGGTATTAATCAGGTTTCTCCCCTTCTAGTCCAATGGTGTTACCCCTAGACTCCAGAGCTTCTAACTGGAAATCCAACCTCTGGATGCTTCTATGAATGAAGGCAAACATCAAAACTCTTTTTTTCTTTCACAATACATGCTACAAGCTCGCCTTCATGAAAACAACCCAAACTCCAAAGTTATTTACAGCATCCTTTAAAGATCTCATGAGCAAGCACAGATGTTATTTGATCAGCAAAGAAGAAGATGCCGCTGCCACAGCAGCTCACTCACCAGTGTAGACAAACCGGCCGGGAGCACCTTTACAGAATTGTTTGGATTTGTAGGACAGGGTGACCTCCACCACTCCTGGAATGTGCCGAGGAGGGGTCTGCACTCGGATGGCGTGGGGTGTTATCAGCTATGAAAATCATACAGGAAACAGACGCTCAATCCCCATGGCAATGAGGGGACTGACACTTCCCCGTTGGATACAATTATCCAAATGACCCCAAATTGGACCATCATTTTCTAATTCTCCCTCCTTGCTGTCACAGAGCAGCTTTGGGCTTGCCCATGTTTTTTAAGAAAAATATCTGCAAATGATCCTGGGTTTTAGTTTACAGGAAAGGCCACAGGGCATCATCCATAGGAAAATTGCCTCCATATGTCAGGGTGAGCCTGCTCCTGGTAATTTCCACTCTAATTGTTCAATTGTCTGAAGGTCCTCCCCTCTCAGCAGGCCTTCCACCAGAGGGCCCCACTGGGCCTTCAGGGCCTTTCCCAGGACTCTGCTTTGACCAGCCACATGGGAATTCTTAGATAAAAAGCTGGTTTGCCAGAAAGACCCAGAATGTCTCATGTCAACAGAGTCTTAACAGAGCCCAGATTCGGGCGACTCACCTCACTCCACACCAACATGGTTCCAAAGACGACCTGAAGGCCATCAAAGAAGTTGTCCCCGATGATGATGACTGTGGCCCCACCAGTGGTCCAGCCTTCGCTAGGGCTGATGGCCTTTATGCACGGAGTAGCTGCTTGTACAAGACAGAAAACCAAGATCTTAGTCCCTCTTCCACCACCAACATCACGTCTCTCTACCAACGACAAGTCATGCAAAGCACAGTAGGAAAAAAAAAGGTGCGTGGCTTCTCCAAGAGGCAGACAAAGGGCAATCATATATCAGCACAGGGATGTATTTAAAGCAAACTATTAAATGTTTTATAAAGCAAAGGCCAAGCTACAGAATATGAGTGAGCGAGGTGCGGAGGGCGGGGAATGGCTTGAGAGAGCAAATTCTATGTCAGGGTAAATATGACTATTACAAATGATTAAGCATTGGGGCGTGCATGTGGCATGTCGATTTATCTGCTTTGCTGTACGGATCTAAGCAGAGTCAATCAGAAGGTTGTTGAGGGAGACGGAGGAGCAAATGCTCAGAATTTCGATTCCTCATAAGCAGCTAATTGGGTTGGGTTTTTTCATCCGCGAACTTTGCCTTTCGGTTCAAAACTTCATTTTCCTCTGTCAGTCCATAATTACTACTTTTCACTTTTCATCAGGAAAAAATCAAAAGCACTATATTAGGACTTTTGTCAAAGGTACACATTTTAACATCTAATATTGTTTGTCGACATGAATCCCTGAGCCATCGCCTTGACCTGCCTTTGTCTCTAGAGTCTTCACATTTGCATGAGTTATTACAATGGGGCTGCTGGGAAGAGAGGGAGGCAGCCAGGGCAGTCTGAGCCTCCTCGGCGGCAGCAGCAGCAGCAGCAGCAGCACCAGGCACTGGGGGCTCCCAGCATCCTGGGAGTAAACGGTGGCGAGTCTGGTCCTTCTCCGAGAGGGGCAGCTTTGTTCTCAGCTTTGATCAGCCCTTCTTTTACATGGTGTTGACAGACCTTTTTTACCAGCTTTGATGGTCTTTTGTATGCTGGCTTTCATGCAAAGAAGCAGATCCTAAGATAGACACTTTCCCTATTACAAGTAAATTCCACTGCTCTAATTCTCACCTGCAGGGGTTGGTTTGACAGGGCTGGGTTATTGATTGTCTTCGAGACCATCTAAATACTCTCAACTTTGGTGTTGAAATGGTACCTTTAATATCGGAAGAAGAATGAGGCTAAGGGCACAGAGGTAATAGGTGCCTTTGGGAGTGTCTCTGAAAGCAGAAGCAGATGAGCCAGAATGTAGCCAGGTCATGATTCTGTCCCAGAATTCCAAGGCCTAAAGGATGTCCAATCAAACACGTCAGAGGGGGCCTATGTGACGTTACAATAAAATGGATGGCATCATAAAGTGATTTCCTTTGTGACAAGTCCCAAGTCTGGGCAAGCGCACTCTCCCCAAGAGCATCTGGACAAGGGGAAGCATGGGGCGGGGCAGGAGAAGTAAGGAAGCCGACTTAGCCTAGCCCTGGGAGGGGGCGTCACCCCTGGGGTCCGCATCATCTCTCCTAACAAGCTCCTTCCCTAGTGAATGCTTGTCCACAAGAAGTAATGAAACTTGGGTAGGAAAAGAGTGGCTTTGTAGACCATGCCAGCACCATGCCCCCAGACCCTCGCTGGCAGGCTCCATGAGGACTGACTTCCTGCTGAGTTACTAGGTGAGGAGAGGGATGGCAGCCCCTCCCGGGTGCCCAGAGCGGCACCGGGCCCCGCACCCAGCCCAAGGGCAGGAGTCAGCCTGTGGGCAGGCCCAGCCTTCCCAGGCCCATCTCCTCGCAGACCAAGTTAATCAGTAGCTATTGTTGTTGGGAGCACCTCAGACTTGCCACCTCTCTTTGTTTGCTCTAATGTCGGACCAGCCGAGGTTATATTTGCTCATTCCCCGCGCATCTCCCTCCGCACCAGAGGCCCAGAGCACACACTGGGAACCTGCCCTTAACTAGCGCTGTTGACTTCATGCTAATAAGTTCATACAAATTTTCATTTCTGAGGCTTCCGAGTGACATTTGCTTTTCTTAATTGCATGGAGAGCATTTGAAAAGGATCAGCTCTCTAAAGACTGACAAGACTCCTCCAAGGGAGTGACCTTCATCAGCACAGCCAATTATGGCAAATAATTCACCAAAAAAATTACAGTAAACAAATTTACTTTGGAGGTGAGAAAAGGAAAAAAATCGAGGCCTTAGAACGTGCACAAGAGGCTGCTCTTTGGCAGCTGCGGCCCAGCGAGTATACACCGCGGCCGGGAAAGTTCGGGAAGGTGTCTGGCAGCTCCGGGGCAAACACAGGCAGGGCCGGGCTGGGGCTGGACCTGGGCTGGGGCTGGCTCTGCCTTGCTGCAGTGATAGCCATCTTCCTTCTGCCCGTATTTGCATACACTTCAATGAACATATCGAGGGGGAACATGTGTTCAATGGGAACCATGGCGAAATGAATTACACAGCCGGCGTTAGGGATCTAATGACATACGTGCCCACCACGCTCAAGCAGATGAGAGAGACTGGGCACAATCGAAGAATAAGATGGCAGCAGAGCAAGGGATGTGCCCTGGGACAGAGAGGAAGGCAGCCCTGGTAGGGGCACACACACACACACATATTCATGTATGATACGCCTGGCTCCAATACATACACACTCTTGGGCAGACACATACGCCTCACGTACACACCTTGACATGCACACACAACCCCCACTCTGATGTACACACAGATCCTTTACACACATGCACATTGTAACGTGCACATATGTCCCTCACATATACACATATCCTGACATATACATGCATCGCTCACACACACCCTGATATGCACACATGCCTCTTACACTCAAATACACCATGATGCACACACACCCATGGAAGTATTCCCATGTACACACATTCTTTCACACACACACACATACACACAAACATGTGCAGACATACTCAGATGTGGAATTTCTCTCTCTGGCTCCATTAGGCAGCATAACCTTTTTCTAAGGTTCTTGCCCTAAAGAAGTGATTAGGCAACTGTGGGCTTGCCACAGGCCTGGGACGGCCTGCCATCTTTGGGTACCCTACATCCAGGAAATCACAGATCCAGGGCCCATCCCTATTGGTTTGGTTAAATTAGAGTTCCCATTGCTGCCACTGCTTTCAGTGAAGAACTTGTTAATTTCCCCCTGTGCATGTCATGCCCAATTCTTTGCTACCCTGGGTTCTGTGAGGTAGATGAAAGTCAGCATGCTTCCTGCCAAGGGCCCAGTGGCTTTTGTCTGAGAGAACTTTCCGAGAGTGCCAGGGAGGTTCTGACTTGAGACACAAACCCTCTTGCCCAAAATGACTCCCAGACCTGGTCCCTCCCATCATTATCATTAGGACCCACCCACCCTGTCCCTCCCCATGGTCATTAATCAGCAAGCCCTCCCTGGCTGTTCCCAGCATTTGTCACCTTTCTCTGGATTCACAATATTGAGGCACTCCAACAGGCCTAATCTTGCCTCATGAAGACTCCTTTGTTCTGCTGGCTAAAATGTCTCGTAATTGTACTTAGGATGTCCAGATGGCTGGCTGATACTCCAGCTGATAGGATTATACCTTTTACCTCTCCTAGGGCCATCTGTTCCCTTTAACTCGCTAAAACCCTGCAGCCTGGATTCGGTTGTCGTTATTGCATAAACCCTAACAGCATTACGGGCACTTGGCATGTAAATCAGTCTTGTGCTGCAGGCCTGGGGCTGGGCGAGGGCTTGCTTAAGGTTTAAACAGAGCCTGAGTCATTTATGGGGGGAGTGGGGGGGAGGGAAGGGACAAGAAAAAATTAAACATTAGTTCTAGATGCTGGGTTGGAAGGGAGAACAATCGTTTTCCCTCACTTGTATTCGACTACTGTAAATAATCTGCCTTGCCTTTTGTGAGCTCAAAGGATTGTATGGCAGCCTTCCACAGCAGCAGCGGGGGGAATTAGTTTACTTGGAAACGATCTGAGTGTGTGTGTGTATATACTGCTGGTGAATATTAGATGATTGGATAATGAGGTGTTAGCTAGAAGAGGCTGCACACAGGCAAATAGCTGCGGTTTGGAGTGGGGGCTTTCTCTTTAAAGGATGTGTTGCTAATTCAAAGCATCCCTCCCACAAGATATGGTTCAACCATGCAGGAGGAAGGAAATTTGCAGCCACCCTGTGCCCATACCTTCCATGGAACCCTCAGCCCCTTCAAGAATTGACAGCCACTCACAGGCACAAATCTCGTCCTTGGACAGAGAGAGATCTCTTTCTAAGATGGGTGTCAAGAACCCCAGGCCCTTGTTAGGAAAAAATTCATCTGCACGTAAGACAAACGCCATTTTCCTGGCTAGAGGAAGATGCACATGGGAAGGAGAGGGGGATCAAGCCGGGCTGGACGCATCTGTTTCAGGGCAGCCCATTGGCTCAAGCAGCCAGCCCGGAGCTCAGAGACAATGGCCCAGTGTGATCAATTCCAAGTGAAAGATATTGAAAGCATTTTGGTGATTCTGTCACCCACACTTAAGCAAACAAACAAAACCCTGGACTGGCTTCCTTGACAAAGTGGCTTTTGATTGGTGGGCCGAGGTCTCAGGGGTCTGTACAAGGGGCCTTTATTCTTCTAAATGTTATATTTGCTCCTTACAGTCAAATGCCTTTTTTTAATGCAGATTTATAAAAATAAATACTTGTACTTGGCTAAGATCATAATAGCTCATTAGAAGAGGCTGAATTTGGACCCAGACAAAAACCTACCACCACAGGGCTGAGAATGCTTCCTTGAACCTATAATGTTGCTCGTCCTCTCTCTAGGGAGAGAGAGGACTAAGGGAAGAGGATTCAACCTTCCTAATTGTGAACCTCATTAGTGATGGTTGCTAAGCAAAACACACCCCTACCTTGAGCGGCTTGGAAGGAGACAAACAATACGTCAGAGGCCCTAATGACTGGGGTGCTGGGGCGACCTCTAATTACTGTAGTTTGCTTCTCTGATACCTTAGTCATTAACGCAGAAAAACAAATTAGTTTATTTTGGTGGACCGCAGCAGATACATGAATCGTGCTCCAGTGTTGATGTCTGAATCATATTTCATTCTAATCATCACCACTGGCTCCATTCACTTTTCAGGGCAGATACATTCATTCACCCCTCACATATATGCCCTGAGTAGGCCAGGATCGTTGTCCTCTAACAGTTCCGTGGGTGGGGGTGGGGAATTCCCAAACTTGCTTTTATTAGGGGGTCAACTCCCTCTCCAGAAATCACATTTCTTAAAGGAGACTTCACATCTCTGGCCCTCAAGGTCACCCGAAGAGGAGCTCATTTACAATCAAAGAAATCTTACATTAAGGGGAATCATGATCAGTGTTGGTCTAGAGGCGTTTCTCCTTTCTCCAGTGACCTTTCCATGTTCCTCTATGTCTCCTGATATTTGCAAAGTATTGAGCCCATAAGTGTGTGAATATGGATTGGAGGCTAAGGGTGCCCACTGCCACGCGTCAAAGTCTCTGAGACTTGTAAGTGGGTATCTAGGGACATGTTTCTCCATCCCTCTGCTCACAAATGGCTCACTCTTAACTTTCCAGACAAGAAGTCAATTGTTGTTGCATGGCTGTTGGAAGGTAAACATTTTATGTGCTTTTTCTTATCCCTAAACCCTACTGTTTTCTTCTGTGGCATGGGGACCAAGGTCAGAAAACTGACCCCATGGTAAACTCTTTGCAGGGTCAGTCATGTGTTTACCATCCATTGGCGATGGCAGACATGACCTGAGTCTCCCTTCCTCTGGAGCAAGGATTATGACAAGCCAAAATAAAATCAAATAAATTAAAAGAGCAAGAAAAGCTATAAGCAAAACAAAGCTTTTAAACAAACAGAAGGAAACAGAATGGAAAAGAGTTGTTTTTTTTTAAATGGACTAAGCGCAAAACATGAGGCATTAAAAGAAAGGAATCTCAAGAGAATGTAAGAAGCAAATACAGAACTGTCCTGTCTGACAAGGCCTAGGATGCTTTTTAATGGGTAGTTTGATTAATGGGAGGAGGGAAAATCATGTGAAAATAATTGTCGAGTGTATTAACATAAAGGATGATGCAAAAAAAAAAAAAAGCATTGCAAATAAAAAAAGACATGTAAATGTGTGCCTACCATTTTCCAGATAAGAAGGGGCCGTACCTTCTGACGGGTCAAGGCGGCGGGCCCGCCTTCCGTGTTTGGAGTTGTTGTGCACAAACATGTTGTCGGACACAGCCAGAACGTGGCCATCCACGTTGACTGTAGTTGATACAACAACCTGCCAAGAGAAAGCCAGTTGTAACATGGGATTTAAAAACAACAACAACACAGCATATTTTTGATTTTTGGTTTTGTCTTCCAATACAACTTTAAAGGGGAAAAGGAAATCACTGGATTGTGCCTGGAAGTTTTCCACTGATGCCCACCCACTATTCACTGGTTTGGGGCTAATAGTCAGGATTTTTTTTTTCGACTCACAACTGTTTCTCTTCAAAACCTGCTACACTAATGAGAGCTTAATCTCCTATTATGCTAACAAGTGAATTCAATTCAGGGAAATATTCTTCTAGCCATTAGCTTCAGAAACACCCCTCTAGCCACTCATTTTAAAAGCTACTGTTTTGATCTGTTGATATATTGATTAGATAGTTTATCTAATTAAAATTTGTTCACTTGAGACCTCCTTCAAATGAAGGCTGTGAGGATCCCCTACCACCAGCAACTGCTGAATAAATCAGAGCCCCCACTCCCTACATTCTCTCAGTAAATGATCTCTGGGTCAATTTCACAATTACATTTAATGTCTGATAATGAACTTTTTTGCATCTGAAAAGACAGAGTTGAAGATGAATAGTGAAAGTGTTTTCAGTGCCTTCGAAGTATCCCTCTTCAAGTTCATCTGGATGGTGAGTGACCCTGGCATACCCATGGAATTTCTTTCATTATTTTTGAGTGAAAGACTCCTATTCTTGTGTCCAGGTTCAAAGCCCGGCCAAAGGACAGATGACAGATAGGGCCTTTCGCTTCCAGCTGCTTTTTGGTAGACACTGGAACAGCAACACAGGCAAAGGGGACAAACTTGATGACCAATACAGCAACTCAGAGATTGGCGGTGACACTCTCCAACAAACCAGGGAAACAGGAGTCTTCTAATGGTTTTTAAAACCAGGGAAACAGGAGTCTTCTAATGGTTTTTAAAAACTTAAAAACTCCAAAGGGTTGATGTCACTTGAAATGCAAAGATGGAAGTGCAAATTTAATGGGATGTCACTGCATGGCACTTTTGGTGCTAGACCAGATTTTAGTCCAGTCCCTGGAATGAAGGAAGTTTGGAGTCTCCTCCCCAGCCTAGGCTAACTGAGTCCTTGAGGTCAAGCCAAGCTTTGGTTAATATCAACCAAACCATCCCTCAGCCCCTGGAGCACATTATGGCACTGTGTAGTAGAAACCGACCATTCCAGATTAGAAATGAACCATCTTCTGAGCTCTGGGTGCTAACAAACCCAAAATGCCCAACTGAATTCAGCATTTAAAATGAAACTTGCGCTCATCTCTTAGTACAGAGTTACAGTATGACTTTTTGAACTGAGCTAATTAATAGGCTCAATTTAAAGAGTTAGAAATGGTAACTTGATGAGGATACCACCAAAAGATTAGGGTCAGGACTGCCTTACTGACAGGGTCCCTATCTCTGAAAGCATCTGAAATATCCTACGTCTTCAACACTTTGGAGTAGCTCTCTTTGCTGGAGCTTTCTGGATGGTATGTTGGTCCTCTCAAGCACCTTTCTGACACGTTCTGCTACACATGAGGCAGTGGTCTGGGTGCCCTTCTACAGGAGTTGGCCATGGCTTTCCTAGGAGCCACTAGGTGAGTTAGTCCTAGGGATCCTGTGATCCTAGGACCACAGATGGGGAGCTGCAGGGGACATCATATGGTCCAGCCCCCTCCCCTTACAGAGGAGGACAAAGAGGTACTTGTTCAAAGTCACAAGATAGCATGTGGAAGAGGTAGGTTAGTTGTTAAAGGTTTTGTTTTGTTTGCATTTCTGTAGTGTTTTATGATTTGCAAAGTACTTCACAAGAGCTAATTTGATTGATCCTCACAACAACCCTGGGAGGTAGGTGCTATTATGGTCCCCATTCTACAGATGAGGAAAGTGAGGCACAGAGGCATTAAGTGACTTACCCAGAGTCACGCAGCTTCTAAGTGTCTGAGGGAAGATCAAGACCTCCTGACCTTTACATTCCATGGCTATCCACTGGACCACCAAGCAACCACATTTGAACCCAGGGCCTCTGATTTTAAATCCAGCACTGTTTAGGCTGTTCTGCTCTGCTGGTATCTTTTACTCAAGACTCCTTAAGCCCCCCACATTACTGAACTTTGACTTTCAACCTGCTCTACACAATTAATCTGGGTATCATCATACCAAACTAAGTTATTATAACTTTATGGAAAGGGTTCATCCCTTTTTAGTCTCCTAGACCATGACATGTTAAAGAGATGGGAAAAGGGAGAAGATAAAAAAAAAATTTTAAAGACAACTGTCTTTATTCTGTCATCTCTCTATCTAGGTCAGTCACCAAGGGAAAATACCGTAGGTCAGCAGAAAAAGAGGAATCATGCTATGTTTTCTTTCTCAGTATTGGCTCATTCCTGCAGTGTACCTTCACAAAGGTGCTGAGATGGGGAAACCAGTTGAAAATATTGTCGAAGACCTGACATCCCCGTTAAGTCCAGTTAAACCTTCTGAGAGGCAGGGAGATTAGCTCAAGAGACCGAAGGAAGTCCTTCGAGTGACTCCAGGGTCCCACTGCAAAGCCCAAGATCACTTGTGACTGATGCTTCATTCAGTCATCAGTAAGACAAAGAGGACACATTCACTCATTCCAGGTTTGACCTTCTGCTCTGTTCCAATGGATCAATATTGCCAATGCCGAGTAAGACCAAGATGCATGACAAATGGGAACTAGACTGAACTGATTGCAAGAAACATTTGTCTCTAAGCTAAAGAGTTGGACTGTTGGTGGCTGGCGAGGAGGCCCCTCCTAGATATATTGGTGATTGGGCATGAAGAAAGAGATCATGTCTTCTGTCATAAAGCTGGAACTGGAAGTAGAATTTCTCAGAAAATCTTTGGGATGCCTTCATGATAAGGCCATGTTTGCCATGCCCAAATCTGAATCACTGAATGGAGAACCTGAAACAACTATCCTGTGTTTCTGAGTCACCATCTCAACAAATCTATTGAGTCATGAGTAGGGGCTATGAAGAAATCGTATCTCAGCATACCAGAGTCTAAATAATCCTAAAATAGTAAAAGAAGTTGTGTTTCTACTAGACTTGCCATCCTAAAATTATCCCTCAACAATGGCCAAACTGAGAAGTGGAGAAAAATAGTCCTGCTCTACACATGACATTGAGTCAGTCCTCTCCCAAAATAAGATCTCTCTAGGAAAAAGTGGGAACCATGCCCACCAGAGCAAACACCCACAAACCAGCCATTGAGGCTAAACAGAATGAAAATGTCATCCTGTTTAAACTGTAGGGGGCAGAATTTAGGTAAGTAGAATGCTCTGAAATGGGTCCAGAGCAGGGAAGGAAATGTTGTATTCCCTCAGGAAAACAGCACGGAACCTTTAAGTAATAGTGCCTGGCACATAGTAGGTGTGTAATAAATGTTGGTTGATTGATTATGTCACTTGAGGGTACAACTGAGGGGAAAAAATCCTCACCTAACCAAACATCCCAACTCCTGGCAAAGACAGTATTAGCTGTTAAAAAGACATTATGCTACTTAGCACACAGTAAGGTTTAATAAATGCTTATTGATTGCTAGCCTATGCTACCTAGATCCTAAGCTAATATGTGGTCAGCCAAATACGTTTGATGTTTTAGGTGATCAAACAAATGCTAAAGTAGAAATTAGTTTGGCTTTTTATTTTTACTAGGAAACCTCTAAAAAAAACTCAAGTGATTTTAAATCTGTTTATTGTACCTAGCAGACCTGAATGGGAACAGTGTGATCAATTCGCAGTAATGATGTTCCAGGGACTAACTCTGTAAACTCCGAATCCAACTCTAGGAGTTCTTGAGGCTCTGGGTCAGGGAAAAAGTCAAGTGATGCACATGACCAGTGCTTGAAATCAGACTTCAAAGGAGATTACCAGCTTAACCCGGACCATTAGGGACTTGATGAATTTGGGTCTCTCAAGTAAGCAGGTAAATGCGTGAAATATTCTCTTAAATGCTGTCGAGCACAGGGCACACTGATGACTTGGTGTGGCCCAGTAGTGACCTGGGTTCATGACCAGCCCTGCTAAGTCCTAGCAAGGTAGAAAAGCCCCAAGTCTGGCGTAGCAGCAGACCAGGGCTATTGCCCCAGTAGTAGGCTGGTCACTAAGTGATAAAATCTTTGGCTATGGAAATATGAGAAACGAATTATATGAAAATATTTCTCACAAAATATAAGAAACAAATAAAGTTAGTCTGTCAAGTACTAAGGATGAGAGGATCTCCTATTTAAAGCTGGAAGGAGTGATTATAGAGGCCAGTCCCCTCATTTTATACCTGAGGAAACTATGATCCAGAAACAGAAAGCCATTTACCCAGGCTCCTATAGGTAGCAAGGGGTGGGATTGGAACCCAGGTTCTCTGACTCCAAAGCCAGCACATTTTGTTATACATCACTTTGCGTCCCCTCTTAAGATTGTTTTCACAGCAGATTTCCAAAACTGGATTATCAACATTGTATGAAACCCATTGGTTGGACCAATCCTGATGCTTTTTCAAATGTGTACCTGGAATCTCCGCATATCTCGGGGGTTGCCTGCATTCTTCAAACAGTTCTGATTGCACTTGAGGAAAAACTTGAGAAAGAATCTATAAAGATACAAAAGTGGAGTCCGTTAGGTTTATTAATCAAGAGATGTGATTGTTAGACATTTTAAAAGTCCAGATATTCAGGCGGCATTAAAATCCAGCAACACTTTCCTTCTTATGTGTCTTTGCTTGGGCTAAGAGGCCCTGGCCAAGCTCAAGGATGTCAACAGAGCCAGGGGATCCACAGGGATGATGTTAATGACAATGAGCACATCTCCATAATGTAATAGAGCTCAAAGAGTTCATCACACACACACACACGATGGCAGTTGAGATCATGGAAATGGCTTCTGATGAGCCAAGGCCTCTTTGCCCTTCGTGTTTCCCAGCTCTCTAAGCAGTTCCAATGTGGGGATGGGGTGGGGATTTCCTGGAAGCTTACTAAGTTGGGTAGTTTGGGCCTGGTGGTAGAAAGAAGGGCTCTTACCACAGCTGGCCATTAACTGCCAGGAAATGTCCAACCCAGAGGTCATTATTACTTAAGTAAACACACTTTTAATATGGATTTTAAGAGGGTTGGACTTTATAGTCGCAATATGTACGACTCTTTATGAAACACATGAGGATTTTTGTTGAAAGAGAGAGTGAGTGATTTCCATGGAATGTAAGCCTATGCTTTAAAAGGTGTACTGAGGAATTCTGGGGTCTGCAAGGAAACTATTCATGTTCTTTCATTCTTGGCATAATTTTTCTGGGAGTAGAGGCAACAATAGGGTTTAGGACTGGAGAACAGGCACCAAATTTTGCCAGTGCCATTTGGCCAAGGTTTATATTGTGTCTTGGGGTGTAAAGGTGACAGGATGTTGTGAAGCTACAACATGGGCATTTCTAGGTGGTCCTCTCTGTCCTCAAATATTCTAGGAGGCTGCTGAGTGACCCGAGATTTATACCACCCGAACGTCTGGGAGTTCCATGGGGAGTGAGAGGAAGAGGTTAAGGCCAGATGCTTCTTGACCTAGAACAACAGGCTGGGATTTCCCCAGTTTTCTCCCAAAACACATTCTGTCTTGCTCATGTAGTGTATTTTTTTTCTACACAAAATCTCCCCCTCCTAATATAGGCAACCTCATGTCATGGCCCCTTAATAATAATGAGAAATCACGAAGTCCCAAGAAGTACTTTTGAAGAAGTGATGTTGGAGAGGAGGAGGT
>JAJHZJ010000537.1:6482731-6490231 GCA_023548195.1 Bettongia penicillata ogilbyi | reverse complement strand
CTCAAGCCATCCAAGTCTGGGTTTCCATACTGGGCTTTTCCCTGGAACCCAGAACGCCCATCTGCAAATGGAGATGCAGGAGGGTTTAAGACTGGACCTGGCTCGCCTGCGGTTCAAGTCTCACTAGCCTTTGTCTGTGGGGTCCTTCTCTACTGTAGCAGATTCTGTCTCCAGTGGACTCAAGCTGTTTTGCTTTCCTTGGCTGTAGTAACCACACGGCATTAACAATATTTGTACTACAATCGCCAAGGGACCCACTTCCCAGATTCTATCACTTCTTTATCTCCTGACAAATACCTCACTATCGAACATTATTAGGTTTAGAAAATTAACCCTTCCCAATCTGGGGCTGCACGGGGCCCCGCCGTTCCTCCAAAGGGCCTTATCTCTAAATTTTGGCTATAATGGTTTTTCTTTTCATCACAATTTCAGCAGCAGCTGTCAAGGGGCGCTTATAGATACCATGGTCTTGTCCCCACCGATGATTCTCATTACAATGACGCCAAAGAGATCTGATGGGATTTAATGAGTTGGCCGGCCAGTTCAATATCCACGGCCACGGTGGGGATGCCGCTCGGCTCTTCCACTCAGAGAAATGTGTATGACTTACATTAAACTTTTCAAGATTGCTTTCCCATGTGCCGATAAGTAAAACGCAGGGAGGCCCTCTCGGAGTAAATATTTCCTGGAGTTGTATGTTTTGTCAGCTCGACTCCTCTGCCGGCTGTCAGGATTCTAGTTAGTGTTTTCAGTAACTCTAACTGATATTTCGTGATGGTTTTGATAAGGTTATCTATTTAAAAGAAGTCAACTGCACAGCACAAAAGGAAGTCTGAAGTGCTCCATATTTACACCAGGGCTCTTGTTTCAAGTGTCTGGCTTCCCTTTTTCCCCCCTTTACCTATTTCTCTATTTCTAATGGGCAAGGCAGCATTGACATTATTTCCCCTGCAGATCACTCGCCCTGTCAATCAGTCTGTATTTTGTCTTTCGCTGCGGGCTCATTAAAACAGCTTTCTCTCTCCCTCTGGACACTGCTCTATTTGCCAGCTCTGATCACGAAGCTTCTTATTCAAGGAAAATGCCAGCATCACTTGGCTTACATCAAGTACAGCCCCACTGACTTGTTGCCAGCTCCGGGGGAGACTTTTACAGGTTGTGCAGAGATTAAGTGCCTCTGTTTAGATGAATTTAGGGGTTTAGACCTCATGAACAAAACCCATCTGTGTTCTGTAGGGACCCAAAGGTCATGGGGACCCCTCCATGTCTGGGAGCCGTGGAGTGGGCACCGACCACTATCCAGCTCAACCTGAAATCTCATCCATGCCCCTTCAAGTGGCAGAAATAAGGTTCATTTCCCCCTCCCCTCATTTTAAGTGTACATTTCTCCCCTTCCTGGGCCAGCTTGTTTAATTAAGAACTACCATCTTTGTAGGTTAAATTATTAATAAAAAAATCACATTTTAAATCAAACCCATGTGTGCACACAGGACACTCCATAGGACTGGCTTCTGCCAAGCTCTCTAGCCTTTTAGATCCTGATTAAAAACTTATTAAAACATTATAAATGATTAATGTGAGCACAGCGCTCAGTGGCAATTATTAGTTCTAATGCAGGTAATGCAGCTTAATGAGGGGGGCACATGTGTGCAAAGCCTTAACTTCATTACTCCTGCGTGTCAACAAATACAAGAGAAATGCATGTCTGGACCATCCATTACTGGGAGCAGAGCAGTCTTCCCTCTCCCTCCCTTTGTTGATGGGCCCAGAGCCATAAATTAACCCCCCTCCACTGGTTCCATAAAGGACCAAGGTGTTAAAGTTGCGGTAAACCTTTGTTTAGGCCACATATAATTACACCTTGATTTGCTTTAAGATGTCATAAATTATTATTTTTAAACCACAGTTATCAGGGGATGGGGATAGTTTAGGTGACATTTTTTTTAAAGCAGGTTTTCCATTTTTTCCATTTGGTAATGACTGACCTTGTAGCTCAAATCTCTTTTTCTTTTCTTGTAAGGATTTGTGGGAGAACCAAGCAGAGGCCCCTGAATGCCCAGCAAATTAATGGGTTAATGCTACTTTCTCTAAGTAGTGAAGTCGATGCTCAAAGGCCCTGCTTTCATCCCACCCAGGGGTCTTATTTTGTTTGCTTGTTAATTTTCTCTTCTTCTCCCCTGCTCCTTTCTGCAATGGGTGAGCGAGTGTACTCACACATAAACTTTGCTCTCTAAAGCATGGGTGCATAACCACATGAAAATATCCCTCAGTCCCTTGAGAAAGAGGATGAGATGGCAGGGAAGACCCCATGAAGGGAGGAGAGGAAAAGAAAAAGGGGGCCTTTGGGGCACTGTCCTGGGCATGCTGGCCCCTGTGCTCCCTCTGCTCAGGACAGAGCAACCTGTATAGGGAGAGTGAGTGCCGCCCCCAGCACCATGGGCACCTTGGCATGATTGGCCCCGGACTAGCTGTCCAGCTCCACATGTCTCTTCCTACCAGGGGTTCCTGCGATCAGAAGCTTGATCCAGGCTGATGTCGCTGATCTGCTTGAAGCCCATTTGCATCATTTTAGCTCTAATGTATAATATATGGCTCTAAAGTGAGCACAAGTACTGTCTTGTTACCCAGCATAAAAAAAAGTCAGCGCAATAAAGATACATCAGTTCTCTGAGGCGCAGTGGCCATAATGCAGGCAAGAGGTTGCTACTTAGAGGTAAGAGGTAACCTTTCTGCCTGACTAAGACAATGGGAGAGGAAAGAAAATGTCAAATCAAGGAAAGCTGGATTTAGAGATGAGGCAGCCCAGGATGACGCTGGTGCCATATTTTTGTGAAGCTATAATGCTGTTGGCAGCAGAGATCCTTGTCTCTGATTCATCTCGGGCCGTATGGCAAAGCTTTGTCAGTCTGTGCAAGGTATAAATAATTCAGGGTGAGAGATGGCAATTACAGGGCCCTGCACAACCAAAATGAATATTTTATAAGGGCTAAAACTGCTCTGGAATGAATCATACACATGGCCTCACACACACATGGCGAGTGGGCTTCTACACGCCAGCCCTGAGAAGGGGAGAAGAGCTCTTCCGGCCTGGTCTTCTCTCAAACTGAGGGAGTGGAAATCAGCAAACACGTACACCCACGTGCTCCCTTGGGCACTGCTCTCATAGTGGTTGGGACATGCATTCTCATCTTAGAGGGCCATGCCCACTGGGTGCTGGTTCACCTTCAGTCTGCTTTGGAAAGAGCAGCTCAGAATGAGCCCCATGCTCCCCCCTTTATTATCCTAGCTGGGGATGTTTGCTGAGAAGTGGGGGACGGGAAGCAGCCACCTTTAGTGTTTCAGCCCAAAGAGAAGGAAGGGTCCGATGGACTTGTGAAACCAAAGCTCACCAGAAGAACGGGAACAAGGAGGTCACAGGACTTGGCGGGGGCCCCACTTTTCCTTCCTTTCTGACCCCCTCCCTAGTGCCTTGGGCCAGATTCCCATACTGCCTGAAGTGGTAAGACTAGCCTGGGAGGAACAGGGCCTCTGCTATACATCCGACCAAACACTCATGCTAAAGTTGCTCTCCTCCCTTTTAAGAGCAGAAAACTACTAATGGGATAGGATTATACCCACAGATAGCTCTCAGGGTCTGAAAAGAAGGTTTCATCTGTTGAGTTCCCTCCTCGAATGCTCATGGTGGAAGGAAGCCGGAGACAAGCAGTCACATTGTTCCAGAGTCTGGCCAGGTAAGTCAGCATTGTTGAATGGGCATTGTGTCTGGCAGGCTACTGATACCTCTGGATTCGTGGGAGAGAGAAGCAGGTCAAGCTGATGACATCACCAGAGTACAAGCAGCCCTCTGTGCCGGAAGAAGCTCAAGAGAGGATTTTCACTTTGGTGGGAAACAAGCCTGAGATAGCTCAAAGAAGGTTTTCTTCCAACTCAACACCAATGCATTGTTTATGAAAACATGGCTATTAGGCATATTAATAATTTGATAAATAGGGATTTGCCCTTAATTATTCATGAAGAACATTTGGCAACAGTAAAATTATATTCGCAGAACAGGTTTATAAACCAGCTAATTATAAATTAAGTATGCAAGAGAAAATTGCTAACCTTGAAATTAAAATATTTTATGATTCTGCCATTACAAAAAAGGTAGAGAATTATCCCAACCCCAGTGTGAGAGGGGAGATCCAGATGCTGTCCCTAGAAAAGTGACAGCAGAGGAAATATTTCAAGGAAAGTGCTCTATCAGCAGACACACACTTGCCCAGGCGCAGCCGAGGCTTGGCCGCTCTTGCCACAGTCCATCCTCCAAAGAGGGTACCTCGACTCCTGCAGAGAAGGCCCCTGGTCTTCCCTCAACAGAGAGGACCCCAAACCCAGCAGCTTTGTTCTGTGTCTGTGATACTCCAGGACTCCGTAGACCTCTCTCCTAGAAGTCCCCCTCTCCTGCGCCCCAGGAGCCGATTGGGATGACCAAGGTTTTGGCCTGTTTGAGGCATTACTGCCTGCCTTGGCCTCCTCTTCAAAGGCTGTGAAGGAATAAAAGACCAGCCTGGCAGGCGGCAGACAGTGAGCGCTGTGCTGGTTCTCCCCACTAGAGGGCTTCGGATTCACAGATTTAAATAGGAGAATGTAAATATAATTTCTCCATATCCATATTGATTAGGGGGCCGCCCTGCCCCAGCAGCTAGGGCATCCTTCTTCAGGCTTGCTGTGGACCTGACCGCCCCCCTCCCTCTATCCCTATCCCTGCTGAGTGCTACTGGGCTGCTGGGCAAGGCTGCTCTCCCATCTCGCTCTGAATGCTCTTGGGGAAAGAAAACAATGACAGGCCCTTTGAATGTTGGGATGCAAGGAATTACAGATGACCAGTGGGCTTTCAAAGCTTCTTCTTCCCTCACTTGACACTCATTGGTACACACACACACACACACACACACACACACAGCACAAAATTCTCTTATTTACTTTCAGCATCCCAAGCTGTTCTCTTCCTCCCCATCTAGGTAAAAGCTAAAAGATTTAATGAAAGCAACTGGCTAACATGAGGGTCAATGAATTGAGGGAAATTGTTTCAGTTTTAAAAAATGAGGCCATCTCTTTCCTTCTCTTCTCACTTCCAATTCCAAGTGGGTAAAAGGCGATGATGATGACCACCTGAATTGAGGGGCTCTCTCCATGGCTTTTACTATTCCCCAGCTCAGGTCTGACTTCTTCAGAGCCTTCTTGGATCTCAAGGAAAAACAAGCAGAATCCAATGAAATGCCTGTTTCATTTTTCGGTTATGAAGAGTCTTGACTTTCCCCAGAGTAAAAGGCCCCATTAATTGCCCATGTAACAGGGAAAAAAGCATAGGTCGCACTTTCATACACAAGCATTTATCCCTACACTCGGAGACACAGCTGCAGGTCAGGAATCCAACCAATCCTGGGAGATCTCAGGGAACTAAGATAATGAAAATTTTTTCATGTATAAAATCCTTAATCAAAATGCTGGTGGTGTCATCTTGTAGTGCAGACACTGCAACTTAAAATTAATACACAACAGAACCTTTGGCGGAGTGAACATGCCCTGCGTTTACCAGTACATGCATCTGTTGAACTGTGGCAGCAGAGGAAAGCCTCGAATGTCAGACAAGCTGGGCGCCCATAATTCAGCACAAAGGGTACAATGTGGAGGCAACATGATACAATGGAAAGTTATCCTAGGTTCGGATTTCAGCTTTGGCATCTACCACAAGCACATCATGACTTTACCTGAGCCTCAGTTTCCTTATCTATAAAATGGCACTAGATTAGATGATCTCCACAGTCCCTTTTATCATTAGGTCTAGGATCTTATGATGGAGCACAAAGATAGTATGAGAATAAGTCATCTCCATGCCAAGCTCCCTCTTGCCCTGAAGGGATCCCTAAAGTTGAAGGTAAGCTGACAGAAACAATGGGGTACCAATGACATTTCAGTTAGTGACCTGGACCTGCAGTCAGGAAGACCTGAGCTCAAATCTGGTCACTAACACTTACTAGCTAGGTGACCCTGTGAAAGTCATTTAATTCCTGTTTGCCTCAGTTTCCTCATCTGTATAGAGGAAATGATAATAGCACCTGCTGCAGGATTGTTGAGAGGATCAAACTGTACAAACATTAATTTGCAAAAAGCTCTTAGGACTTTACCTGGCACATAGTAGGTGTTATGTGAAAACTGATTTCCATCTCCTTCCCATTTCTGGAGCAGCTCATTGTGAGGTTCTAACCAAATCAGTTCCCCCTCCGATCAGGCCACAGATCAAAAAGGAAGTGACTATTTTACCGTCCAGTAGGCTCCATGTTTTTCTCTACCTCAAGGGACATCCCACAGATGCTAACCAACTTCCCCTAACCATATTTAAATTCCTTACCAAGCTTCTCTAAATATTTGCTATGTACTTAGCATGCCCAAGATTTGCCTGTTATCCCAAAGTCTTTCTGTTGTAAATTGCAAGTTTACAACTTCATGGCCCATGATCTATTTTGACAAAGCTCAGCTGCCACTCTCGATTGGCCTCCGAAGGCAGGAGAGTTGCTACTCCATGAGCCACCAGAGAACTCTCAATTGGCTGTGAGACTGGCTGCTCCTTTGCCATCCTCAATCTGCATGGAGAAAGATTAAACATTCAATTTGTTACTTGATAGGCCACAAGGTTCACCACTTACCATACAAATGGAAAACATTACTGTCATCCCTCAACTTGCCTGCCTGAGTATTTTATTATTTGTAATATTTACTTCGGGGAAATTATGATTCATGTCGTATTTATCTTCATGAAAAACGAGTATCTAAATGGAAATCACCTTTGGAATGTACCAGGATAGAGTGTAATACTAATATGCTTCATGAACTATAAAATTTAGTCACAGTGTATGGATATATTATTGCATTCCTTTAATACTCTCCCATCAAGCAAATTTTCTCTGTGTTAAGCTGATACTCTGAGACCTGATTCCAGTCTGATAATCATTACACTTACATGATGGTACAAGTCACTGCTTGCGGATTTATGGGCCCCCTCAGCTCTTTTGCATTAATCTGCCTCTGAATAAGCTATTTGCACTTCCTCAGTGCATGCAGGAAATTGAAATAAGGTGCAAATTTGTCGGCCTTAAATCTGAACAAGTACAGACAGATATTTTTCACCTGGTACCATTCATTTGTTTCCAGTAAATACAAAAGACAGTTTTTTTTTTCCTCTTTGTCTTTGTCCTGAGGCCATTCTTCAGGAGAAATGGCTGTTGTGCTTTCTACCCACACCCCCTACCCCCACCCCCAATATTTACATCAATTTTTCCAAAAGGCGGAGTTAAATGAACTCTCCACAATTAGCGTCTTAGGCAGCCGAGTGCTCCATTTGTACAAATAGAGGTTTCAGCAAGCCGTAATGCCCTTTATGGATATATAACCCTCTGCTTTTTCTGGCAGGGAAACGGAGCCACAAGAAGCACTGGCATCCCTGGTATGATTTGAAGA
>JAJHZJ010000537.1:6420231-6477731 GCA_023548195.1 Bettongia penicillata ogilbyi | reverse complement strand
GCTACAATACGTAACCTGACAGTTCTGCTCTCGTCCTGCACTGCCCATCATACCAACATGGCGGGGGACGTCCTGTAATCCAAGGCGCGGTGGGGCCCGCCGTGAGGCCGCCGTGGGGCTGCAGGGGAAGCCTGGGGAGCGCACGAGACCCTCCAGCTCGGTCAGGGAGAGGGCCGAGGAGAGCAGGCACTTGGGGAGAAGCAAACGCCCGACTTTGTTGTGGTGGCTGTTTGGGCCCCATTTGGGTCCGCAGATGCGGGTGGGGAGGAAAAGAGTTGGAAGGAGTTGTCAGAAGAACAGAAGTGTGCCTGGCCCGAGGCGATCCGCGGCTCAGCCTATTAGCTCTAGTGACCTTGCCTATTCCTTTGTCTTTGTATTTTCCTCCTGCTGCTTCCCTTCTCAAGCATTCTCTTTTGTTGTCTTAGACAGGGAGAAAAATGCCATCTCTGCCTCTAGCCCCCTGGAGTTTGAACTCCTGAGATACAGTGACACACCCAGCCTGTAGCCACCTTTAGCCCTGCATGAACTTGGCAGGGGGAGAAGCAGCCATTAAGGAGGGGCAGAGGCTCCAGCAGCTCGAAATGCTTGCCCGTGCTCCTACCCCAGGTTCCCTTTTCATTGCCTGTCCTTCATAGAGAGGGAGAGCGCCCTGGAGCCAAGTCTTCGCACTGCCACATATGGCCTCTTCCATCAATCTGACTAATCAAGCTTCAAGGAGAAGCAAAGCCAACTTAATTGCCAGCCAGATATCTCTGGTCTCACTTGACACACCCTGAAATTGATATAAGTCTGGGAAAGGAGCTCCCGCCGCTGGTGAAGAGAGAGGGAAACAACCCGGGGGCCCCGTTCTGATGCCCTGATATAGAATCGGTCACCCCACTTTGTCCTCCAGCCACTGTGAATTTGTCTATCGGGGAGCACCGGGGTGCCACTGGCCAGGAGAGACTTGTATCTCCCTTAGAGGAGGAGTTTCCTTTTGGGGGGTGCTTATAATCTCGACACAGAAATAGATAGAGTGGTGGAATATGAAACTGTGTCCAATTCACTAACACTGTCCAAAGGGAGACTGATGACGACTTACAACAGCAGCTGACTTTCTGGAGTCCAAGAGCTCCAGGACACACACTCCTAGTAGTGGGCTGGCATCCAACGCTCCTGCAATGAGGCTCCCTTTGCAGAGAGGTGTGCCCATGAGACTTCGGGTCCAGGCAGTACATCTCCTTGGCCTCCTCCATCCCAGTCAAACTCAACAGTTCCAGCTCATGGAGAAGCCTGCAGAGTCCTAGCTTGGCACTTCCTGACCCACTGAGGGAGGAGACCTTGGGTAGCCTGACTTCTGTTCCTGGGAGAAGGCAAGACCAGTGGTTGCTGGGAGGGAGAGGGGTCTGTGGTCCCATTGTCCTAGCTCTCCAGCCTCATTGTGTTGCCTTCAAAGGCCTGACTGACAGCTGACATTCTCCTGTTTATTATCAAGTTTTGATGTTATCAGGGTGGAAAAACAGCCCAAATGTCAGCGGCTGAATATTTTCCACCCGTTTCTATAAATGACATCTTACTTTGCGCCATGCATTGTGCTGGGGCAGCCCAAGTTCCACCGGTGCCCACCCTGATTGAGGGCATGGGAGCACCCCACTGGCTGGTCTGCTTCTCTTGGTACCCTCTGTGAGCAGGCTTCCTGCCCTTTTACTGGTTGCAAAGCATTTCAAATAATTCTGTTATAAATGCCTAAATGTGGGACTGCTTAGCAGAAAAGAAGCCCATGCTGACCTGGCGCTGTATTAAATTTTCATATGAAAAGAGGCCTTTACATATCTAGCCAAGAGGGCACAGCTCGGAGCTCCTGTCGGGCTCCCAGAGACAAGCATGTTCTAACTCTGCATGCATAAAATGAGCTACGGTAGGTGTCAGTAATTAAACTATCATGTTTCAAAGTCTTGACAACAGTACAGAAGCAAGAGAACAAGACGATAATTTCATTAGGCTGAAGAGCTAAGTCATAATTAGGTGCCTTTCACAGAGTCAAGGTCTGGACAAAAGGTAGGTAGGGCTGGGGGCTGAGCAGTGAAACTGTATCCACATGGAGGGGCCTGGCCTGGGCTCCCCATTGGGCGAGAGGCCGGCAAAGAGCTACAAAGTATCCCCGTGAACAATCGGTCTTTCTTTGGGGCCGCTGAGAAAGGAAGTCTCTCTCCCTAGGACAATGGGGAACTGGGGCCATTGTGATCAATGCTCTTGGGCCCCTCGTGCCCTCCCTGCCCCCACCCCCAGCCTCTGGCCCTCCCTCCCTGCCTCCCCAGTTCGAAGAAGGGGAAAGCCAGGAGATGTTGCTTCACACCCCCCAACCCAGCCCAGTCATTAGCAACATTATAAACTGACTTGGGGAAAGTAACATTTATTTAAAACTAAACCGATGGGCTGGGCCCTTCACGGCATCATTAATGGGCACTGTAATGCTTATGTCAGTTTATTTATCTCTGTCTTGACTTGCTGAGGTATTTGCATATTTAATTGATCAATATGCTCCCCGTTCCTTTTGCACAGCTGCCAAGCTGGTCCCATCCTCTTATGCTCCTCATTTCTCAAACTGACAGCCCGCTGCCAGCCACACTCCCACTTCTTTCTCATTCCAAGGCGCTCGGGAGCACCTTCCCCAGAAGCTGCCCCGGCTGCCCTGCACCCTCTCCACAGGTCTATTAATTTTCCATCACAGGCCCAAGTCCGGCCTCAAGGAAAGAGCAAACATTTTTGGTGTCTGATCTGCAAAAAGTTGCGCAGACAGATTTTCCACATGGCTAAACGTCACACTAGAGATCAACATGTGCCTCATTGTCTCATACTCGGCATCTGTCACTGTCGGGGAGCCTGCGTCCTCCCAGCCTTGAATCGGGCTGCTTATCAGCAGCATGTCAGAAATCCACACTGCCTTTCTCTTCCTTGTTTAATCTTTTATTAAGGGCTACATTGTGTGCTTCTGATAGCAAATGGTCCTCCACTTCATCATTCATAAATCGGAGTCAACATCAATACGGAGACCGCCTGACTAAATCAAAGGCAGACCTCTTAACTGCCAATGAAAATGTCTTAAATTTTCCAGACAATTCAGTGGCATTTCTGAGTGCCAATTGAGGGCCGCGAATGCACCAGAAGGGGTGGCAGAGGTGAGAAAGTTGGTTCCTTCCAGCATCTCCATCTTAGGGTAGATCCAGAGGAACCATGAAGGGTGTGTGTGGGAGAGTGCCCCACTTACAATCACTTCCAAGATGTTAGGGACAATGGAGGGCCTGCCAGGAGGAATCGCCATCTCTGGAAGTGCAAGAACAGAACCATCACCTTCTAGTGAGCGCAGAGGAGGTAGCTGATAGGCCGGAGGGGAAAGGCCCAAAGACAGAAAGAAATGTGACTTAGGCAACTGTGGGTGCTTTGAGGAAGGGCTGATGAAGGCAGACAACGAAGGGAGTCTGCACTCTGTTGGAAAATACGTTTCTTTTCATTTTGTGTGGGGGAAAATTAAAGAGGAGAGAATGGTCGCTGTCCTATCAAAAAAGGAGCTGTTTTCCTGCCTGAACTCTTCCCTTCAATGAGTGTCATGTTATTTCTCTCTTCTTTTGATTGATGTCTCGGCCCGAGCTGTCATTAGTTAAATTAATCTTTCAAAGATAGGAGAATAGGGTCTACAAAAGGAAATCTTATGAGACTGTAAAAATAGACCATAATTTGGAGGAAATTCAGATGTGTTCCCTGCTCTTGTCATCACAGCAGAGAAACACTTTAATTTGATATGAATTCCTCAAGAGAAACTTTAAATTAACTTAGATTTAGCTGTGTTTGAGGGATGGCAATTCAAAGCAACAAAAAAATAAAGCCCTCTTTGCTGACTCCAGTGTTTCTACGTTCACGCTTCTGTGTGTTCTTTTTTATTTTCTGCTCAGGCTAAATAAATGCCAATATTCACCTTGAAAGAGTCATCATAAAGTAACCCCCCTGGGATATAAAAATATACTTCTCTCATCCTCCATCCAAACAATGTCAGATGAAGTTAAAAGACCCGGTAAATGTGCTAAAGTCTGCTTAGGTGAATTATTTTTTTCCAGGATAACTGAGCAGGCATCACCTAAACTGTCAAGATGTAGGGAAATGCACAAGGCTTTGTGATGTGAGAATAGGGCACTGAGAAGTATTGTGGCGGGGGGGAGGCAGGAGAGAAGAGGGAGAATTCACAGAATCAGCATGTTATAGCTAGAAAGGACTTCAGAGATCAGAGATCACAGAAGGAGAGCTGCAAAGGATCTCTAAGGCATCTGATATCAACTACCTCCTCATTGGACAGGTGGGGAAACTGAGGCCCTCAAGGTCACACAGCTGGTGCCAGAGCCAAACCTCCTACCAAGCTGTCCAGGTCTCCACTCCACAGTGCCTTTTGTTTGTTTTACCTTCAGAATCACTATTTCTTACCCAATATCAATTGTTCTTGTTAATAAATGCTCACATTTATACATCTGCACCTCCAAAGAACTTTCCCCCAGTCACTAGGTGCTACAGGTAGGGAATGAGGAAATACCCCATTTCACTGATGTAGAAACCCAGGCTCAGAAATTATGTGACTTGCCCTTTTTACCATGACTAGTAATTGGAAGAGCTGGCAGGCCCTTGAATCACATTGTGCTTCCAATAAAAATCATTCCTCAAAAATAACGAGAGAGCCATAGGATCTGACAGTTTGGTGTGATTTTTTTTTCAGTCACAAACTTCACACTTTGAAAGTCAGTGGACAACATTTTACACAGGATCAAATATTTGAGCTGGAAGGGACCTTAGAGGTCATTAAGTCCAACCCCATCATTTGACAGGTGGGGAAACTGAGGAACAGAGAAGAATTTATTCTATTGTGTATTATAGGTCTTTATTTTCCTTCTGGCCCAGTCCACTCATTTTATAAAGGAAAAAACTCAGACCCAAAGAGGGAAAGGATTTGCCCCCTCCTCCACAATGCAATGATTAAATGGCAGAACCCACTTAGTTTCTTGGACCCCAGACCCTGTTCGCTTTCCCAAGTGACTTTCCCTATCACTTATGTCCATGCCTCACCCACTATAGAAGCCTATTGAGGAGCAGGGTCTGTGCCTCAATTACTTTTGTGTCCCCTAGACAAGACTCATGACCTGCCATGTTTTGTGGGAGGAGAGGCAGGACCTGTTGACTCAGGGACATCCCAGGAAGGAAACCCCCTGTACCAGTACAGATCTGCTCCTTGACTGGAGAGTTTAACTTCCTGGGGTTTTGCCTAGGATAACACAACCACATGTGCACCAGGGTCAATGTTTGAACCGAGGTCCTTCCAACATCCAGTCTGGTCCTCTGGCTCTCTCTGTACCCTGGTCCTCACAGGGCTTTGGGCTCATAGCCCATCTCACTCATGTTGGTTGGAGTAATGGGGGTGTTTATCATAAAGACTTGAGTTGTGCTACTTGTACATCTTCAACATGTCTGGCATTCATTCACTCCCTCATTCATTCATTCATTCATTCACTCATTCATTAATTCACTCATTCATTCAACAAGTGTTCATTAAGTGTCTGCTGAGCGCTAAGAGATAGCTTATGTAGGGCTTAGAGAACAAGTAACAGTGTTAGGAAGACCTGGGTCCAATTATTTCCTAGGACACATACCAGCTGTGGCACCCTGGGTCCATAGCCTCACAGAGGACCAGGCTAACTCTCTAAGACTATAACCACCCAGTGTGTTGTTGGAGGAACTTTTCTCCCCTGAGAGTTTCCTAGACCAGTGAAATGACAAGTCCCGGCTCTGCTCTAGCCTCCTGAGGAGATCTCAATAGCAGGAGAGTGAAGAGAGTTCAGTTCTGAGTGACAGCTAGGGGGCACCACAGGGAACTGGCCCTGAAAGGTGGAAGACACGAGTTCAAATTGGACTCCAGACACTTCCAAACCATGTGACCCTAAGCAAATCACTTAACCTGTTTGCCTCAGTTTTCTCATCTGTAAAATGGGGATAATAAAGAGTATTTACTTCCCAGGATTGTCATAAATATCAAAATGAGCTACTATGTGTGTGTGTGTGTATGTGTGTATAAAGGGCTTTGTAAAGTTTAAAGCAGTATATAAGTTATTGTTATTATTATAATAATAATTATTAATTATATTGCCTGGGGATATGGAAAGAAAAACAGGTCTTGAGTTCAAAGAGTTTTTATTCTACGGGTGGAAACAATACATTCTTAAATAAGTAAGTATAAATTATATAGGAAAATAAACTAAAAAAAAAAAACCCCAAAGTCCTTTCAGGGGAAGGGACCAGAAAAGAACAAAGTAAGGAATGTCAGGAAGGAAATCCAGGGATCCTACAAGGTGGTTCCTAGTTGAAGTGCATGCTTCTTAAGGGCAGCAGGAAGCTGTTCTACAGTATATCTTTCTTGCAGGTGTGGGGATAAGTTATCATCCCATACTCGGACTCATGTTGTACCCTGATGACTGTTTTTACATGACCCATTTTGGGGAACCCCTAGATTTGCAGGCCATAATCTAATTAAGTCAAAAAAATTATCTCCAGGGTTGCCCAGTGTGGGAAAAAGCAGCTCCCTCTTGCCAGAGGCACCATCTCCAGAACTGAGCCTAAGGCAGGTGCATTGAGAGATCTCTCCTGGCTGGATCGATTTTGTATTGACTTACATGAGTAGGTGATTTTTCCCACCAATAGCATTTAAGCTCCTTGGGAAGAACTACTCGTTTTTATCTGTATTTCCCCAGCACTTCCAAGCACAGGGCTTGGCACAGAGGAGACATTTAACAAGCATTTGTTAAAAGAGTCAGATGTGGGAATGTAGGACATCCCAAGCTTGGAAATGTAGCACATCTCAGGCTTGAGAATGGACAACCTCTGCACCTTTGCAAAGCTGTGGAAACATGGATGATGTTTGAGGCAGAGCCAACAGGTCAGGTGAGTTGGAACTGAGATATGCCATAGAGTCTCCTAAGAGAAAGAGCAAATGGGAAGTCATGGGGAAGCCCATGAGTACTTGTGTTGATACTTGGCTGACTGTTCATTGTCTCTGTTCCAGTATTCTGTCCTTCTCAAGGTTTCCTTCCCTAAGTCTGAGACCCCCTAAATTTCAGAAGGTCCATGAATTTGAACAGGAAAAAGTTAAACCTTTATTTTCACTCAGTTTGGCATTTCCTTCCATTATTTAAAAGCATGACTCTCAGAAGGGTCCAAAGAAGTGTTTCACCAGACTGACTATCCAAGGTTGTCCATGAAACAAAAACGATAAATAACAATCCATAGTCTAGCTGTGTTTATCTGGGGGAGGGGTGTCTCTGTGGAGAGGGCTTTGGCAGCAGAATTAAAATTCAGTTTAATCCAACAGACACAAAGACTCAAAGTGGAGTGGGACCTCTTGTCCTCTGGATGAAAGGAAAAGTATTACCATCTGAAGAGGGTGTGGTGGGCTAGCATCTTCTGCTTCCTAGGTAATACTTTGACCTTCAACATGTGTGAGCACACCTGCATACATGTGTGCACTGAGGCTGGATCTGACTCAAGAAGTGAGTTATCCCAAATGCTGCCCCATGTTCTTTCACTCTATTCATTAATTCATCCATCCATCCATCCATCCATCCATTCATTCATTCATTCATTCATTCATTCATTCACTGATCCATCCACTCATCCATCCCTCCATCCATTCCTAAGCCTGGGGAATGAGAAGATGGGCTGAGCTGGGCTAGCACTCAGGTAGCACGTGACAGGCTTGATTGTTTGTTTTTATCACCCATATTGACGATAACTGGAACGTTTACTTTGTTGCCATTTCTGGTGAAATCGTTGCCCATAAAACATGTCCAGAATCAGGGGCCTGAGGATCTCTTGGGAGGAGTCTGCCTGGGATCCTCTGTCTGTCTCCCCTGGCTAGCATGTTCCCTGACTGAACCTTCCCCCCCACCCCATGCCCAAATATTGGGAATCTCATTTTTAATTGTGCGTCTTTCAACTGGACCAGCACTTCTTTTGTGTTGAAAGCATGGCGGTGATTTATCCTCATTATTGTGTAAATAGGTTTCGGCAGTTCTCAGTAAATAAAACAAAGACTGACAGGACGAGAAGGGGGAATTTTCTTCCTTCCAATTAGAGTGGCCTCAGGCAGTACTTTTAAGAGGAGATAAATCCTGCAAATCACTAAAATGATGCTGTCACATGGACCAAATATGAAAATCGCAGCGCGGCGCCCTTCATGCCGGGCTGGGGCTTAATGAGTTGAGGGGGTGGGCTCGGTCCCGAGGTTTGCCTGGCGCAGTTGGGGACCAATGATTGACAGTGGAGAGTGGGCCCAACCACCGCTCCCCAACCAATAAGGCCAGATGGAAAATCACAATTCATGTTTAATATGCAGTTTTTCAGCAAAAGAAAATTCCCCAATTGTCTTCTCACCTCCTACCTGTACATTTCTTTCCCATAATAAATGCAAAATATGCTTCCTATTAGCCAAGGCCACACCCCCCACCCCCACCACTTCCAACAAGTTATTTTTAAAAAATCAGCTACAGTTGATCCTTATTAAAGCAACAACCTGTTAACTTCTTCATCCATGTAAGTTTTTCAGAGATTAGAAGATAAGTTTATTTAACATCTGCTGTCACACTCAGTCACCTAAAACAATGCCATGATAACATTACACCAGTTAATTGGAGGGAAACACAAGGGATTTCCAAAGCTTTCTTTTAAAAAGAAAAACAGAAAAAGCTCGACTTGAAAGCATAGAATCAGACAAGGAGCTCTACAGGGGACCTGGGAGGCCATGGAGTCAATGCCTCATTTTACACATGAGAAAACTTGGACTTGATTTCCCTTTGCTAGATGTCACAGATACCTCAGAGGGAGGAGGCCTGGGTCAGTGGCCAGAGCCCTGGCTCCAGATCGCAGCTCCACCTCCCATGGGATCTGGGGAATGTGGCTTCTTCACTCAATGAGCCTCAGTTTCCTCATCTAGAGAACCTTTTCCTGATCCTCCCACCCTCCCTAAGTTCTGGGTATTTTATTTTTAGTTGTATTGATGCCCCTCATGTCTATTCTGCATCTCTCCAGCTTATATGCCTGTTGTCTTCTCCATTTGAATGGAAACTCCTCTGGAATAAGGATCCTTTCACACTTCTGGGCATGTGATAAGAACTTAGCAAATGCCTCCTGCTTGGCTGGTTGAGCTGCCAAATGACAAGTCTGGGTTGGCGGCATTCAGTCTCTCCTCCTCCAGATTGATGGATCCACCAACACACATTCAGAAAGAGCCTAATAAATGTGAAGTACTGTGCTATGATGGTGATAGAAAGAGAACAGGGAAACAGCCCCTGTCTGCAGGGAGCTTACCCTCTCCCTGATGGGCTTCTTTACTTGGAGTCCATGAACTTGTCCTTTTAACATTTTTCTTGCTGTAGTACAGTATAATTGGTTATCTTTGTAATTCTATGTACCATATTTTATCCATTTAAAAACGTTATTCTGCGAAAGGGTCCATGACACACAATGATGGTTAAGAAGCCAAAAATGGTTAATTCCGTTTCTATTCTGCATTGTTTTGTACAGCTCAGGAGCTGGGGACAACCCCTTGCTCCATGAAGTTGGCTTGTCTACTGAAGCATGGTGTGCTTCAGAGAGTGGAAGGGGCTAGAGGGAGAGTAGCCCACCAGGAATTGGGGGTAGGGCCTTAGGGAAGAGCCATTTGATTTTTAATCAGTAAGAGCTGAGGTTCAAGGACTGGTTCAGGTGCCTATTAGAATCAAGGGGACCTTCTGAAAGTCACAGCTTCTCAAAACCTCAGTTCCCTCATCTGAAAAGTGAGTTGGGGGTGGAGAGGTCCCTTAGATGCCTTGTAGTGCTAAGTCTCTAATCCTGTGATCCTATGAAGTACCTCTGGAAAGAGACATTTTATAACCAGGTCATCATGGCAACAGACACACATCTAGGAATCTCCAGACAGGCAGACAGGTGGACAGACGGGCAGTCACAGCTCATCCAGGTTCTGAGAAGACTCTCTTTCCTAGGCCACATTCACATTTCCTGTTGTTACACTGACATTCAGGATGTCAGACTCTAGTCGTTACCTGGCTCTGACATTTCTGAGCGTGTTTTATGAGAGTGGAACTGCACCAGTGACAAGAGCCCTAGGTACTTGAGTCCCTGAGTCAGGACCATACTACAACAAGGAGCCAGTGGCTTCCTCCCAACCAGGAAGCCTGCAGGGGTGAGATGCTCAGACAGGCTAGGAAGAAGGCCTGCCTTGCTAAGAGTGGGGATCAGAGCCCTCATTAGTGAAGTCCATCCCTTACTGCCCAAGGGTCAGTTTCCAGACAAAACATACACATATACACGCACACTGACACATACCCACACACACACATACACACACATGCATGCAACACACTCACACACATACTTATGAGTGTACACACATGAGCACAGACATGAGCACGTGCACACACACACACCACAACATAGGGAAATGGCCAGCCTTCTTGTCTGCATAGGAAGTTGGCAAATCTCAGTTTATGGACTACTGAAAGAATTTACTGGCATTATCTGTGTGGTCTTTCATTGTTTGTCAGAAAAAACAAATGTCCTCAAGATTGTCAGAAAGAACAAGGTGGGAAAGGAAGGAGGGGGAAATAACCCAGGGGCTTGTGGGAAGCTCTGGCTCTCTGATACTTTCCTTCCCACCCATTTGTTGTTTGTTCTCCAATCTGAACATCCTTCCCAAGAAGAGAGTGGTATTCTGGACACCCAGAATGGTCACTGGAGAGATCTGGGAGTACATCTAGTCTAAACATCTCATTTTACAGAGGAAGAAACTGAGATCTAGGGAGGCTAAAAGACCTCCCCAAGGTCTTGGAGCTACTAAGCAGAAGAGCCAAGATTCAAATTCACACCCCATGACTCTAAGCTAGAGTTATCATAGGGGCCACACTGAGCACATATCACAACAGTATGTATTTGGTGCCACAGTAATCATAGCTTTAAAGGAGCATCCAAGTCAGGTGCACCTGATGCCAAATTATACTCTAGAATTGACTGTACCACAAAGAAGTTCTAGGGCCCTCTGCAAGAAACTATTGAATGTGGAGCATTTTTCTAGTTATTTCTCCAAGAGAAGAAATACCAATGAAATCAAGGGAAACCCCCCCTGTTCTGTGACTGTGGCCCCTACAGGCCCATAATGAGCAAGTGGGCTCCATGTGAACATCATGCCACCTTTGCAGGGATGAAGAAAACAAATCATGCAATTGGGTATTGAATTCCTGGGCCATGTGAACATAATGGGTTTCACTCCTGGGAACAACCTAATACAAGAGTTACTGCTACATTTCCTTATCAAAGGAATAAAATGGACCATTCAATTCTTCCCCAACCTCCCCCGCCCACACACACATATATACACACCTTCTTGTTTCCTGTGGCCCTTGGAAGGCAGGGTGGTAGAGAATCAGAGTTCTGCATTGATCCTAGCCTTCCCAGTAATGAGGTACATGACCTTGGGTACATTACCTATGTGGGTATCAGTTTTCCTGCCTGAAGAATGGGTTAGAGGAGACGATTTCTTTTAGCAATAAAAGTCTAGGAAGGTATATTGCCATATCCTCATTGGGAGCTCCTCTATTAGACTATGAGTTGCTTGAGGGCAGGGATGGTTTTTGCCTTTTCTTTGTATCCTTAGCACTCACCATAGTATCTAGCATATGGTATGATTCATAAATGATTGACTGACTGACTGATTTTCTCTCAGTTGGGAACATTCATTTCATTTCCATCCTTCCTGATGTATGGTTCTGGTCACATCACTGCTTCGCTCAAATGCCCATAAACCCCCTCTATTGTCCAATGAACCAGTTTCTGACTCCTTGGCCTTTTCTTCAAGGCCTTGTGTAATCTGACATTGCCCCTCCCCCCACCTATTCAATCTTGTCTCCTTGTATTCCATTCTGGGAACTCTTACATCACAACCAAACCAGGACCTCCACATACCTTGCCCTCTCCACTGTTCTGTCCCCAGAGTGTAAAACGCCCTTCCTGCCCCTTGTCTGCCTGGTGGCTCCCTACCCACTCGTCAATGTCCAACTCAAATGCCACCACCTCTGAGAAGCTTTCCCTGAAGACTTTTCCTTCCTCCAGTCTTTGTCTAGGTCTTCTCTTGTCCCTCTCATGACCTGATCGCTATTCTCTTCAAATTCAGTTTTTATGGAAATGCTATATCCCCCTAGCAGACTGTTAGCTCTCTGTGGGCTGGGATAGAGTGTAACCTAAATCTTGGAGCTACTCCAGGACTCTGTAGACAACAGACCCTAAGAAATGTTTGTTGAATTCAATAAATTAGCCATTCTTCATGATAATGAAACATTTCTGAAAAAATTATATGCATACATATATACATACGTACATATGTACATACATATATACATACATATGACAACAGTTCACCCTAAAAGACTGACAATCTCAACTCTCTGGGCTGCACAGAGCCAGGAAGTCAGGTTTTCATTAAGAAATGCCATTCTGGGAGTTGCCTTGGACATTAGTCTCCTTTGTCTGATGTCAAAATGGCTGCTAATGAGGGAAAAATCATGCAGTAATTGAGAATCCCCAAGTAGGGTCAGTCTGCTGTCTTAGAGATACCAAGCAGACGTGGTTGACCAGCTAGCCTTCATCATGGCACATCCCTTGGACATACCAAAAGGAGAACATAGATCCATCCCAAGATGTCTTTCCATCTTCGTCTCACTAACCAACTTTGGGAAAATGGTGGGCACAATGATGATGCTGCTATTTCTCATCAGTCCTTTCCTCAACAAAACTCACAATTGTTGGCCTCGTAAAGACAAGACAGTGGATGCTCCCATCCATGATGGCATCACCTAGTTGGAAGACACTTTAGCACTAAAGTCATGTGCTTCCCAGGCTAGCCCCACTTCTGTCTCTTTTGCAGGCCAACATTCTCCATCAGTTGAATGTTCACAAGCATGGACACTATCCAGAATTCAAGAGTGACTCCAAAAGTGATTTCCACAATAGGATTTCCATACTGACTATGTGTAAATGGAGAGTAATTGGGGCTGAGCTATCCGGACTAGAATAGATGGCCCTGAGAAAAGGATGGAAAATAAAAGCAGCTTTAGTCAGGATCCAAGCAATCTGCTGCCAAATCCGGCCAGCATTTCCCCAGATTATAATTTACACTGTATTAACTGTCAAGAGTACTTTTGAGAAATATAGATAACAATTCAGATGCAATCGATAGGGAGTGACAGCTGATTTTAAAGCTTAATGCAAGACAAGAAAGGAATGACTGGGGTATCAGCTCTGGAAGAATAAATTTGTTGTGTATTTGATTTTTGTGTTAAATTTATTACTGCCAAGAAGAGCTCTCTTTCAATAATATTAAGAACAAGATGTGGGACTGCCGCCTGTTTGTCTCCTTTCCACCCACCCCTCCATACATGGCCTGGCCCATCTGAAATGATGCCCCCTGACAGATCAAATTCAAGGACCATGTATTCCGGAGTGGGTGTGTGAGTGTGTGCATGTGTGCTTGCACTGTGGCACATGCTACTTTTGTTAATAACCACGGGAATGGAATGTATCATCTTGCTGTTAGCCACTGTTTCCAGCAGAATAGTACAGTAGTGAGGTCATTGTTATGGTCTAGGGCTGGTCATTCCCGACTGAACACCTACTATGTGCTCAGAAAGGAGAGGCTCTTGATTCTAAGAATAAATTCTCCCCCTACCCCCAAAAAAAGAAGAAGAAGGAAAAAAGGACATTTTCCTAGGGAGTTGTCAATGCATCAAAAAAGAAAGAAACAAACTTTGCTCTGAAGCTCGATGTTTTGATTGAGAAGGGTTGATACATCGTTGTCACAGTCAATAGCAGCTTTTCTTCAATTCTGTCAAAATGTCCAGTGTATGTAATCTTGGGTTTTGATGTTCCTTCTATATAATACCATGAGAAACTTACTTGACAAATACCAGGGAAAAAAATTTCCCTTCTATCCCAACTCTATTACCCTTGTGATTCTCCCTCTCCAGCTGGCAATGCACACACCAAGCCCCACCAGCGTGGCCAGAAATGAAATGATGAAACTCGCCACAGTTCAAACTTATCCATACTTTTCACTTATGACATGATTGATTTTCCTTCAGAGCACTCAAATGCGGGATTGTCTTCCTTCTTCTCTCACTGTGGAAACAGCTAATGTATACAGCCTTGGCCTGTCTGGCAACAGCGAGAAGTTGACATGTCAAAGAACGACTGAAATGAATACGGATGAAATTTGAAAGTGCAATTTTCCATCTGTCAATCACATCTTAAAGGGACCCGTTAAGCACCAATCAGGAAGACCCTTTGTGAGGTCAGCCCCATTTAGGGCTTTCCATGGGCTGGGCTCTCTGTCCTCATTAATCAAGAGAGTGGGCACAGGCTAAGAGTTCTAACAGGGCGCTTGGCGCCTTGGATGGCAGAAGGAGCACGGTACTACCTTTCCCAATGTGCAGTGGGTAATTTATATTCTGAATTAAAATAAATAGTCCCCTTTTTAAATGGGATTTGATTAGATGACTACAAAATCTATGCCTCTAGTTATGATGGTACACAGCAGATCATTTCCTAGAGGCTGCCTCTCCAGCAAACCTGTGGTATTTCCAGCATTAATAATGTATGGTCACCAAAACCCATTCTGGTCATAGCTTCAAGATGCTTCAAAATACAGCCAATTAAGGTTTATTTAATTATTAAGGTTGAATAAATAACAGCGAAACATGTTAAAAATCTTTCAGTTTCAGTCAATCATAATAAAAAATTAATGAGACTGGATAGAGAGCCATAAAAACTGATAGACTGCAATCGTGAATTATAAATTGGTATTGATTTTTTCCCTTGCAATAACACTCCCAGGTAATCGTATGTTGCCACATGTAAAGTGCACTTTCCTGGTAGAGACTAATATTAACTATCAAATATATATGAGACAGAGGCATTTATGACACTTCAGATTTCACAAACAAAAAGCCAAAAATACAATTTGTGGAATAATAGCATCCCGGCACACAGAATCCTAGGGCGTTTATGGGAGCAGAAAGGGATCCCACTGTGCCGTGAATTCATAAGGCAGAGTTACCTTATTCTTTTTCTGCCACCTCTCCTCTGATATGTTACCTTGTTAGTATCACTAAGAAAAGCATAAATATTTTTTATTATTTGTGAAGCTCATCCCGTCTTGCTTAATAGACAGGCCACATGGAGTTAAAGCCATATTATATGGCCTGGTGCAGAAGTGATCAGTCAAAAAGCCACAACCCATGTTTTATACTGCCTGGCTTTATTAATTCTAAGCCCCTAAGAAATAGGGAGGGGATTTTCCAGCCTTCTGTTTATTGAAGTAACATGGAAACAAATAAGACATTTCCCTAGGCTGGCTCAGATAAAGTGGACAATTACTATTGGCATTCGACATGTAAATATTTAACACTTCACAGCTAGTTTGCACCTAAATGCCCATTAGATGTTGCTACAAGCCTGGACACTATTTCCCAGCAGAGCAGCATTGGCCTTCCTGGGCGATGTTTATTGGATTAGGCCTAACACAAATCTTGTTCTAAGGAGCACCAAAAGGGGCCTGGGTCGGAGGGAGAGGAGACAGATTGTCGTTCCAGTCTTCCTTGACTGACACAAACGAACTCCTCCAAGAAGACGCCAACATTGAGGCAAGGAGGATCCAGGGGTTTGGCAGCTGGACTGAGAGGTCCATGGAGCCAGCAGTTCATTAGGCGCTCTGATCAGATTTACCACGTTGGGTGGCGTGGGGGAGGGGGAGCAGGGAGAGAACCAAGGGCATGATTCAAGCGTGTGTTGACTCGGATTAAAGGTGGCTGGCTACCTGTAAGAATCTAGGGCTGCTTGGCTTCTAGTGAAGTCAGCCTCCAAAATGTCCTGAGATGGTAGAGTTCACTGTCAGGCCCCAAAAGCTCCGGTTTAAGACACAAAAGTCCACTGCTAGCCTAGGAACCTCTGGGTTCCAATCTGCAGTGTGACCTCACCCATCTTCTGGGGACCTTCTCTGAAAATGAGGGGGTTGGTCTAGGTAATTTCTAATGTTCCCTCTGGGTCCACAATTCTGGGATCTTGGGAGCCTAAGGGGGAGACACCAGGAGTTTACAGAAAGCATGCAGGGAGATGCCTTTTTCTGCTTCTAACTATGTCCTAAAACCTATTTTTGACAAGAATGCAAACCAAAATTCAAGTTAAAATCCATTACAACATGCCTGTTCAGATTTTCAAGATATCTGTGGATAGAGTATTGTTTTTCCCCAATTAAAAAGTTACTCTGACCTCTTTCTCTGTCTTGCCACAAATTAATTGTTTAGAACCCTAAAACTGTACCAGCAGCTATGGATGGTGTCTGTTTTGACTGCTTGGTGAATATTTTATCCCTTTTTATTTCGAGATTGGAAAATGCAGCGGCTTTGAACACCCCTGTGTATTTCTGGCTGCATCGCCCTGAGCGAAGAGCACAGGCCACAAGGAGGCTGCTGAGAACGAAAAAGAGGAATTTTTTTCCTTTTCTTCTGCAAGGAGAAAATCCCAGCTACATGGTCAAGCAGATGGCTATTTTGCCTCTTGGAATATCACTATGCTTCATGTCAAAACTCCAGGCAATTTACGGGAACAGTTCATTTCTCTAACACAATTAGTTTGCAGAAACACTATTGACTGTCTAATGCCTGTTTGTTCAACAGCTCTCGGTGAGTTACATGCTCATCTAGGTGACAAAACAGAAATGGTGGGGTGGGAGCTCTTGACTTCTGAAGAGTCCCAGGGCTCCTAGCCACCGATGTGCCTCCTCTCTGGGAAGCAGCTACAGCATTTCCAGGCACGTATGTGAGCAGGATCCAGTGGGACCAGAGGCCTTGGGGCCACAAAGGTTGAAACAAACTCATTGCAATGGCTGAGCCTGTGTTGGACCTGTTTGAAAATAGTGGACAGTTCCCCTTCCAAGAGTAGTCATCCACATGACAAAGGTAACATCTTTCCTGGGCACCCCTTGAGATGAATCCAGAGAGGAATAAACTTGGTGAATCATTTCTGGCAGATTATTTGAGAGCCAGAACTTGGACACAGGCAATTTCATACATGCATGTGTGCACATGTGTATATGAACACAGTGTACCAATGTGCTTACACATGGAGAAATCCATGCAATTATACATACACACATACACACACACACATACACACACACATTCGCTCACACACCCCCACACTGCTTCTGTCTTCCTCACTTCCACCTAGGAACTCGTCCACAGGCACCCATATCCACAGGCCACCCCAGGGTATCACTATTGCTCATACTCAGACTTCTGGCTCTTCTCAGGCCCCAGGCGATCCCACCACTGTTCCCATTGCTGGATTCCAGACATCCCCCCCAGTACTTTTGCACAACTGCCTGAGAACCCCTGCTCCCCAGTCCTTCACTCTCCACACTGACCTTTGTGCTCGGGAAACAATTACTCCTGGAAAGCCTGTCAATATCATTATTTTTACAAGAAATCAATACGCCTCACCAAGTTAATGGGGGATTGAGGCAGCAGCGTTTACCTCCTGACTGTCAGTGGGGCAGCAGGCTGTGGTATGGCAGAGATGACAGATTCGCCTAGACACCGAGCAGACAGTAAGCAATGGGTGTAAAGGAGGAAAGGGCTGCAAGCAGGCGTGGAGCAGGCACGTCAGTTTCCACAGGCATCTCTGCTCTAACGAGCCTGCCCGAGATGTCAGCATCTCTGAGCAGTGTCCACTCCAGAGCAGCCCGGCTAATAAAACAGGGCTCGGCCAAGAGGCCCGACTTCCGAGACAAAGTAAGAGCTTGCCTGTGGTCAGGCAAGGGAGGCAGGTCTCTTTCCAGTGGATTCCCAGGGTCAGAAGGGGCCTTCTGGCTAAAGATGAACAGGAGCCAAGGTACCAGGGTCCCAGGAAAGTTGGACGAGGCCTTGATTTGCTTTTCTACATTATCTTAAAAGATGAATCACCTGCCATTTTTTTGAAGTGGCCACATGTGCAAACTCTCTGACCTCCTCTTTCCAAAGGGGCCAAAGCAGATAGATGGTGCAAGAGCTACCCCTCCCACCTGGGTGACAGAAAGGACTCCCATGTAATGGAAGGTAAGAAATTTAACAGCCTGTGCACAGGATGTGGAGACTTTCAGGCCCCTGTTTGTTCTGGAAAAACTAACCATGTGAACGACAAGTCAATTCCACAAACATTTCACATCCATGGGATTGGAGAGAGGCCATAATTAAGTAAATGAAAGCACAGTCCATGATCAGACTGGCCTCGTCCTTGCTCCCTGCCTGGCCCCACAGATACAGGGCTTCCGGAAGGTGATCACGCTCAACAGGTGGACCAGGATGTGATGTCATCAGCTCCCTCCATCCCTCATGCTAGTACTCCATGTCCCCCAGCCTCTGACCAGCTCTGGAATGCTCTCAAAGGCAAATCCGGATTGCCCAGAACATCACCTCATGGTCTGCAACTGGACAAATCCAGGTTGGTCAAGCACTTCCTTCCCAGTCATCACCCAAACACAGCCACAGAGTAAAAAGCACCCCAAACCAGACCAGCCACAGATGGTTCTTGGTGCCATCTTTCCCTGATCTTCTCAAGCCACCCCTGCCCAACTCCCTTTCCCCACTCCCCATTCTTCTGAATGAGATCTACCTTTGGTCCCTATGCCCTCTTCTCCTCCCTGCCCATAAATTTTCCCTACTGTCCCTGACATCTTTTTGCTTCAAGGTGCCCACTTGCCACCCTACTCATATACCATCCACTACAATCCACATTGGGGTTCCCCTCCCCAACCCACTGACCATCAGCAGTTGGTGCAGAAGTGAAGGAGGACTAGAAATCTGCCTCTTGCTCCCACGTGATGTCCCCCAACCTGAGCCCCAAGAGATGTCTCTGGAGGGTGAGAGGGGTTCATTTTATGGCTTAATGGCAAACAAGTGTGGGTCAAGAACAGGGCAAAACAATGACCAAAATTCTGCCTCAAAAATGCCTCTCCACCTCCAGAGAGAGCTGATGGATGAACTCAGAGTGGGAAGTGAAATGGATTTTTCTCATTTCCTGTATTTTTCTTGCTTTTTTTGAAATATGGCTAATATGGAACTATGGTTTGCATGATTTCACATGTATAATTGATATCCCATTGCTTGCCTTCTCAGTGGGTGAGGAAAGAGGTGGCAAGGAAACAGAGAATTAGGAACTCAAAATTTAAAAAGAAACAATGTTAAAATAAATAAACAAAAGGAAACATGGGATGGGAGGAGAAGACAAAATGATCTTTCTACCATATATTTGAAACCATCCAGACCTTGATATTTTACAAAGAAGATGAGCACCAGAAAGTTTGAGAGGTCTGTTATAATCCCATGACTGAAGAAAAGTGGAACCAGATCTCAAACTCATGTTAACAGAAGTAAAATTCAAGGGGGACTTTTTGGAAATAAATAATTGGAAAATGTGGCTTGATCTGGGACCTTAATCCAAATTCATAGTATCCAAATATCTCTATTTAAGTGCCCTCCCACCCCTACCCCCACTATCGCCATTACCAAAAGGCACTGCCAAGACAGAAAAGCTTAATTGAGAAATTACAAATGAAGCTAAGCTGAGAAGGGTCAACTAGACCCAGTTTAAAGAAGCCAGGACTCATCCTTCCCAGATGCAGCGTGTTTGACCAAGTTCAAACTCCAAGTTGGACAGATCGAGGAATGTGCATTGACGAATATACATACATGTATACATATCATATATATTTATGTCCTACACATTCTTTTAAAATTTTTCTCTAATTTCATGTAAAAATAATTTTTAACTATTTTTTAAAATTTTGAATTCCACATTTTCTCTCTCTCCCTCTTCTCTCCCTCGTCCCTGAAGTAGTAAGCAATCTGATACAGGTCATCCATGTGCAATCTGTACATTCTTTGCCATTTGATTTACCCATATGAATCAGACCCCACGATCACAGATCCAGAGTTGGAAGAGGGTTTCAAAGTTTTCTAGGCTAGCCCCTTTACTACAGGGACAACAGGGTAAGGCAGATAGAGGTCCAGAGACTTGTCTGAGGTCACAGCACAGATTAGGGACAGAACCTCAGTCCAGGGCTGGGTTTTCGTTTGTGTATGCTGGGTGACATGGCATGAGAAAAGGATCATCACTCTGCACATTCCTACAGCCAGGGCCATGTGCTGACTCAGAAAGCAACAAATTAACATTACATATGCTGTATTGTATCTATATCCTTTTGTTAAATGCTTCTCAATGATATTTTAATTCTGTCGCCAGTTGATTAGATTATGAAGGTGACACCTGTCTTCAGCACAGTCCAGTGTAAGACACATGGCCAGTATGCATGTACATGGTATTCAAATCAGACCAATTCCAGCATACTGATGAAGTACCTACAAGGTGTCAATCACTGTGAGGAGCATTGAAAGAGAGAAAAACCAAAATGACTCCTGCCCTCAAGAAGCTTTTATTCTATTGCAGAAATGCCACAGAGAAATGGGATCATAAAATTAAACTTAAATGAAAACCTAGAGGTCCTCTGGTCCAACCCCCTCATTTTACAGATGGGGAAACTGAGGCTTAAGGGGTTAAGTGACTTGTCTGAGGTCACAGATAGTAAGTAGGAGAGCTGAGACTTGAACTCAGGTCCTCTGGCTCCAAAGCCATCACTTTCCCCCAAATCTCATTTGATTTCTCTCAACTATCACATGATGAGTGTTGGACTCACCCATCTCTAAGGTCCTCCTAGCTCTAGCTCGATGGTCCTATGACTGATTTTAGCAGATACTGAAAGTATTATGCCCACTTCATGGATGGAGAAACTGAGAGTCAGAGACATACAACAACCTGTGTCTCGTCAAGCAGCCAAAAGCAATACTTGTCCTTGGATCTCTCTAGACTCCGATCTCTTCCCACTCTACCACTCAACCCGTCCTCAAGGCCAAATAATGAACACAATCCCCCAAGAGCCAAGCCTGGAGATCCCACACCCTCCACCAGACAGCAGCTGCGGAAAAAGGGATGTCAGCCAGCGTTCACCAAGTATCTCAGCTATGTGACTTTTCCCTCTGATGCAGGGAACACTCAATATGCTTTCTCCAGCCTGAAGTGAAGTCATTCCTGACTCCAGCACATGGTGGAGGGGTGGGTTGGGGAGGGGGGAGGAGAGAAGCCCGGAGGACGGTTCTGAAGCTTCCCTCCCGGCTATCAACAGTTTGGAATTTCCACTAGCGCCTTCCAGCCCAGCCTTGCTCTTTCTTCCCAGCTTTCCGGGCCTTAATGCAAACCACATGCAGACCCCAAGGCCTGCTTTCCCAGCTTGGGCACTGCTGGCTGCTATTGGCTACTGTGGGATGGGAACCCGGAGGTCTCCGAGGGGAAAACACAACAAACAGATCTCTTGTCTAAAAGGCAGAACTCAAAACATTTTTCATGCATTGTGGCCTCCTCGAAAAGCAGCAAGCTGTTTAAAAAAATACCTGGCCCAAAATGAGCATTTGCTTGACATGATGGAAAAGTGAATGCTATTTTCTGTTATACTGCCCCTATTCCACATCGACAAGAATATATATATATATATATATATTTTTTGCTGTTCCCAACTGATTTCACAGTAGTGAACTCCGTTTATGAATTATCTGACACATTTCTTGCAATTCTTCTGACAACAGTGCTCAGTGGATATTTCAAGGCACCTCTCTCCTGACAAGTAGAAATATCAATATTTGAATAAATTGTGGATTTTAAACTTCTCACTCTGCTGCACCACAGCGAGGAAGACTGAATTCTTCTTTTCCTGGGTCTAATCCCCTTGAGCCTCACGGGAAGAATCTGTATGCAGCGTTTCATTACAAGAGAGCTGTACTGAGTGACATTTGGAGCTCACGTAGAAGTCGGTCTGATGAAGTTTACTTCCTTCAAACAACAAATAGCAGCCCTGTATTATTTCCCCTTCTTGGGGGTAAGACAGCAAAAAAGCATGCTTGGTGTCTGAGCAAAAACGCTGCGATGTTGATTCACAAATTGACAGGCCAATCTTTAAACAAATGTGTTTCTGGAGGGAAAAATACAGCTTTGTTCAAGCTAAGCATTTTTCTTGTGCCTGACAGAAACATTCCGAGGCTGATTAGAAGGAACTTGTTAGGGGTCTGTCTCAGACACTCTGACTCCACTTTTTAACAAGCATGCAAAGAAAACAACATAAAGATAACAAAACATTGTCATTACCATCTTGAGAATGAGATGGTGTGCTTTTTAACACTTTTTAGGTACATTTTCTTCAGACCAATATTGCCTTGGCTTACTGGGAGACTCACCTTAAAGATGGCCCTAAAAATGTGGTTTTATCCATTTGGATGAGCTCAGAGTTGTGAGATTGGGATGCACTGTGGACAGAGTGATTATTTTTCTTTGGCTAAATGACTACATAACACTTATTATAGAAAATACCCCAATTCTAAGTAAGGTGACAAACTACCCAGACTCCTAGAGGAATGATGGGACTGTCTTAAGCTCCACAGAACTCTCATGGATCTGATTGTGACCCCTTTGTTATCCCACGAACAGGGTTTCCCTGCAATAGATTCCTTGGAAAAAAATAAATAGTGAGATAGCAAACCTGTAGGGAGACCCAAGGGATCCATCCAGCATTCAATACCTACCTGTTAAGGAACTGGTTTCAAGCTCTGGTCCTCACCACAAAGCAACATTACCACTTTCTCTTCCCCAGCACTCATGCTCACACATACACTCACACACAAAAAACCGACCCCCACCCCCAAACTGTTCAGCCTTTCAGATCACTTTCATTCCTTTCGCTTTCCATATTCGTTATTATTGTTCCATTCTGCAGATGAGAAAACCCAGGTCTTGTCCAGGAAAGGACAGTTCTCATAGTCCCACAGATGCCCAGTGTAGTGCCAGAAAGTGAGCCCAGATGTCCTGACACATGCTTTTATTCTCTTACATGAATGCTCATTCCTCTGAGTTAGCGTCAGGGCCCCCGGAGAGATTGTGAAGATAAACGTTTCTGTGGGTATAGGGTCGCAAAGAGCAGAACCATTTGGTGGTAACAGGGAGGAAATGCCAGCTGTGTGCATGAAGGGAGTGTATGTCCCTGACACCCTCCCCCCACTTCCTTCGGGTCCAGCTTCCAGGACTTAGAAAAGGCAATCAGCATGGACCCACATACTCCAGTCCGAGAGTGATACCCTCAAACATGATCTTTTCTAATTGATTTATTTTTGTCCAAGGGTGGCAAAAGGGTGAACTCACTTAGTGCAGCAGCTCTCTAGAATGCTTATCATTAACAACTAGTCAACAAATACTTACTAAGCCCTTCCCATGTGTCAGGCACATACACATGTCTATGAATACAAAAATGAAAAAGTGCCTGCTCTCAAGAAGCTTCCATTCTAATGACAAATAAAATGCATATTTCACCACAGTGAGAAATAAGGATCCTAGTTCTAGACTTAGAAGGGACTTTGGAAGCCATCTAGTTCAAGCCTCTCATTTTACAGATAAGGAAACTGATACCCAGGGAGAATAAGACATTTGCTGTTATTCACACAGGCACTTAAATGTTAGAAGGGGGATTTGAATCAGCTCCTCTGATTCTAGTGCCCTTTCCCCCAGATCACACTGCCTCCATGACCTAAGCTTGAAAGGACTAAAGGGTCCAGGGCTGAGTATATGTCCTGACCTCTTCTGGTGGGCTAGGAGGTCTAGCCTATTCATCCCTTGTTGCATAAGCAAGGAAGAAAAACGAATTGAACCTTTATTGTCCCCAGAGCCCAGGAAGTGGGGTTTGTCTTGTAATGGGGGACTCATCAGGAGCTTTAGCATAAGAAACTCTGTCTCTATTCTCCTCGGGTAGGCGAGAGAAGGAAAGTGAACAAAGCCAACCGTCCCTTGCCCTAGGGATGGGGTCAATCAACAACTTTGCCCTAAGAGTCCCACCAATCGTTCCCAAGGCCCCTTATCCAGCAGGGACAAGAGGGAAGGAAGATGGAGGAAGTGGGGAAGGAATGGAGGATGAGAGCTGGTCTGTTCTTAGGTGTGGAATCCCCCACCAGAGACCCCTGAAGTTTCTCCTCTCCCATCCACCGAGGTCTCCTTTCACCAGAAAGGGGTGACATTGGGAAGAACATTGTTGTCAAAAAGAATGAGGTGAGCAGAAAAGGAAAGGAATGAACTCCACCCTAACAATGAGAGGAATAAGAGAAACCACAGAGATCCACAAAGACTAAACTAGGTTTAGGAATGTTGGGGGAGGGGGGAGGAGGAGGGTGGGATAGACTGAAGGGACATAAAGCATGAAAGATCGAGTCTGCTCCCAGACAGGAAGTGGCCAGAGACCTTTGAGTAGGCCATTCAGAGAAGGAGGGAGAAAGCTCTACCCAGGTGCTTGGGGCAGTGGACACCTGCCGAGATAAAGGGCATTCCCTGTCCAGGCCAGCTGGCGAGAAGCCTCTAGTCCCCAGGGGGACAGGGCCTAGGAAAACCAACAGAGAATCAGCAGGCATCGCTCCTGGCCTGGGAAAACCCCATCCAACGTTAAGTCCAACTAAACCTTCCCCAAAAGGCTCCTGATCCAAATCATGGCATGAAGGTAATGGAATATTATTGTGGCAGAGAAATGACAAAGGAGAGATCCTGAGAAGCCTGGGAAGACCAGTATGAACTGATGCAGGGTCAGGCAATGCAAAGGAAAGCATTGGGAAAGCCCTCTATGCAACCCCGATGCCCGAGGGCTGGAGGGGAATCCTGGTACCTCCTCTTATCAGGGAGGTGAGGAGCCGGAGATACGGAATAAGACTTCCAGCTCCTTCACAGCCAATGTGTGGATTTGTTTTGCTTGGCTAAACGGAGCTGTTATAAAGTAGAGCTTCTATGGTGAAGGGTGGGGGTGGAGAGGGGGATCATTGCTGCTGGCTTAGTGACATCAAGCCAAAATAAGAAGAAAGAAAAAAGAGGCGATGAAATGGTCATGTTTGTTGATGTTTCTTGAGTTCCTCATGTCAATAAGTCATTTTTTAAAACTTCATGATCTGTAGATTATCCATCCCCCTGCCCCACCCATTAGCATGGATGACTAAGAGTGAACTGGAGATGATCACTGAAGGAAAGAAATGGAAATAGGCAATTAGAGACGGTGGAAGCCTTGCTGCCAACACCATGTGGATAAGAGAGAAAGAGAACAAGGAGACTGTGTTTATCCAGTGTCAAGCAACCAGACAAAAAGGGGAAATTGTGGCCCAAAGTCCAGCTACTTGATCTTTGGGACACTCAGCACAATTACCTGAACCCACTCTGAGAATGGTTGGAGTTTTCTGCAGCTCCCTAGAGGTCTGCCATCATGGAAATCCCTAATGTGGATAAGAAAGCAGTGGATATTTAAAAAACTGGGACCTTGGAAGAATGAACAAACGTATGGAGCTGTTTGCAGGCGAGCTATGAGGCAAGGAATTTGAGAAGACAAGTCTAACAAGAGTCAGCAACCTGGTACGAGGACCAAAAAGGGTATTAGGAGACCCAGGTTGTTTGAACCAGGGAAGGGCCAGCCTACTCTCCTTTACCCTCGCCAGACCATACACACAGCCCAGGGGGCAGCTCTGGGAACCACGTCTGAGACATAGACGATCTCCTATCAGTCTTTCCTTCATCTCTCAGCAGGCAGTGCCTCCCCTCCGTGAAATCATCTGATTATCAATCAACAAGAGCTCATTAAACCCCTGCGGTGTGCCAGGTGTTATGCCAAACCCCAGGGATGTAAAGAGAAAAAGGGAAAGAGTTCCTAACCTCAGGGAGCTTACCTTCTAGTGGAGGGGGTAACTAACAGAAACTGATATACACAAGGGAAAGAGATACCAGCTGGAAGGCAGCCTCAGAAAGGAAGACTCTGGTCACATCGTATTTATTTTGTTATTTCCCCTGTTTGTACAGAGTACCTCATGTCTGTTATACAAAAGGCACTTAATACATGTTGGGTCTAATTTAGTCCAGACTGGAAGCACCTTGAAGGCAAAAGCTGCTCCACTTTTGTCTGTGTTCCCAGCACTCAATACCTGCCTGGTGCCTTCTAAGTGTTTAAGAAATGAATGTTGACAGACTGAGTGAAGCCAGCAACGTTCAGAGAGGGCTAATTCAGGCAGTTGAGCCTATTGGAGATCATGGTGTTCCATGGTGAGCAGTTTGTTTACTTGATCACACAGGAGGGTGCCCATGTGTGCCCATGAGTGTATGTGCATGCACACGTATGTGTGTGTTTTGTGTATTCATGTGTGAATTCCCATCTACTTAGACTTACCTGTGAGTGGAAAGAAGCACATATGTACCTTTCTCTGTGCATGTACATGTGTGTCAACTTTTCAAGCATCTAATCTTCCTTGTCCATGAAATAATGTTTATGTTCCTCTCAGGTTCAGAGAGAAAGGGAGAGGGGGGATTATATAGAATGATTGTTTCCCCTCACTCTGAGCTACATTATTTTGGCCAAAAGGTACAGGAACAAGGGACTGAAGTAAGAATTCTTAACTTACTTTGTCCTGGACCCCTTTAGACCCCTTAGGCAGTTGGTCCAGTGAGCTCATAGACCTTTCTCAAAATAATGTTTTTAAATGCAAACAATAAAATACACAGGGCTATAGAGAAAAGTAACAGTCATTTTCTCTGACTGGCTAAGGGACCCCCTTACCCCAAAGTCTGTCCACGGGCCTCTTAGAAGGCATTGGGGTCCACGGACAGTGGCAGGTTAGAAGCTTGTGGTCTAGAAAGAAGGAGGAGACGCTGTGTGTGCTTTCAGACTAAGCCTGGGGCCAGAAGTCAAAAACCCCAAGTCTGAAGACTGCCTCCACCACACACTGTAGTCATAGGCAGTCATTTACCCAGGAGGCTAGCTAGAAAATGGGAATCACCATCCCAGCCAGACACCCCCATCCCCTGCCCAGGGCTGCTGTAAAGCAAATGCTTTTTGTGAGCTGGCCCGAAGGCTCAAGTGAGAGCTGTTAGCACCTTGGATTTTGCATCTCCTAAGGCCTGACTTGTTTAAAGGCAGAATCTGGCCCATTCAGCTCAACGCCTTGTGGAAAAAGCACCTTGCATAAACCATATTTGTCTTATTTTATACAGAGGAGATGAAAGGATGGTGGGGAGTCTGACAGCTCTAGAGCTAGGAAAGAGACAAAACCATAGCTGGAGGCAGCATGTAAAGAGAGCCTATTTGTAGATAAACGCGACACAAGAAGTGAATCTCCATTCCACAAACGGGTTTGTTTGTTGAGTTGCAGAGAGTTGCTGAGGTTGCAGACCCCAGGGCCCTGAGGACACAAAGGAAAAAGCAAACAGCTCCTGTCCTCAAGGAGCTTGCTTGGGGTGGGGATCAACTCCAGGTAGGCACAGTTAAGTAGGGAAGGAGATTGGATGCTGTGTCCTATTTAAATAAAAAATCCCACCAGAAAGACAGTGTGGCAGAGCACCCTACCCCTGGCATTTGTCACCAAGGTAAATAAAGGCTAGAGGGAAAATTGAATAGAGAGAACCACTGATGTTCAGACATCGGCAAGTCACTCATGGGATAAACACCTATTAAGCACTTACTGTGTGCACAACACTGCAACACAACACGTGCTGCAAACCTTAGATAAAACAGGACCCTATACTCTTGGAGGCCACAAGAGTTCAGGGGAAAGGAACAGAAGGGGACCTTAAAGGTCACCAGACCTAGTGAGATGCACCCAGTTGTCTGTAGTTTTGACATCACACATTTTTCCATCCATTCATTGGTCAATCAAGTGTTGGTAAAGCACTTTCTATGGGGCAGGCATCAGGAACACATGAAATAGTTCCTGCCCTTAAGGTGTGTACACTTTGTCAGGGGCAAAAGCCAACTTACTGGGTTCCCTGTCTTTACTCTTTCTTCTCCATTTGGTCCATGCTCTACACAGCCACCATATTGATTTTTCTTAAGCATGGCGATGATCATGTCACTCTCTTACCCATTCAGCTCCAGCTCCTCTTACTTCTATGATCAAATGCAAACTCTTCCTTTAATTTTGCCTTTAAAACTCTTCCAAGCCTGGCCCCAAACTCTCTTGGCAGCCTCATTGGATGTTAGTCCCATGATCTGCAGTCCGGCAAAGCCGATCTTCTCTCTCTGTTCCTTGCATACTTGCATACTCCTTCCATCTACCATCTTCATATCGAAGTCATGCCCACCCCATGTCTGAAATGCAGTCATCACTTGTCTCCAGCTCATAGAAATGAAGCCCTTTTTCCTGACCTCAAATGCTGTGTCTTGATCCCAAACTGTCTTGTATTTGTTTGCATTTAGTTATTTATTCTACAGATGTAGTTGTGTATGCATACACCCATTTATGTGTTTGTGAACCCCCCTTAGAGCACACTGTTTATTGAACTAAATTGAAATGTACACAAAAGAAATGCAACTGATAATAATCATACAACTGTCATCATGTGGAACTCCATGAAAGATTTTTACACAAAATGAGGATCTGACAGGCAAAAATGTTGGGAAGGACAGATGTTGGTCAATGCCCTCACTTTTCAGATGAACACTGGTCACTTGGATGGCAGAGGAGGGTCTATAACCCAGAGTTTCTGGGGTTTAGGCCATTTCAAAGGTATCTTTTCTTTCACTAGGTTTTCTTAACCCAAAGTACACACACATAGAGATTTAAACCATGGCAGAAAAATGGAATCCCTTCTTCTTCCACAAAATGACAAGTTGATATTAGAAACAAAGATCATACTGAGAGATTACTCAGGCCATCCAGTGCTGCCGGGACCTGGCAGGAAGCCCCTCCTTGCACAAAACATGAGATGAATGGTCATCTGGCCTCTGGATGAGAAGACATCCATGGCAGTGAGGGACAGGGAAGAATCTGGTTCTTCCATAAAAGGGACTCATTCCACCTTGAGATACCTCAAATCCTGAAAAGTCTACCCTCCCATCAATCTGACTGAGGCCTCTTTGCAGCTATTCCAACTTCTGGGATCAAAAAGAACAAAGGTAAGTGACTTCCCCAAGGCCAACCCTTCAAACACATGAAAACAGCTCTGGTGCTCCATGAGCCTTCTCCTCCCCAGCTTTCACATCTCCAGTTCCTTCAGGCAAATCTCACATGGCAGAGATGCGAGGCCCTTTATCACCCTGATAACCCTCCCCTGGATAGCTCTTGCTTCACCAAGTCCTACTAACACAGCGGTGTCCAAAACTACAGCCAGGGGTTGACTCAGTTCTCACTGTGGCCTCTCAAATCTCACTTGAAAAATAAGTAGACTCAAGAATGGAAGAAAAATGCTAATATGTGACAGATCTCTCAAGTCAAAAGGAAGTGACCACAAAGTCACTGGAAGAGTAATTTTCAATGGCTCTAATATCCTGAGGATCTGCAGTCTCTTGCCTGCTTTCACTTCAGCATTCTGAGTGGGGAGTGGGAGTATCTAAGAGTCAGAATAATCCAGACAGCCCTGAGCCACCTGTATTTCCAATCAAGCCTCCAAGGCCAGGTGGCAGCCCTGGGGAGAGAAGCATGCCAATGCTTCCTCCCTGCCAGACTGACTTTATGATCTGCTCAGCTGTGCCTCAGTGGGATCTAAGAACTCCTATGTCCTGCCCACCAGGCTATGGTTCAACTTGTCCCAACTTCTGGGGCACCAAGAAGAGAAGACTTTAGTCTCTGGGGCTGAAGGAGGGGAACAACCTCCTCCGAATAGCTTACTGTCTAGCTAGGGAAGAAGACACAGATCTCATTAATGCTGACTGGAAACATGACAAAAGCCCCCAAAGAGGTATAAAACAGGGGGCTCTGTGGAGGGGAGGGAAAGTGAGGAGCTTCTCAGGCCCCAGGGCATTGTGGAAAAAGTCAGATGATCTGAGTGCAGATCATACTTCTGCTGTGTTCTCCCTTTGGGACTTTAGGCAATGAGATGATGGAAAATGACAAGTGGAATATGTAAAAGTAACCAGCCTGGGTCTACAAGAGGAAAAGTTTTCTCTCTTGTTGCTGTTTCATGTAAGATAGTTCTTCTCCGTTCTCCATGATTTGTGTGTACAGAGACCAAGAAAGGCCATTCAAGAGAGAAATAAAGGAAGGAATGAAGAGAGAAAGAAAGAAAGAAAGAAAGAAAGAAAGAAAGAAAGAAAGAAAGAAAGAAAGAAAGAAAGAAAGAAAGAAAGAGAAAAAAGAAAGAAAGAAAGGTCAGTTCTTGGCCGTAGGTCTGAGTAGCAGGCTGGGGGACTCTTGAAGAGTCACAGACAGTGGTGAGAAAGAAGTATTTGGGATCCAAGGTAGAAAAGAAAATTCATAGAAGCACACAATTGAATTTCCAGACTCCAGGTAAGGCTGGACCAGGGGTCCCCTTCTAGAGGGCCCTTTCCTTTCTTGGGAGCCCTGGGGACTGTGAGGCTGCTCCTCCAAGTTTTGCTTCTCTATGGAATCATTCCTTGCACTCAAGGACTGCCACACTGACCTCTCTTGGGGTCACAATATTATTATTGGTGATATAGTTAATGACAGCAACTGTTGACATATAAAGAGCCCTTAACATGATTTTCTCCTTGGAAGGAGGTCTCTTGTGAAATACCCCAGGGATCAGGGACCATCAGCTTGGCGAAGGACTGTTCAGCATTTTTATCAATGACTTAGACCAAGGCATGGATAACACATGTATGATATTGGCAGATGGCAGCCAGCTGGGAAGTCTAGATAATATACCAAATGGCAGGGTCAGGATCCCCTCAGAAGCCAAAAGCATTGGACTGAACCTACCAAGATGAATTGTAGGGGAGAGAAATAGAAAGTCCTTTACTTGAGTTCCAAAAATCAGCATCATAAGGGAAGGATGGGGGATATCTGGACAGAAAGCAAACAATCTGAGTTTTAGTTCATTCAGAACCACTCAGCATGTGCCAATCGTGAGATATGACAGAATGACATACAGGAGTCATAAGTCCAAGGATGAGGAAGGTGCCCTGGTGGGACTGCTTCTGCACCATTATGCTGATTGCCAGTTTTGCATAAACGGAGATATTATTTACATGTTGCTTCCTCATACAGAAGGCAAGCTTCTTGTTGGCAGGAACTGGGTCACTGCTGCAATATCTCCGCCATGCCCAAGCCTGGCACACAGAAGATGCTTCATAAATACTTGGTATCGGTTCTAGGAACCATATTTTAGGAAGGACATCAGTGATCTGAAGAGCATCCAAAAGGAGGCATCTGAGGTGATGAAAGGCCTCAAGTTCATGCTCCACCAATCAGGTGAAGGAATTGTCAACATTTAGCCAAGAGAAAAAATGACTCTGGGGAACCCATGAGAGCTGTCTTCAAATATGTGAGGGTCTTTCATGCGGAAGAAGAAACAGAATCAGTCTGCTTGAGCCCAGAGGGACAATGGGAGAAAGTTGTAAAGAGAGAAACTGAGGCTGGTGACTAAAAAGCTCTTTTAGTATTCCAGGTTATCCAAAAGAAATGGACTACCTCCTACCTAGACTACAAACCTCCAGGGCAAGGACCATTCCCACAGCACCACAGACTTTCCACACATGGGAAGGGCTCTATAACTATTGACTGATGGATTAATTGATATCATGGCTTAGGGAAATCATAGTCCTCCAGGAAACTCCTCCTGAGAGTCCTTACCCCCTTGGACTCCCTGCAGAAGAGGTGAAGGGAATGTAGATGATACCCTGGGAAAAGTAATGCCTAGGGAGAAGAATGACATGATCCTGACTGAAAGAAAGGGTGACACTTGTCCACAAGTAGTCAAAGGCTCTGATGCCCACAAAGGGTGAGAAATCCTTAGGAAGAGACATGGCAATATTTCAAACAGCTCCCACTGAGTACATCCTTGGCCAGTAAAGCTCCAGCCCCCTGCACATCTTCACCAAAGGTCTCCATGAAGTCATGTGGCTGATGCCTCTTATCCCTGGGGGAGCAGATCTCTGGTGCTGAAACGCCCCCTCAAGCCTTAGCCAGACTTGTCCTTCAATAGGACCATCAAACAAAGTCACCACTCTGCTCAAAACCTGCAGCAATGCCCTATTGGCTCAGGGGTACAAAACACAAACTTCTCTGGCCAGTGCTGAAGTCCTTCCCCAATCCAGCCTCAATGTCTCCCTTTGAACAGATTCCACAGGGTTCCCCTTTACATGTTCTAGTGAAGCCTCACTGAAGTGATGGCAGCACCAAAACTCTTCACTCCATGTCCTGTCTCACCCCCATTCTGTCCCTTAGGAATCTCCTCCTCTTTCAAGGCTCAGCTCAGGTACCACCTTTTCTAGGGAGCCTTCTCTGCTCCTCCCAAGTATGAGTGGAAAGCCAATATCTGCAGAGATGGAGTTAAAAACATAGAAAGCCAGCCCAATTGTCCCTGCCCTCTGCCTCTTTAGATTACCGGGTATTCACTTTTCGGTGTCCACATTGAAGGGCTCCCTGAGGGTTCTTTGCATACAGTAAGCACTTAATAAATACTGGATAAATCCAAAGTCTGACACATGATTTGTCATTCAGACAATATGCAAGAGCCTTCCCATCTGTGGAGTCTGCCAGAGTCTGTGGGCCATGGGCATATCCACTGAGAGCACTGGGACACTGTTAAGCAATTATGAGGAATGGAAGAGGACCTTCAGAGAATGAACATGAGAGAGGAGTGGGAAGTCAGGCATGTCTGTCCCCCTCCCCACCAGAGTTGATGCTGACTCAGAACCCTCCAAAGATCTCCACCAATCGAGACAGTCTCATTGTCCCTACTAATGAGATCATGCCTCAGCAAGCTACACCTACTCAGACAGACTCTGGGTCAGAGGCCAGACCTTTTTTACCTGCAAGGAAACCAAGGGTTGGGGGCCCTGGCCAGCCATGTCTGCCAGGCTCTTTCTGTATTGGCCAAGCTATGATCCACCCCCATCCCCATGTCCTCCCCTCTCCCAAGACAAATCCACGGAATGCTTCTAGCTCTTATGGGGGCCTGCTGCATCAATCCCTGGATTCTTAGGATGGGGAGGGACTTTCGAGGTCAGCAGTCCAACAACAGACTTATTTTTACAAAAGAGGAGCCCAGAGAGGGGAAGGACTTAACCTGAGGTCACACAGCATCAGTACCACCAAGCTAAATTATTTATCTAATCTAAGAGGCCCTGAGTTTACTCTGGGAAGAAGCTCTCTTCCCTACCATGTTTTAAATAACTACTCTCCTTACCCACCTCTGGGGCCACCAAGCCTTGGGCCACCTCTATGGGCTCCAGTTTCTTCATCCAAAGAATGAAGGGTTTGGGCCATGGCATCTTTGCTGAGACTCTGGAGTCAAAAGACCTGGATTCAGATCCTGCCTCTGATGCTTACTATTTAGGGGATTGTGGGCAAACTTAGATATTTTCCTGGCTTGCGGCTTCCTACTCTGTGAGATGTGGGACTGGATTCTGAGATGCTCACAGTTCACAGTCTAACCACCTTACACCCTAGAAGTGTCCCAAGGGGCATCTCAATGACCCCCTCTCTCCCTCCTCACTCTGGTCCCAGCACTAGAGCCTCACAACTGCAACCTCCATTCCAGCCCAAGCCTGAGCAAGACACTGTTCCCTCTACAAGACCCCTAAAGAAGGGGTTCCAGGCCTTGCTCAATAACCTCTAGCCCCAGAGGCAGCTGATTCCCCTGTGGGACAGCTCTTACTGGTGGGAGGCCATCCTGACCCTCAACCAGGATTTGCCTCTTGGCATCTCCTCTGCACTGTTACTAGTCAGTTCTCTACAGACCCTTGTATCTCCCCCACCCCAACCTTCCCTTCTGCTAACATCCCTAATCCCTCTGATCCAGCCCCATCTGGCAGGAAGTCAGGGCTCTTCCACAGCCAGGTTGCCCAGCTCTGGCTAGAAGGGAAACTGAGGCATGATGCCCCACAAAAAGCTGCTGCAATGGCAGCTAGGGGAAACAGTGACAAAAAATACTGGAGGCTGGAAGGTCTGAGTTCAAATCTAGCCTCAGATACTTACTAGCCTTGTGACCCTGGGCAAGTCATTGATCCTTCACCTGTCTCAGTTGACTCATCTACAAAATGGGGATAATAATATCCCCTTAATAACATCCACAACAACCACCTCTCAGGATTGTTGTGAGCATCAGATGAGATAATGGATGTAAATCACTTTGCAAACCCTACAGCTATTGCTACTGTTGCTGTTATTATTGCATTCCTTAGGGGAAAGAGATAAGTGGACCCACTCTGTGCGAGTTGGGGTCTCCAGGGCAAGGGAAGGAATTGGTGCAAACACTAAGCAGAATGTTATAAGCATCAACCTACTGTCCAGGCTGGGAATCACTTTATTAGTTTAACCCCAGATGAGCAGGCAGACTCAGCAAGGCTGAGCAATAGACATGGAGCCCCTGGGCCTCAAAGGCCAATTTCTCATCTCCAGCCCCCAGCCATGGAGCCCACAGACTCACTCCTATTCTTTCCAGCCTCTCATCTAGTCTCAGAGCCATTGGAGAAGAGGGAGTCTGACTGGGCCAAAAGTCTGATGGCAGACAAGGGACTTCAGCAGGCCCCATCACTAAGAGCAACCCTGTCTACAACATTTCTTGTTTTCAGATGCTGCAATCATCTGTTTAGACCTAGAAGAGGGGCTTAGTGTCAACCCCTTCTACAATCTGCTCCATATTGCAGATGAGGAAGCTTAAGTGACTTGCCAGGGTCACACAGCTAGTAAATGTGGTAGGCAGGATGTGAACTTGAGCCTCCTGACTCCTCCCTTCCCAAAGCTCCCTCCGTAATGTTAGGCTGTACCCCCTAATCAGAAAAGTTGGGAATGAAACTCCTGTCCCATCCTAATTCCTAGAATCCTGGCAATGGCAAGACCAGTAAGTCAGCGCAGGAAAGTGCAGCTGCCATTTGCTCTCATTTCTTTACTACTTTGGAAGGAAAGCCTCAAGCTCCTTTAGCAATTAGAACCAGGCTTTGATGCATCATTAGGACCAGAGGTCAGCGAACTTTTGAAGATCGAACCAAAATTTGTGTCCTAGCCATGAATATGTTCAAAATACTCCATCCCCCTCCACCCAGGAAAGGAAAGGAGGGGAGAAATTTGTCATTTAGGACCTCCAGGAGCTCGGTGCAATGATTATTGTGACATTGTCACCTTCACAGGGCACCAAGTTAGTTCTGGGGACTCAAAGATATATTAGCTGCCATTCTTGTCCTGGGGGAGCTTAGAGTTCAGCTGAGAAGAGACGAGTCACAGGAGGGGAGGAGGAAACACCAGGAACAGGCCACATGGTGATGGAGTGATGGCCAAAGTTCAAAGAAGAGAATTGCTTGCAGAAGAGAAGGGAATGACATCATGTCATCAGTGTGTCACCAGATTTGAAAAGTTATCTATACACATTGTAAATAATTGTGTATTGAGAATTATACTAAATAACTAAGGCACATGGAGTGTAGCAGAGTAGGGGACGATTGGCATTGGAGCAAGAGATCAGAGTTCAAAGTAGAGCTCAGCCCCAACACCACGGCTAGCTTTAAGATTTTCAAAGCATTGTGAAAATATTGGCTCATTGGATTATTGGCACAAGCCTGTGAAATGGGCAGTCTGGGTGGTGTTATCCCCTTTAGAAAATGAGAAAACTGGGCATCTACTATCAAAATGGATCATCCATGACCACCCTGAAAATGGTGGTAAGTGGATTCAAGCCCAGGTCTCCCTCGACCCCCAGGTCCAATGCTCCCTCCACCAGGCTCTGCTGTCTTGCTAGCTGGAGCGCCTTTCTCCAAGTTTCATTACCCTCTCCTTTAATACACAGACACTGAAAGCCCAGGATTGTTGTGGGCAAAATGATTAGAAGATTTAGCCCCAGCTCTCAGCTCCTAGCTTTTTCACTACTCCATGTCACCTTTCCAGCTGGTTTTGACCAAATGGAGGATTAGCCTCAGTAAGATTTTTTTTTTTGCTAAAATTGGATATAAGGGGGAGAGTTTTCCATTTTTAAGAGCAATGATACCAAGGTGGTGTGGGCTGCCTTGGGAGAGTCTTCCTTGATAGGGGTCTTCAGACAAAGGCTGGGTGGTCACCTGCTAAGGCTGCTACCAACAGGATTCTGATTCAGGTAGAGGTTAGCCTTCTGGCCACTGGAATATCTTCCTACTCTGAGTTTCTGTGATTCTATCTCTTGCCTCATTGGGTGGCTGTGCCATTTTCAATCATGTTAACCAGTGTTGACTAGTCATTGGACTTCATGGTCAATTACCCTAACACGAATACTTGTTTCTTCCATACACATTCTGAGTGGTAGAGCAGCCACTACTACCTGGGCTTTTAATTAGTCAAACAACAGTTCTTTTATCTGATGATAATTTATGGTTGCTGGCAAGCATTTAGGTCACCTTTGGAAAGCTCACTGGCTAGAGTCAATGGCTAGAGTAATATCGCAGACTCCTCTTCACCCACCTTGTTGATTGCTTGGGAAAAGGCCAGGAAGGAAACCAAAAAGATGGTAGATGGATAGCTTGTCTTGCAGAATTCTCACTCTGCAATAAGTGGTAAGCACAAGCTTCTATATGCAGCAGGTACATTTGAATGGCTCCGACTACATGGCCAGAACCAAGTATGAGTTATTAAAGGCTCAAAGTCAGTTTGGAAGGAAATCGCCAATGACCTACTCCAAAAATCTGTATTTGGCTTTGCTCCGGTCCACATTTTTATCAATGATTTGGATAAAGGTGTAGAAGGCATGCTTAACAAACGTGCAGATGAGACAGGGCTGGGAGCAAATCTAACTCACTGAAAGACAGCTAGGATGCAAAAAGATCCCTGAGGGCTTGAACACTGGGCTGAATCTAATCAGAGTGGGTTTAATGGGGATAAATATGATGTTTTACACTTGGGTTTAAAAGATCTGTTTCACAACTACAAGACGGGGAGAGTGATTTGTCTGAAGAAGATCAGGAGTTTGAGGGACTGCAGACTCCTGGATATGAATTCAGAGCTTTCAGAATTAAGGCAAATCTATGAGTACCACTGTGCCCTGATAAAGCCAGAATACATCTGCAGGACCATATATAGGGATGTCCAATTAAGGACACTGATGAGCTCCAGAGGGTCCAGAGGTGACCCCCTCTAATGAGAGGTCTAGAGTCCAGTCCATGTGAGGAGTGGTAACAGAAATTGTGCACATCGAGGCTGAATAAAAGAAGACTCATGGGACACCTTATAGCTGTCTTCAAGTATTGTAAGGAATGTCACAGGAAAAATAGATTACATCTGTTCTGATTGGCCCTATGAGGCAGAAACAGAAATGATGGGAGTGAAAAGAAGATTCCCAGAGATCCATTTAAGCTTGATGTTAGGAAAACCTACTAGATGGAAGGGTTCCAAAGTGGCCTGGGATGCCTTGGGAGTGGGTGACTCCTCCATGGAGGCCTCTAAGCAAGAGTGGATGACCGCTTGTCATGGGGGAGAGGTGTGGGGTGGCCTGGATGGCTGCTGGGGTGGTCCATGGGCCCAGTACCAGGAGGCAGAGGCCTAGGATGGGATTCCTGGACAAGTCACACCTCCTCTCTGAGCCTCAGTTTACTCCTCCACAGAAGGTGGGGGGAGGAGTGGACTCGGAGGTGGACAAGATGACCTCTAAGCTTCCTTGTAGCTCAAAGCCTATGCCCCTATGACCCATGATCTGATCCAACTCTGAAATTCTGGGATTCTGGGACAAATGTTTGTTTTGTCATTGCCTTGTGAGTGTTATAATGTCGAGGCAGGAAATGTCAGGAGATTGCGTCAACCTCTGATGCAAATGAAGAAGTTTAAAATCTAATGAATTTGGACTAGGTGGGGCCAGGAATTGAAGAAAAGCACACAGAAGGGAGGCAGGCAGGAAAGCATATGTCTGTATTGGTGGAAAAGTCTGAATTTTAAAATTAACTACTTTTAAAAATCTTGTTTATATTGTTACCTAGAGTATCAAAGAATGTTCATGAACCAAATGAAGTAGAGAGATGGAAAAGGAACAACCCCATCCCACTTTACTTCATACAATGATACAAGTAGACGTTCTGACCCCCTACCCCCTCTCCTGGGGAAACAAAGGTATATCAAAGAAAACCTTAATTTTCTCAGGCCTTTTGAAAAATGGAGTGATTGGTGACTGAGCTCCTTTATTAATCAATGAGATCTTGAAAATTCACAGAGAAAAAATGGATTCTTAACTTTTTAATTTAGGAAGCTTCCCATATAAATAATGTCTAAGTCATAGCTCATTCTGAATTCATTGGATCCAGATTAATAAAGTTTTACCGCCTAGATCATCCAAACAACCTGAGTAATTGTGAGGGATGCCATAGCATGGCCGACTTAATGGAGAAGTATAAAATCATTCTAATTAGTTGCTAATCTACCTCTAGAGTGAGGAAGGACATTGAAACACACACACACACACACACACACACAAACTCAAGTCAGAAATGTATCTGGGTAGGTGGATCCCTCCAAGGCTCATTTCCATTTTCTCATTACAGCAGGCCTTGTCTTCCTTCTTGCTGGGATGTTTTGCTGTCAAGATGAAAACCACGCCTCATTGGGAGCATACAGCATGGTGTTGTCAGAGAAGTCCACAGATCATTGCAAGTCAAAACTTAATTTGGCCTTTTTACCCAATGAGCACACAGATGCTCAGGAGGTTGGCAGCAAAGTCACCACTGCCACCCAAGGCCTCTCTGAGAAGTGCCACAACACTCCTGGAGTCACAGGAAAATCTCTCACTCTTGGTGTAGAGTTATGTCTTTTCATTGGAGGAAAATCAATGACCTCTGGAAACAAAAGCCATGCCAAAGGAGAGGAGAAAAGGTAGGGTCTGCCTAGGACCTGGGAGCTATTTTCCAAAAGTAGAACCTTTCTTTATGTGACTCTGGGAACCCTAGAAGGGTGCTCAGGTCAGAGTGGTTGCCATCTTGTGTGGGGCCATTTCCCTCCCACTTCCAGGCGCGAACAAGTTGTATATTAGGGCAACACTCCAGGACTGTGACAGGCCCTTGCTGATGGGAAAAGTTGATTCTAACTATAAAATATGCCCATGAGTAGCTAAGTTAGTATTTAGTCACTTAGTTAGTACTTAGTGAGTTAGTACTTGCAAAACCCTGAAATCACTTCACAAGCACTTTTTAAGTGCCAGCTATATACCAAGCACTGCACTGTCAGGAGTACAAAGACAGAGAAGGAAACAGTCCCTGCTCTTCAAATACTTTCTTTGGACTCTCTCATCCCACTGCCTCTCCTTTGCACTATCTGTCACCGATACCTGGAATGCTCTTCTCTTCACCCCTGCCTCTTGAAGCCCCCTCCTTTCCAGGCTCAGCTCAAGAGCCCTGCTCCTCCTGATGCTCCTGATCAACAGTGCACCTCCCCAATAGAGTCTGCCTACATTGAGTCTTTCCTTAACAGGTAAGTGTGCTGTTGTCTCTGGCTAAGAGGAAGCTCTCTGAGGGTAGAAACTTCTCTTTTGTATTTGTTTCTGCAGTTTGTAGCCAAGCACCTGCCTCAGAGGATATAGGGTCAATGTTTGTTGACTGATAGATAGATTGATTGAAAGCACAAAAAAGGATGTGGAATTCTGTCTGTGAGAACCGTTCCTACCCTTATTTTACTGAACTCCACGATCTCTCGATTACCAGCCACTATTGACAGTGTGGTTGCCTGATGGTTATTCCAAATGTCACTTAAGAGGGATAGAATAAATAATCCTGTGGCATGTAGAACTCTAGTGTTCCAGGCCTGGGGAAGCCAGACCATGCAGCTGTTTTCTGCTCACCCAGGATTACACATCTGGGAAGAATGTCACCCATCACTCTCCCATCCTCTAACCCCGGTACTGACACAGACGCTCTCACCAAGTCCCACCACCTGCATGCTCCCAGTTAGGGAGGTGATCAAAACTTCCGACCTCTGTAGAGTTGGGAATTCTCAGCTCCTTCACGTTTCCTCCCACTTTCCAGTCTCTAGACTATATTTCTATGCATTGAAAATCAACGTGTCCAAGTGACTTTTTTCAGCTGTTGTAAAGTCAAAAATACAGCTGCTGTTGAGACCAAGCCACTCTCTAAGGCAACCAGGCTTGTGTCCAATTGCATTGGAGGATCTGGGAATGGAGATGAAGAGAGGGCTTCCTCCCTTCTCTGCCTGGAAGGGTCTATTGTTGGTGTTCTCTGAGACACAAAGGAGGACCAACAACAGAATAATCCAAATGATGAAGCTTCCAAAGGGGAGCTTCAGCTCAGTTTCCTGACCCAAAGACTCAATCCAGCGACATCTTACCTGATCAGGGAATCTTTGTCTAAGTGATCTCAGATTTGCTAATGTGGCTAAAATTGATCAACACATCTCTCAGGTCTTTACCCCACACCAGCCCCTATGCTTGGCACTTGCGGACACAAAAACAGAAATGAAAACCATCCCTTTCGTCAAGAAGATTATACCTGCCAGTGCAAGCAACACCCAATGAGACAATCTTTGTAAGCCTTATAGGATCTATGTCATATCATATGTATTGCATATATCAAATGAGATAATATTGTTAAAGTGCTCATCACAAGGCCAGGCTCATAGTTGGTACTTAATAAATCCTTGCTCCCTTCCACTTCTCATATGCAATATAGGGAAATAAGAAATGTGAACTCAGTTACAACAGACTAATTTGTGGGCATGGAAAGGAGGGAACTAGAGCAGAGAATATACTACAAAGGTGGGAGGGAGGAACCTTGGTGTCATGGATAGAGGTCTAGACCTGGAGTAGAGGTAACCTATGTTCAAAGAGGTGACCCTGGGCAAATTAACTTGCCTTCAGCCTAAGTTTTCTTTATCTATAAAATGGAGATAATAAAAGCACCCACCTCTCAGAGTAGTTATGAGGATCAAATTAGATAATACATAAAGCACTCCACACATCTTAAAACATTGTACAAATGTTGGCTATTGTGATTAGTATTAGGTATTATGGTTATGACTATTTTTCAGTGATGAACTGGTTTCTTGTATCTTCACCTCATAAAATGAGGTGAAGATACCATGTCCTCTCTCAGTCCTGCCTGAAGCCACTGTTCCACATCTGACTCTTGTCCACTCCCTTCCCATCTTTCTGGAGAGGCCTCCCCACCTCTTTAACTGTCCCTGTGGCTGCCCCAGATCTGATAGTGCCACTTTGGGCCAACTTCTTTGGAAACTGAAGGAGTGCTCTGGCCCCTGTTGACATACCAACCAAAGTGGCTATCCTCACCTTGGAAGATCAATACATCACCATCTCCTAGGCTCACCCAGTGAATGGTGTCCCTGAGTAAAACAGACCAGGTAAAGATCAGAGGAAGGAGCAGGGTTTGTTTGTGGCAGCAAAGTCAAGCCTTGATTCACCATGCAGAATGCTTCCCTCCTGTCTGTTTAAATCACTGTGACTCAAACTCCAAAAGACCTCAGTCAGTCAGGCATCCTTTGTCCACCATGCCTCAGGAAATCAGAATACATGGCTCAAGGATAGGGAGGCTGAGGTGGCCAGGGGTTCTCATCCAAATGCTCAGGAGCATTTAAAACCCTATGCCATCCTCAACCACAGCAGTGCCCACACATCTAACCAAGACAAACACACTTAGCCTGCTTCTCTCCACCCCCCCTTTTCTTCCCCCAATCTCCAAGTGTTCCCTGCACCAACACAGCTCTGATGCATTTCACTCTTGACTGGATACAGTGAGATTGCTAATCAGGATTACTTGATTCAGTCAACACTGATTTCAATAAAAAGACAAAAAAAATTATCATAAATATAGAGAAAGTGCTGGCGGCAGTGACAGGTGATTAAAATCTCATTCACTTGGAATCAGCCTGATTCATGGTTGTGAGCGAACGAGCGAAGGGAGGAAGTCCTCATATCTCCCCCAGATGATTATCATCTCCCTCACTCCAAGTCACTTCTGATTGCACATGCACACACAAATGAGCACCGAGCAGATTCATGAACAACAGATCATCATGTGGGGAACTGACCTCCTTCAGATGAAGCTTTGTCTAACAACTCTTCTGAAACAAACATGGCACCCAGTGACCAGGGGTAATAAGAGAACAACTCAGTATTTATCATGAGCCAGAAATTGGCAGGTGACAAACTCACTAGCAAATTGGAAACTCAAACTATGTTGTTTGTTTTCATCTGATAATTCATATTTATAAATATAAATCTGATGATTCAGTTAGAAATTTCACAACAAATCAGAGAGGATTGGACACTATTCCAAAAAGCCTGCTAATCAGAAAAGCAGAGTGATGTTTCAAGACTGCAAAGAATAAAGAGAGAACTTTAAGATTCTGATGTTCTTATCATTTTGATGGTTTATAATACTACAACTATGGAGCTTGGTTTCACATCTCCAACTTGGTTGCCAGGAGAAAGCTGCTCCCTGATGAAACTCCAATTAGTGAACTTCTGAGCTGGAAGGGACCTCAGAGGCCATGGAGTGTAACCCTACACTTTAACAAGGACTTTCAATCTACTGCCTGTGCATCTTTTATGGACTTAGTTACTAACACGTTGTCTTCCCTATTAGACCATGAGCTTCTTGAGGGTAGGAACCATATTTTTTGCCTTTTTTTGTAACCCCAATGCTTAGCACAATGCCTAGCATATATAGAGTAGGTGCTTAATAAATGGTCATTAGATTGGATTGGATTGGATTAACTGACTGATTCACTCTCCACTTTGGTGCCAAATCAATGGTCATCTGTCCTTTGCATGGAGACCTCCATCAAAGAAGAAGAAAAGTCTGGTGTGTCCTGAAGCAGCATGCCCACTCTGTTATTAGGAAGCATTTCCTCCAATAGAACCTAAACTTGTATCTTTATACTTTCCACCTGTTATTCCTAGCTCTGACCTCATGGGACCAAGGACAAGTCTACATCTTCTTCCACTCCATGTTCCCCCTAAGTTTTTGTGTCTACAGATCAAAACCCAAAATCAAGTATCTCCTTCCCAAACTCCTCCCAGAGCATGGTCCAGGGAGCCTTCACCATGGGGGCTACCCTCCTCTGGTCGTGCCCTCATTTACTGATACTACTTTTAAAGGAGGCATTTGGAGATAGTGCTCTGGCTGTAGTCTGTCCAGGCTGTGAGAGATGAAGACTCTGGTCTCCTAGAGTCCACTTGCCCTCCATGCTCCTCTGCCTCTCTCTCTTTCCTCTTTCTTTCCAATATTTCTTATGTTCCCTCATGTTGAACCATAATTTTGAATTTGCATTAAACATCCTTTGTCAGGATGGGACAGAGCTCTATAGGCAGGCCCCTGGCTCTGAAGGACCTCTGCTGTCCCAGACCCACTTCTGTTGTACTCCAGCCGGAGCCTTCTCTGCCTCCTGCACCAAGTCCTCAGGGTACTTCCTTGAGGCTCAGGGAACATGACCCCAGTTCAAAATTGCAGGGATACAACCTTCCACAGACACAATATTTCCTCAACTAAAGTTTAATCATCCCGCAAACCTATGCTGAGGGAACACCTCCAAATTACACACCTTCCCCACCCCCATGAATCGGAACAACACAGGTTTGGATCTGGGGAGCACTTGAAAGTCCTTCTAGGGCAACACTTTCATTTTACAGAGCGAACTGAATCGCAGAGGGCTGAAGTGCCCAAAGCCATAGAGCTAATAAATGGTACAGCGGGACTTTGAACCCAGAGTCTGACACTCAAGATCTTGGGTCCAAATCATCAAACAGCGTCTTCATTTTTCTCAGGCTTAAATGCCCTTGAAGAATCTACAACATTCTATTTCTTAACACTAGTGAGGAAGCGAAGGGCAATGATTGGCTATGGGTAATTGTTTCACTGCTAGCTCATTTGCATACGATTAAGTGACATCTTTAGTGGTGAGGCTGGGAGTTCCAGGAGGTTCGTTCCCTTTCCCTCCCTCCCATTTCTATCCCTGCTTAATAGACTGAATGTGGTTTGCTGTAAGGCAGCCATCCCACTGCCCATCCACAGAGGCTGGCAATAGGAGAAAACATTTATAACAAGCTACCTACTTAATGAATCGGTGTCCTCCCCATCAATGTTTGAACACATCGGCTCTGAGGAAGAAGCCCCCAGGCCTGCCCCAAAGCTTCATGTTGGCTGAAGGCAGGACACCCTGGAGAACCACTGACTTCTCTGTGGATTTGGACACTAATAATGGCTCTTGGACCTGGAAAGAGTGATAGGAAACATGCTTCTTCCCAGGCCCCTGGCATACTTCTAGACCCTGCACTCTTGGGATTGGGAGGGGGCTGTGCACTCCAGAATCCTACGAGGCTAGGCTTTGAAAACAGAGTCCAGGACAAGGAAGGTACAGGCAGCCCCAATCTTTAGAGTGATCAGCCAGAGTCTGAATGGCTCCTGGGAAAAGGGGCTACAGCTTGGGGGTGGGGGAGTGGGGTCAGGTCTATGGAGCACACTCACTAGACAGTTGAAGTGCACCTACCAAGTGCCATATCTTGTGCTCAAATCTTGGGGCATGGAGGAGGGATGACAAAGGTGAATTAGACACAGTCCCTTCCCCCAAGGAACTTGTGATCTAGCAGGGGAGATTAGGCATATTCTGGAATAATCATATTAAAAATACAATTATGGTCAACGATTCACTCAGCATGTACTAAGCACCTACTCTGTGTCAAGTACCACACTAGAACAGAGGTGTCAAGCTTAGGCCAAGCAACCTGCAGAACCCCAATGCACCCCCAACTTGATTAAAATGTAAGTGGGAAATGTTTAACAAAATAGATAAAATTACAACATAGAAAATGCTAATTTGTGCTTTTCAAAGTCAACCTGGGAATGCGGGGATCCCTTCCTATTTTAGTCCGACTTCACTGGATGAGACAACGTGGAGATGCAAAGATGAAAATTAAACACTTATCTGCCCTCAAAGAGATTCCATCCTGCTCCTCAGAAGTATTCCATTACTGGAAGGCACAACGTGCATAATAATAAGTAAATGGACAAGGTGTAGACAGTGTATGGGGGAAGGAGGACAAGGGAGATGCGAGAGAGGAGAAAGGTCTCACCTGGGACATAGAACCTGACCTGAGCCTAAGGAGACAGAGGGGAGGAGGGAGGGCATTCCCGGCAAGGGACATAAGAAATGGAAAAACACAGAGAAGAAGACGGAACGTAGGAATAGAAGTGAGCTGGCTGGAAGGGGCAGTTCATGAAAGGGAGTCCTGTGAAATCTGCCTGGGAGGGTAGGAAGCCAAATTGTGAAGGGCTTTAAAAGCCCAACAGGGGAGGGCAATGGGGAGGCCCAGAGATTTCTGGAGCAGGGGAATAGATATATGCTTTAGGAACATCAGTCTGGCTGCTGGGTGGAGGATGGATTGTAAGTGAGAAGAACTGAAGGCCTAGAGGTTAATTGGAAGGCAATTGCTATGGTCCAAGGAGGAACCGTGAGGATCTGAACCATTTGTTCAGTGAGTGGAGAAAAGGGCAAAGATACCAAAAACAAAAACATGAAAGGAACAAAATCAAAGAGAGAGAATTATGGGAAGGTGCAAAAGAGGGCACTAGGGAAGATGCCCAGGGACACGGAGTTCCTCCCTGACTCTGAAAGGCCTTTTGGGCAGGGCCAGTGCCAGTGAATGGCCCTGTCCACACACATTAGACTGAGAAGTCCTTGAGAGCAGAGACTACACCCTCAAAGCCTGGCATAGTGCTCTGCCCACAGTAGGCCCTTAGGGTTAGGTTGCAACACCACCAGCTACTGAACCAGGAAGCAGCAGAACCTCTTTGTGGTTCAAAATCAAGTTAATGCCAACCCTCCTAGTGGTCCTTATCACTAAATTATGTTTTGCTGATGACAATGACATGACAGTGATGATGGTGACAGTGTGTACCTCACATGTGCATAACTAAGAATGGAATATGTTTGGGAAAGGGAGAAAGAGAAAGACCTCCAACTGGGGAATGAGAATAGGCACATGGCAGCAATCACATGAAACAGGGAAGCCAACTGTAAGAAAAATTGATTCGTGGCAAATGCAAGTTTAAAAAGTGAAGAGATGTGCAGAACACAAAGATGGGAAGACATCTGGTAAGCCACAAGAGGGAGGGAAGCCAACTCAGACCAAGGCAAAAACCAAAGCCGACACCCACAAGGCAAAGGATGAAACAAAGAAAGAGCAGAAAACTCCAGATAAATAAATACACAAAAGGAAAACTGGTGGGCAGACAAGGAAAGTCATAGAAACAAACAATTCCATTGTTGAGCCAAATTACTCTTTTAAAAAGAAACTAAATAGTGATAGTTTAGTGTTTTCACGGTGAGAATGTTTGGCTTGTTGGGAAATGTTTGGTTTGGTTTGTTGGTGCTTGCCAAGTTTACACACTCCAACAGAGAGAAATGAGGAAGGACCGAGTAAGCCCTTCAATACAAGTATGCTGGGTCTTCCTGAAGGCTCTGATGGGAGCTTTTCTTCAGGAGCACCTCAGACATTTATGACAGGATTTAATTTAAGAAAACTCTAATTACACCTACTTTTCTGGGAGAATTTCTTCCACACAAAGTCAATTATACTTGGGTTGCAACTAACCCTGGGTTTAGCCACAGAAAGACTCCACAGATGGTCAGCAAGCAAAGCCACTGGAAGGTCCTACGACTGCTAGTGGCTTCCCCTGCCAGATTCCCTGGGAATGAAGTCTACCTGATCCCTCAGTTACAGTGCCCATGGATTGAAGACGTCGGGGCTTATCAGTTTATATTTGCTTAAATTTAGTCGATATACATCTGACATGTGCTTGTTGTCTGCCCTCCCACCTCCAGTTGAATGCAAACACTTGGAGAAAAGGTTTTTTTCATTTTCTGTATTTGTCTCCCCTGTGCCTAGTACCCAGCACACAATGCGTGATCAATAAATAAATGCTGGTTGATGGATTGATCTGCTTTCTATGTGCTCAGTACATACATACACATGTGTTCATATGTATCAGCAAATGTACCTAGAGCTTACACCATGGGAATGTAAACCCAGGAAGAACAGGGACTCTGATAACAGTGACCCCTTGTAGCCCCAGAACCCAACCTGGTACCTGGCACATAGTAGGTGCTCAGATGCTAGTTTGATTGAGATGCCCACTGGCACCATCAGTCCCAATGGTGACGCTGGCACTCTGGTTGAGAGAGCCATGTCATGGGAACCTTCTGCTCCCTTCTTTTCTATCCACATCAAAGACCTCCTCGAGGCAGGGACTGTCTTTTGCATTCAGTAGATGCTTAATAAATGCTTTTTCATTGATGGATGGAGATTTAGCAGAGGCAAATGACTCAAAGAAGGTGATATTGTGGATAGAGGCCTTAGACCTGGGTGAAAATTCAGCTCTGCTGTTCATTAAGTGTGTGACCTAGAGCAAGTCACACCCCTCCATCATGGTCTTAGTTTCCACATCTTTAAAATGAAAAAACTGATTCAAAGAGTCTTTGGGGGCTATACAATCATCCCTGTGATCTTTCTGGTTACTCAGGTCAGGAAACACCAAGTCAGGCTTTGGATGACTCAGCAGGAAGTCTATCCGATCCCTAGAGATCGGATCATCTCTCACAGATTTCTCTAAAGCATGGGTTTTTAATCTGGGGACCACAAACTGGCTTTTAAAACGTACTTTAACAATAGTATTTAAATAGAGTTATTTTCCTCGGCAATCCTATGTTTCTTTATTTTAGGCATTTAGAAACACGAGTTTGAAAAGGGGCCCATAGATTTTTCACGAGAATGATGAGCAAAAAGTCCAGGACATAAAAAAAGTGAAAACCCCTGTTCCAGGCCTATATTTCAATGAGTAAGATAGTGTGATAGCAAGGTCAGAGAGCTGTTCTTGGAGACAGGGAGACCTGAGTTCAAATCCCATTCCTGAGCAAGTCACTGAAGCTCTCTGTGTCCTAGGCCACTTTCTAGAACTCAAAATGAAAAAGGGGTGCTGACCTGAAATCATATGTCTAGTTTTTTTAAAGGTCAGTAAAATAAGTAAATAAATAAATTGGAAACTGGCTTTACATTCAGAGGACATGAGGCCTTAGCTCAGCTCAGTTCCTAAAGGGTTGACTTTAAGCAAATCCTTTCCACACTCTGAGCCTCAGTTTCCTCCCCTGTAAAATAAGGGGGTTGCATGAGGCAGCTTCTCAGGTCCCTTCCACCTCTCATCTATGATTCTGTGTAGATGTGTGTGCATGCATGGATGGATGTGTATACACATATAAACACACATGCATATATATATATATATATATATATATATAAAATATGTATTTTCTGTAGGGCAAAAACTTTCATTATTGTTTTATTGTCTGTGTAACTTCTGTACCTGGCACATAGTAGGCATTTAATGAATCCATAAATCGGGATTAAAGCTTTTGGAATATGAGATAATTAAATAGAAGATAACAAAGTAGGGGGGGGGCTAGTGCTGATTATCAGTGCCTGAAGAGGACCTGGAGGGAGCGAAGACACAGATGAGATTTGGTTCTGGAAGCCCAGCAATGTTCCAAACATGGGGTGCCCATGGATGGTCTCCACTTGGCCCCACCCACCCCAGTGAGCCCCATGGCAATGATGTCAAGGCAACCCTCTGCTTCCCTAGATCCCTCTGTCTGTCCCTACTATTTATTAAACTCACATGTGCTGAGTTCCAGCGGTGCTCTGGGCCTGCCAGCTTGATAATTACAAACAGAAGTCACCCTCAGCCCTCCTCCTCTACCTGCTTGAATGCCCCGGGCTGGTCTCAGAACAGGCATGTGAGGAATGCCCTGCAAGCTGGCAGCCCGGGGAGAGGAAGAGGGGAGACAGAATCCAGGGATCACCATGCCAGGGTGCCACAACATTGCTCAGCCAACACACATATCCAATCAGGTGACACAGAGAATGTTTCCAAGGTCAGAGTGGGGCAGGCCAAAGGCAACCCTTATCCACATGGACTGAGGAGAAGTGAGGAGCCTGATTGGAACACAGCCTAGCATATCAGGCACAGATTTCCAAGGGGAGCCCAACATTCTATGACCGTGGACATCCTGAGCCCCAAGAATTTCTGGTGAGCCACTCCCTGGCAAGGCCCAGCAGGGCATGTCTTGTCCTTCAAGGACAATGATAAAACTCCCTGAGTTCTCTCATTTAGTCACTTCTTATCCCGTCCTTCCACTATAGCCAGACGCATGGGTAGATTTGATGTTTCTCTGCTTACATGCATTGGCAACTGACCTCCCTCTCTGTCTCCTCAAAGCTTATAACAGCAGACCACCATCTCTGGTGAAGCCTTCCTGGAGGCAGAGGAGTCCAGTTCAAATTTTGGCTCTTCCATTGGCTAGCTGTGTGACCCTGGACAAGTCATCTCCCCACTGGAGGACCCCTTTTCCTTCTGAGTGATGAGGGTCTAGGACTAGACAGTCTCTGAGGTCCCACTTCCAGCTCCAATTCGATGACCCTCTAATCGTCCAAAGGCACTTCTCTGTGGACCTCAGTTTCTTGCCTGAGGTCACTCAAGGAGATGCGTGTTCAGTCTCAGTAAATCTTGCAGACTCTCCACTAGGGAAGGCATGGAGGGGCAGGGGATGGTGTCTGTTCAGGCAAGACCCCTGGGGGATCTTGGGTTTGGGGTTACTGCATGATTGCAGAGCACTCCCAGTGCGGAAATCCTCCCTCACCATGCAGATGAGCAACTCACTTGTGAGCGACAGGCTTAGAGAGAGAGTTAACCAGGGGACAGAGAGGCCATGGCATCTAGCCAGGGTGGCAGAGCCAATCTGTGTCAGAGCTGGGCTTGAACCTAGGAATCAGACGTCAGTCCTCCTCCCTGATGTCCCATGGCTCTAATCACAGCCAGCACCCATGCATCTTCTCTAAATGTCATAGACCTGAAGCTGGCAGGGAGCTCAGAAGTTGCCTAGACCAAAGCTCTCATTTTACAGAGGAGGGAAAGGGGGCCAGGCAAGGTCACTGATTTTCCTGGGCAAGACTCAAACCCAGGTCCTCTGCCTTCTAAAGCAGTGTTTTTCCACTGCTTCTACTCATCTCTCTTCAGCCCTGAAGTTTCCTTCTGCCTTTGCTTCCCACACAGCCCCTGCCTGTGGATATCCTCCAATATCATTCCCAGTATCCCCTTCTGCTCGATGTCTCATTAGGTCTGCTCAGTGGGAACCAGCACACCAAACCCCAAACCACCAGCCCCAAAGTCCCGAGGAACATGGCCAACCAAGGATGGCTTTCCAGCTCTGTGATTCCAGCATGGAGGTCAGAGGGGGTCAGAGGCACATCCAGGTCTCAGGGAACTGGTGTTTACTAGACATGCAGCCCAGTGGCTGAAGGTGAAGAGAGAGGCTCACTCCAACCACCCCAGCCAGGCCCAGCTCATGCTCCCAGGCCTAACGGTTTTAGGGCAGAGGGCCGAGGCTCATCAAGTCCACCTGTTGAGGGATAGAGAAAGGGAGCCCTTTGGCAGTGGCAGACAGAGCTGAGTGGTCTGGAGTGTGTCTCCCTGACAGGGACTGGGCTGCAGAGTTAAGGAAGTGACCCAGGCGGAGGATGAGCTGAGATGCCCGAGTGCCTGCAGAGCTGGCTTCTGATAACTCAATTATCCCAACGCTCTTTTTTCAAAGCCTCTTTGAACCCCTGACCCAGCCCAAACAAACAAGGCATATTTGTTTATAACAAGGCACGTTTGTTTCTGTCTTCCCCCTCGGACTCCAGGCCAGCCCTGTCCTGCCGCCCTTCCCAAGGCAAAGCCTTCATCCAGCCCACAATGTGGTCACCCTGGCTCATACTTGAGAAAGGCCAGCTGGGTGAATGGAAGCCAACATAGAGGTGATAGAAGTGTGTCCTTTCAAAGACACTTGCTCTCTGGGGGCAGAGAAGGGGTAGAGAATGTGGTCCTTCTCTGCTTGAGTGAGAAGCTGAGGACCGTGCAGCCAATGGCATTACCAGAGGACCAGTGTTTAGAGATGGACAGGACCGTCGGGCACATCTGCTCTATGCCTCCATTGTATAGAGCGGAGCAGGGATTGTCCACGGTCGTGCAGGTCATTAGTGACAGGACCAGGAGACAATCCACCCCTCAGCATTAGGTCATGAAATCAGCTTGGTGATGCAATGGGTCGAGCACTGGGCTTCGAGTCAGGAACACCAGAGCTCAAAGAGGAGACCTGTATTGGTTGAGTGACCCTGGCTAAGTCACCTCACAACTTCCTGTCTCATCCCATAAAATGGGGATAACAATAGCACTGACCTTCCAGGGTCAGGTGAGAATCAAATGATATGATCATTAGAAAGCAGTTGGCACAGCACCTACACACAGTAGTAGTGATTTTATCCCTATTATCAAAGGACCTTGAAAAGCATCATATGCCACTCCTTACTTTACAGGTGAGGAAACTGAGGCCCAGAGAGGGTAAGGGGCTTCTCATTCCTTCTTATTTCACCCTGAACTCTCATCATCTTTCTTCCTGGGCCCTCTCTAGTTTTTGACTTTTTTTCACTTTATTTTAATTTTTAAAATTCTGAACTCAGGAAACACAAAATAAAATAAGCATTTCCACATAGAAGAGGACTAGGAAAAGACTTTTTCTTAGACCCCAGTCCCTTTTCTGGTGAAGGGTGTCATCAGTTCACTAGGGGACTTTCAAATCTGTCCTGTGTGTCGGTGTTTCTCTATCAGCCCCTTTCCCATTCTGCCTTGCTAGAAGCCTTCTCTGTTCCCTTCTGCTGCTGGTGTCCTCCTTCCCAGACCCTTTGGTTTACTCTGTGTACATTGACCCTACATGACTTGCATATACAAATACAAAGTCTCCCCTCAGATAGCATGAGCTCATTTAAGAGCTGATTGTTTCATTTCTTGTGATTGTATCATTAGTGCCTCTCACAGGCTCCAGTAAATAACAGGTACTTAATAAATGTGTGATGATTTATTAATTCATGTCTTATCCTCGACCTGTGATTTCCCAAAGCAGTCATTCCCTCTGATGATTCTGGCTAGCAATTTGTCCACAGCTTCTACACTCAGGATGCTGCCCCAGACACCGAGGAATCAGGCAGCCAGCCGAGGGTCTCCCAGCCAGGATGAAGTGGGGATGGGGTTCCCAGGTAGGTCTTCCTGATTCCATGCCAGCTTCTCTAGGATAGTATGCTCTGCTACCTCTCAGGAAATGGTTAAATGACAGAGAAAAACAATTATGTCTTTAACATCCACACATATGACTCTACACTGATGAAAAATAACTACTACAATTTTGGGTTATTTTGAAAAATTTGCTCAGCAATTAGCTAGCTGAGGAGGTTTTTACGGCACACTAGTAACATAAACCCAGTTGCTAAGCACTGTGCCTTTGTGGGAAACACATGCCTTTTTTAATATTTTGTAATAGGTTCAAGGGTAATTCCACTGAGACCAGCCCTCCTGCAGTGTTTGCATTCAATGCTAAACATACCTGAAGTATATTATGCCGAAGCATGGCTTCAGTTGGGAGGGCTCATTCCAAGGCCAGGCAAAGCCCACCTTCCACAGGAAGTCTTTCCAGCCCTCCCATATCACCTGCAACAGGTCTGTCCTTCTTGCTGCTCTCCCTGGGTTTGGGCCTGGAGCCCCTACAGAGCAGGGAGGGTTGGCCTCTGAGGTTTGGTTTGTTTGGAGCTTTTTTTCTTTTCTTTGTATCCTGACACTTGGCACAGTGCCCAGCACACACTAGGCCCCTAATAAATGTTAGGTGACTTGAATTGACATTTTTGTGGAATTGGTCTTTGCATGTGAACCACAAATGCCAGCCATCCTAGACATGAAAGGGAGCCTCTCACTAGCTCAGTCTAGTAATGAATTCTGATCCAACCCTGGTAACATCTTAAAGGTTGCTGGAGCATGAGTGGGCTGGCCTCCGTGGCCCCTCCAAGAACCTTGACCCCACGAATGATCTCTACTGAACAGGATCACGAGGAGTAACAGACTTTGTTTTCAATCATGGCTCTCCATCGGCTTCCTGTTTCTTCTAAGGAAAACTTCAGGTCTCAGCATCATAGAATCTCAGAGCTGGCAGAGACTTTAAAGGTACCTAGTCCAACTGGACCTTCCATGGCATCTCAAACATCTACTTCTGAAAACTTCTACTGAGCTGGAGGAAAAGGGGAATAACACCATGATAACTTAATTTGAGCTCTGCCTAGCCTGCTGGCATTGGCCAGTAGGTGTGGTACAGGGGATAGAGTAGAAGTTCTGAGTTCAAATACTGCTTCAGAAACTCTTTAGTTATGTGACCTCAGACAAACCTAAATGTGCCAGTTTCCTCATCTGTAAAATGGAGTCACAGTAATGCCGACCTCCCAGATGAGAACCAAATGAGTCCTCATTTGGGCTCATGATATGCGAAAACATTTTGCAAACCTTCAAGTGCTATATTCATTCCAACACCACTTTTCCTACAGAGCCAGTAGGAGCTGCAGAAGCTGGGGGCTTAAGGAGGAGAGGCTGGGGTGTTAGTCAGCAGTACTAGGGCCTGGGTCAGAAGGATGCAAGTTCTTACAGGCCTCTGCTCTAATGAACTACAACTCACCTCCAGCTCAAGAAGTTAAGAGAGTAGGAGGTGACCTAGGTAGGATGGATGGATTCCTGAACCTCCCCTGTGGCAAGGACTAGGGAGAGATAATGGTACAGGGCCCTCTACTTTCTCATTCTACTTAGCTTCTCTTATGAAAAATAGTCTGTAATTTGTCACTCTGCAAGAAATATGCATAATGACAATTAACTCCCATTCAAGGTACACAACAGGAAACAGAGGAAAAAGCTACCAACAAACAAGTTTTGGTATCACATCCCAGGCTGCCACGGTGAGGCCATCCAACTACGCAAGGCCAATCTACTTCAGAGAACATCAACCCTATGGAAGACTTTGACTTTCCTCAACACCAAGAACCCATAGGGAAAGGAGAGGTGACCAAGTGCACAGACCTAAGGCCAGCTGCCCACAACAACATGGACTGGGCCTTAATAAGAAGGGGTTAACTTGAAAAGGATAATAAAATAGCTGACTTTTCCAAAGCACTTTTGGGCTTATGAGGCCCTTTCCTCAGGTGAATCTCCTGTCTGCAGGGAGCTCATGTAATTCTTATCATCTTTGTTTTATAGACGAGGAAACTGAGATTTGGAGAAACCTTCAAATTCACATAGAGAATGAATATCAGTTCTGGGCTTCAAATTCATCTCTCTCACTCAAGTCACTGCACAAATTACAGGAGAAATGAGCCTTAGTCACTTTTCTGTGATGCTTCACAATCAGGAAAGCCCTTCCTTCCCAAGAACCCTGGGAGGCAAAGTCTATAAATACCAAGATCCCCATTTGACAGATGAGAGGGTGAAATCTGGAGGGCTCAAGGTGGTGGTCCTGGGACTGGGGCCCCCCTGTCCTTCCCCCTTCACTCTCCTGTTTTTGTATCTATAAATAAGTATTGTTTCATTCTGGGGAAACATCATTTATCCCAACTGGAATTTCTATCGAAAGGGGGCTAGCCAAGCAGGGGAGAACAATTTGGCTTGTTTGTTTGTTTTTTCACTTATGAAATCGTTAACATCCTGTCTTACTATCTTAGTCAAGAAAATAAATAAGCCGAGATTGTGTCAAGTCGGCACCAAGTGTGCTTAAGGAATGAAAGGCAATCATGGCACCGCTTAGTGAGGCTCGGTCAGAGCGCGGATTTAGGAAGGAAATGGGGAGCATCACGGCAAGGGAGATAAGTGAGAAGAACCTTCCTGCTAATACATTTGTTATTGCTGTGACCTGTGATTTCATTCATTGAGAGAGATTCCTGATGACTGGATTGATCGATCAGTGACTTGTCTACGACAAAGAGCGGTGTTTGCTTGCTTTAATGATAACTGGATTTCAAAATAGTGGTCTTCCTTTGTTTTCTGTCTGAAAATTATGATTCAGAGAAGGGCTCCATAGATCTCACCAGACTTGATGCCTATAGGCTTCAGGACACAAAAATGGTTCTGAACCCCTGATCAAGAGCGTCTGAGAATGGATGGGAGCACCCAGGACAAGTGGCTTGCTCAGGATCACACAGCCAGCAGGGGGCAGGGGTAGGACCTGGACTTGAACTGGCCTTGTAATCCACTGCCTCTCCAGGATTGCCATATTGGGTCCCCAGGCGAGAGAGCCTGATGAATTAATTCTACAGATAGGAGACACACTGTAGCAATAAAATTCCTAAACCTTGGTGCTTGTACCATCTCCTTATAGTGAGGGCATCAGTCAGAATGCCTGTGAAGTTCAAGCTCTTATTCTCAGACTTTCATTTTTATTGCGAATTATCAAAGGATGGACAACGGAGAGGGCATATTTGCCCATCCTCAGCATCCAGGCCCAGAGACTCCAGGTGCGCACACCCAGATGTTGTTGCTACAAGCGTATTTTTGCATCACTGGTTTTCTTTGTTACAAGGGGGAGTTCAATGCCAGGGGATGGGATGGAGGACAGAAAGCCTGTATCCAGACTACAAGTTAAAAACAAAAGGTAACCCAGAAACTTACGTTTTATGAATTAATAAAATTTAATTATTCTTTAAAAGAACAGACCATCTAATGATCAAACCATTTGATATGATTTGTTGCTGGCCATCTTAATAACAGATCAGCTGGAGCTTGCTGCATAATCAATAGTCCTGACGTACCACTGGATAGATCCAAGGAAGGAGATCAGAATGAGATGGATGGAGTGCCATAGACCAGTCAAGATGCACCACAACTCCATAATGTTGCCAAAATAAGAAATATCAAATTGGCAAGAGCTAAGGCTTGGGTGGAGTTAAATCATATCAAGATCAAGCCTTCTTATTTTAGGGTGTATAACCTTGAGTTTTTTGGTTTTGTTTTTGAGAGACAGACGAGGGGAGTGGGAAGAGAGAGAGAGAGAAAGAGAGAGAGAGAGAGAGAGAGAGAGAGAGAGAGAGAGAGAGAGAGAGAGAGAGAGAGAGAGAGAGATCTGTATTTCAATATGGTTGGCTTTCTTTGTAATTCTATATATTTTATATTATGCATTAAAAATATTCTGAAAAAAGGTTTTGAGGCATCCCTAAACTATGGCCCAAAGAGTCCATGACATACAACAATGAAGGCGAAAAATCTCTATTTTTATCTCTTCTTGTTGCCAATCAGAATTGACTTTTTCAGAAAAGATGGTAAGGAAAATAATAACTTTGGTGGCATCCAACTGACTTGAAATGTGTTTGCAGCCACCATTTTTAGGAATAAATAGCTCATTGCCAGAAAAATACCAGCAAGGCAAATAAGATAAAAAGGCAGCCTTAAAGATGGAAAAACTTGGACTCTGATCCTGCCTCTGACCTACTAGCTGTGTGACCCTGGACAAAATCATTTGCCTTCTCAATGTCTCAGGTGCTTTCGAAGACTTCAAGCTGAGGGTGACCTGCAAGTTTGCTTTCGTGGATAGAAGGTATTTCCATCCTGGGAGTTCCCCTACCTAAATGAAATTATAAATACAAATCCATCATCTGTCTCTTGTGAAAATCGTCCCCCAAACAAATCCTTGTGGGAGTTCTAGCTGTTCAGTATAAAAGTTGAGGCAAATGGCTTTCAGTTAGTTCTCTAATGTGCAAAAGCAGAAATTATTAAAATTCTAACTGTGCTCCACAGACTGGCTCCAGCTGCCTGGCTCCAATGAAGGTCAGCTTTAGCATCTGGTCTTAACGGATCAGAAAACTAGATAATTCAGGCCTCCAGAGTGACCAATCAGGATACAAGCTGGCGGCTGTGCCCTAAGCAATGAGAACTAATGGCTCCATAGTATTTTAAGGTTCAAAAGGTACTCGTGACCTCATTTGAGTCTGACACCACCCCATTTCCTGGGCACAACAGATACCCTTATCCCCATTTTACAGATGAGGAAACTAAGGGTCTAAGAGACAATATGAGTAGCTCGTCTTCATCCGGCTAAGATGAAGCAATATCATATGATGGAGGATGGAGAGGGCCCTGAATCTGGTGCCAGAATCTTGGCTCTGCCCCTCACTACCTGGGAAAGCAGAGGCAGGATGGATGCTCTGGATCTCTTGATGTTTCCATCCAGCTCTAAGCATGTGATCCTAAATATCAGAGTCCTCCTCATTCTAAATTGAGTCCTCTTACTTCAAGCTCTCTGCAGACCTTGAGAATATACTTGAACTTTGCTGTAGCAAGTTAGCTTTGCTGTTTTTTTAAAGAGAAATTGTTTTTAATGAGTTAGAAGTAGCATTAAATATTTACAAAAGATTTTAAAAGGCTAAAAGCAGACATCTCCCTTCAGAACTGACATTTAGAAAACAAAATGTTTTCTGTGGATAGTGTTTGGGGGAGAATCATC
>JAJHZJ010000537.1:6407731-6415231 GCA_023548195.1 Bettongia penicillata ogilbyi | reverse complement strand
AAAACAAAACAAAAAAACATTGAGACTACAACATAAGAGTCAACCATTGGTGAAAAGAGTGAGAATTTGCTGTGGACACCAAAGACATTTTAAGAAATGGAACATAGGACATTCATAATGGGCCATGTGAACTCCTTGCAGGAGAGCAGAGGCCACCAATGGAAGGTGGAACTCCATCCCCCGTCCCAGACCCATGTACTGGACTTCAGAGATCATTGGATTTAGATCAGAAAGGGCACCTACAGACCATGGAGGCCCATCTCCTTTATTTTACAGAGTGGGAAATGGAATCTCAGAGATAATTTGACTCACCCATGCTCAGTGTCACACAGAAAATGACAGTGAGCCAGGGCGGGATCCCAGATCCACATCTCTTTCCCTTTCCCCTGGCTGCTTGTTCAACTGGCTCAAGGGCATTCCCTTGGCAGGGTTCTCCTGGTCTTCCCTCCTCATGAGTATTGGTCTGGTGGAGTTTGGAGAATGAGTCCAAGTCACCAACCATTTTAATTGATCACTTGGAATTCACCCAAGTAGATCACTTGAACCAGAGCAAATCTGTATAGTCTTGCAGAGGAAATACTCAGCAACTTAGGCTTGGTAAAGGGCATTGGTGACAACCCACACAATACCAAGACCAATTCAATTTGACTGGTTGTTATATAAAATCAAGGCATCCCCATCTTACCATTGTGCATTAATAACCCTGCTCAGGGGACTAGTTATTAGAGACAGATTTGGGAGGGACAAGGGGGTGCCAAGTAGAGTCTCCATAGCAGTTCCAGCCCCGTGAACCAAGTGGAAGTGAATCCTTGGTGTGCGCTTGAGCACACACACACACCACCGCACCTGACCTCTGACCTCTGGGAAGAAGGAACAGGAACTCTAAGCTTGGCTTCTAGAATTCACCTATGTTCTCTGACTGAATTTGAGTCACCATGGCATGACCCCAAGCCACGAGCAGGTCTCAGCATTCATTTTTCAGTAATTCTACTAATATCTAGATGTACTGATACTTCATGTCTCCCTCTCCTTATAATTTTTTTGGGGGTAAGCATGGAAAGTTTTCCAAGAAGTCCCTGGAGCTTTGTATAATGCCACTGTCTGAAGTGTGACTTAAAATTCAGTCTTGCAGACTGAAGGCGGGTACCCCCCACCCCATTTCCATTCTTCATCACAAGGTCAAAAATTTTAATTGGCAAAATAGTGCTAAAGTTTGCTATTATTGTTAACAGTTCCTTTGCACACAACTCCCTCTCACTAGTTTTATCTAAAAGAGAAAAAAAAAAGAATGAAGGAAATAATATAAGCTGAGGGAAAATAGAGCCAGGAGAGAAAGAAAAGGAGGGAAGAGATAGAGAGACAGAGACAGACAGAGAGGCCAGGAGGGGGAAGGGAGGTAAGAGGGGAGAAAAAAGGAGGAGGGGTGGCTGAGCTCGCTGGCTGTCTCAGCAAATGAACTGTTCTTTCTCACCAGATGTGTAAGCGTGTTTCGCCTTTCACTAGAGACAAGCCGGAGCCGACTCCTTCCGTTTGCTGGGCCTAGGCTCCATGTCTTACAACAACACACATGTAAGTCCCTTCCTTTCCACACATGTTAAACTCATTTCCTAGTGAATTATTGGGAAAAGACACCACTCTCCTGACCTCTGTTTTCTGAGGGTGCCCGCTGCTCTCCCCAGACCCTCCTGGCACCAGGCATAGGCTCCCTTCTGCACATTTCTGAGCTGAGAAACTTTGGATGAGAAAAACCACTACCTTGTTGCATCCTTGTGGGCAAGGGGGAATGGGATTGTCTAAACAACTCAAATCAACTGTTTTTTCCCTTTTTGTCCTTTATCACAAATTTTTAGGGCCAAGGAAGGGGAGATTTTAAGCATTAAACTGACTGATATCATTGGAACATGATGGCACTATTCAAAATCAGCTCTGCCTAAAAATGACATATTCACCATTTTCTCATGTTTCTAAAATTTAGTGAACATCATTCACTCCTACATCCTAAGGAGGTGATTAATCAAAGGTACCTCTCTATCCCTCTCCAAAGGCCTTGAGCCTTAAAATGCCTGCACTGGCTTTTTTTTTTGGGGGGGGGGTGTTTGGATCAGTCATGACTCACGCCAGCATTGTGGCTTCTATCGAGTCTGGACCCCAACGATTCAGAAGAGATTTGCAGGAAGATAAACAAACAGTTCCCTCACTGCATTGCAGCCACTTCGCTCAAGTGAATGGTTCTCATTTCTCAGAGTGGAAGCCCCTGCCATCCTGCCAAGTCCAGGGCAAGCGAGCTCCTTGAGCTTTCCCCTTCCTGGAGGCCTGCTTGTCAATCACTTCCTGGCATCTGCAAGGACAGTTTCCATTCTTGGAATCTGGGGTTTCCTTCTCCTCCAACATGTCTCCTATGGCCCCTAGGAGCCTGGATCCTGCTCAGTCCTCCTCCAGCTCCAAAAAGTCACACTCCCTTCCCCAAATCTCCAGGGCCCAGGGCTCCTGGCTGAAAGGGTTTCCTTGGTCGGTTTCTCCCTCTTTGCTCCTTGCCCTGATGGGCAAGCCCCTCCCCCTCCCCCCTAATTATCTTCTGCTGCTCAGATAGTCATTATTGGCTTCCTGGAAGCATGTGGACGGAGCAGAACTCCCAGTTTGGAAGGTTTTTCCATACACTAATCCAATTCATCAAAGGCACCCTAACGAAATTACGGGCCTTGGCAGTATCTTTGCTTTTCACCTGATAAGGCTATAGCAGAAGCCCAGGATGGTTTGTATCAAAATCCCTCTCGGACGATGGCTCCTGACAGCCTCGCTGGAATCCCCTCCCCCCCCCCCTCCCCACCACCCTCGGCTTCCTTCCCTCCCCACAGGCCTGCTGTGTATTATGTCTTTGTACAATGGCACCAAAGACAGCACTCTCTTCATGGGAACGGGCGAGAAGACTGCTGAGAAACACAGTAGCCTGGCAGAATCCTCCCTGGCCTGGGACTGGCTTCAGAGCTGCTGATTCCCAGGAGTTCTAAGTTCCTCTGAGGCCCCCCCACCCCATCACACACATACACACACACACATACATACACACTCACACATAAACACACGCACTCACACATACATACACACTCACACATAAACACACGCACTCACACATAAACACACGCACTCACACACAGACATACACACTCACAAACACACACACACACACACACACACACACACACACACACACACACACACACACCCCTCTCCTGGCAGACTCTCACTCACAGCCCATTCAAAGACCCCTTCTACCTCCACAGAGGCTGGAGGATGGGGCCCAGTGTTCCTGCCTCAGTCCCCTCACCCCTCTACCCCAAATCAAAATGCTTAGGTGATGTAATTAAACCTGAACCCTGTCCAGGTCGCTGCTTGGGCTGCCAAGGTTAGGATTCAGGGATGGTATGCCGATTTTACCTGAGGAGGGGGCAGGACTTTGGTTGAAAAAACAAAAATGAAAATAAATATACCAATTGAGGATTCTTTCCTATTTGTCCCTTTGTAACTGAAAGGGTGATACCATTCCCAATTGTCCGGCAGCTCTAGACCTTGGTCCATCTTTGTAAACTTAGTACATTCCATGCTCTGCTAGGTCCAGAAAGTGGTCTACTTTCTGCCTCCACCAGTCCCCATGGGTGATTTGTCCGTCAATAAAACAAATTTCTCTCCTCCAGCAGTACACTTGAAAGTCAGGCAGGTTTTATTTCCCCTGGCCAAAAAGAGATCCCTTGCAGGCCTCTGCATTCTGTGTCAAGGCAGGATACCCTGGAAAGCAGGATTCCTTTTCTGGGCTACCCTCCCTGAGCACAGAAGTCACAATTTATTAAAACCTACTTTGAACCGCCTTGCACTTGCTGACGACTAATCAAAGCAGAGGCAGCAGCTGAGAGATGCGGGGGCCCATTCGGCAAGAATTATGTACACATCTTTAAGAAAACTGAGAAGGAAAAATTAACACTAAACGGCACTGTTTTCCCTGCATTATGCAGATGAAATGACAAGCTGTCACCAAAGAAGTTAATAAACAGTCTCCGTTTTGCAGGTTATCCAAATGCTACTGAATGGAAAACCTTGGATCCTAAATGATGTGTAATTAAAATTATTTTAAAAATCCTCCTTGACAGGCCCAGGCTTAGCCAAAATGTAAATGGCATTAAAGAAGACAATGAATTTAATTTTATTTAATGTCCCTTTTTGCAGATCCTCATTTACATAGCGTTTTTAACAAAAGCGCTGACCTTATAAACGCTGGCATTTGTACAGTGTCTGCGGGGCTGGGTTTAATCACGCTCCCGCAAAGCCATAAGGGAAAAAGCTTGGAGTTCTCTGGTTGGCCATGGAGTTGGAATAAAAACATTGGGACTGGTCAAATGTTTATCCTTCTCGCTTCTGAAAACAACCTGACAAGGAGATGTAAAGGTCTAGGGAATAACCCAGCGCTGTTTGTAAGGCTCGGTAATAATCATACATAATCGTTTGGAAATATAGCTAATAAAAAATATAATGAGTGTTCAGCAAAATCGGCATTAGGCCCAAATTACACGATATTAATACTTGAACAGGTGCAGGAAGGCGCTTTAAATGAGGTAAATGAATAAAATGTCCCAGAGCGCAACTGAGAACACTGACAAAAAGTCAATGACATGAATAATTCAGCGCCCAGGCCTGCCAGCAAAGGGCAGCTCTCTTTGACCTTTGTGACAGGAAGTGAAAGGCAACCCTGTGGACTCCCAAGAACTCCAATCAGTCTGGGCTCTCTGTCCCCCCAGCCCTTTGGAGGTAGCCACCAAAAAGTGGCCACGGTCCGGGCGCAGTGGGGGGAGTGCCTGCTCCCCCACTGGCCTGCCCAACTGCCCCCCAGACAACATGGCCTTGCACACAATGGGGGGTTAAGTAAACACTCTTTTCCTACAAACCAGTGTCAATTGTGGATAAAATCTGAGGTCAGCTGAAAAGTATTTTAAGAGCCCACGGGGTTGAAATTTTGTAACAGCTGTTAAATATGACCAAACTTTTCTTTCCCCACCCCACCCCCCACTTCCAACTACAACTCTTCCAAACTCTGTATGAAAGAAAATGGGATAAACAGATGTCTGGCTTCCATGCAGGAAAGTAGGACACACTTGGAATGATAAGTCTCCTAAACTCTATAGAATAATGCCAGATTTATTGGGGAGGGGGCATTTACTACCCACAGAGATGCCAACTAGCAGTATTGCCTGTGATAGGACCATCTGGAAAAGCACTGCCAAGCATGCCATCAGGAATACATGGCTATGGAAAGCCCATTCTGTGTGTGTTGTGTACACAGGCTGAAGCTTCGAGCTTCAGCCCGCCCGCCTGCCTGCCTGCCTGCCATGGCTCCCAAGCCAGGGACTGAGTTGCCGCTGAATGTTTTGATAGTAATGTAATCTGGCCTTGCCGGCTTCCTCCACAATCATTCTTTTCAGTCTTCAACAGTTGGACCCCAAGCCTTCCCAGCACAGCAGCCAGACAAGGAAGGAGGAAGTGAAGTGGATAGACCTTCCCCAGAATTTGCCTTGATTCTAGGAAAAAATTAGCGGGGGATGGCCCGGCAAGAAGACTTGCACCCCAGTGTGGTCCTCCGGCCTCCGTAACATCATCTTGTAATCACTTGCAGCCCTTGGAATGTACTGGCGAAACAGGAGAGATTTATCTAGTCATCCTTGGGCTGTGGAGACAATGGGTGGGTGATCCTAATGAAGACCATCTGCTTTTGTGTTTTCCCAGAAAACATGATTTTGCTATGAAAATGACCCTCCCATCCTCTGCACCAAGACCACAAAGAGGAGAGCTAAAGGCCTTCCGAGACTCTCTCTGGGTCAATCAAAATGACCAGAGAACCTCATTCAGGGCCATCCCTTGCTTAACCACACTTTCTTACTGTGCAATTTTCTGTTTTGTTTCTTTGTGTTTTTTTTTTTCCTTTTCCCACACTGGTTATAATGTCATTTAAAATACACTGGAGTAGAATGATATTCAAAAGCATGATGAGAAGTTATATTTCTAGCATTGTTTAATGAGAAAAAAATAGTTTTAGCCAAAGGAACATTCATAATAAATTAAATGGATTTTCTAATGAAGGACATTTTAAAGTTGTCTTCCTTCTTGTTTTGAGGGGGCAAAGGGGTATTCTAGATTATTTGAAGGGCTGTTCATGTGGTTCAGTGAATGCAATGATTTCAAAAGATAACTAAACTAAATTACATAATGAATTGATGAGAGACATTTACAATGTATAGAATGAGATTACCCCAGAAAGAGGCTGGATCTTTCTTTTCTGTTCTCTGAAGCCCAAAACAAAATAAAACCAAACTACCTCTGACTTAGATGAGGAATATTAGCTTGAGCTCCAGCAAACATGGGTCCATTGATCTCAATTCAAGTTTGAATTATTGGTCCATATCCTCAGGACAGATCGGCTTTATCTGGTCAAAGCCTCCTAGATGGATCTAAAGACCCAGAGGACTGACTGTGTGGTACAGCTAGGACAGAACTCTCTCATAAGCCGAACAATTCAGAGATGCCTTAGCTGAAGCAGGCCTGTAAATGGGAACCACCAATCGGATGGGCTGTCCTATTCTATGATGCTCAAGAATGAGCATTGCCCAGGTTTGCACCAGGATTGTAGGCGGGACCATCAACTCTAAAAACCACCATCAGTTAGAACTCAAAATATTTGACATTTACAGAAGTCCCTCACGAAGAAGATGCAGCCTTCCAAAAAATCGTGTTTTTCTTCCCTGATTTTTGCCGCCATTCGCCTCAGTGAACACTAAATTCTTCAACTTTTCCAAAATGCACCTCAAACTGGAGATCGTAGCAATGTCGAAAAATCACTTCTTGGAAATTTACAGCAGACAACTAAATGCTAATAGTATTTTGTCACTGTAAGTGACAGCTCTCTTCAGAATGCTAAACATGTGAGTTTCATTCTTCATTCCATAAAAACTATCCCTACCTTAAAATTCCTAATGTGGGAGGTGATTAAAATTCCTATAAAATTGTCATATCTTTAAATTTAGAAGCAGAGCAGATTTTTCATCAATAATTAAGCTCTCTAAAGCATTTATGCCAGGCGTAAATGGAGTTTCAATCTTCCTTATTCAAATAAACATGGTAAACCCATTAACCAAATGTTTTTTTTTTTTATTTTCTCCCCTCTTCTAGTGCTTCTAGAATATTGAATGATAGCACAGTTCTCTTAGCTTGTGGGAGTATAGGACACTGAGTCTATATATTTTAATTAATTCATTCTGATTGCAAATAAAAAGAATTTCATTCATTCACTGAAAAATAACTGGGAAGGAGAGGTCTTTTCCACTATTAGCTTTTAAAAATTTGTCTTGTGCCATAAAAATATATCATAAGTCAAATGATAAAATGCATTAATATCCAATGTCGGTTCACACTGAAGCTGTTCCTCAAATCCAAACTGATTTCTTATGGAACCCTATGACC